>OZ010605.1:84881927-84921927 GCA_963932145.1 Acanthosepion lycidas
TGGAAAGCCGTTGGTATAAACCAATGGCTTCTGTTAGCAATTATAGACATTTAAGAATATTTGTAGAGATGCCATAATTGATTTTGTTTAGGTTGGGTTTCAACTGTTTGATGTATAATGCTTCAAGGATTTTTAGTTTTTGTCTATTGTTTTCATGTCGAAGTATAATTGTGTTTTCGACAAGTATTTTACGGAATTGTGTATGCGGTCAGGCATGTTGTTTTAAATGCCTAAATATATATATATATATATATATATATATATATATATATATATATATATATATATATATACACAAACATATATATATACATATATATATATATGTATATATATATATATATATATAAAGAATATATATATATATATATATATATATATAGTTATTAATCCAACTCATATTTATTATTTAAATGCCTCATAATTTAATGAACCAACTTTCTATCTTTGAGTCTCTGCTCAAATAAAAAGCTACATTCCACCTTGTTGATCAAACCCTGAACTATCAGCAGTCATGATGATGTCCCCTCTGAGAGTCTCCATGCCTTGAGAGACTATTGGGCCTCAAACTCATGCCTGAGATAAAGTGAATCAAGCCATCACCAAAAATGTAGGTAAAATGGTCAGCTCTCTGTATTGCTCCAGTAAGTACCTGACTCCTCCTGCTATTCTCTAAGAGCCAGATCAAGCCGAAAATGGAGTACAGTTGTCATATTTGGGTGAGAGCAGCATAAACTGCACTCTCCAGGCTTGTTAGAGTCCAAAGGTGTCTCCAAGTTCTTGTAGGAGACAAATTATTTTCCATCCCCTTCAACCCTCTTTATCTCTCTCAGGTGAGATGTGTCAAGTCTCTCACTGCTCTATCCCTACTTTCATGGAAAGTGCTTGGACAAACTAGATTCCTTGGTTCCACAAGGCCTAACCTTCTCATCAAGAACCTGCCATGACATTTACATACTAGCAAACCTCGCACATTCATTCATGAAAAGTAAGTTCCACTGAAACAGATTCTTCCTGCAAACTGGTGCTCTGTGGAACCATCTCCCAAGATGTATCCTCAATCACTACAATATTAATGTGTTCAACTCTAGGGTTAACCATTACTTTCCTTTGCTACCTGTACAAACTGCCTGCCAACATAAGCCTCTAAATTGAGTGGACCTCCCATTGCCCTTGTACAGGGAGAACATTACTGCAAAAAAAAACAAAAAAACCAAAAACAACACATTTTTGAAAAGGTTGATCACAGGTAATTTTAATAGTTTAGAACAATGTGTTATGAAAAAGGCCCAAGAAAAATTAAATGCACCATCATTTACCATTCAAAAATTCAGTCTTCATCTGAATTGGATATTGTGTATCAGATGTGATTGGAAGGGCGCTGTGTATTATGAGCTCCCTTCACAAAATCAGATGCTGAATTTTAGACTTGTATTCTTGCCAAATGGACAAGCTAAAAGCAACAATGAACAACTCCAAAGTATAACAATCAGAAGGGTGTTATCTTCCATTTGGACAACTCCACTCCTTACATCATTTCTTTTTGAAGACCATTGAAATTGGTACAGCTTGTTTGAGATGTCCTACAATATCTGCTCTAGTCACCTGAAATTGTATCTTCAGATTGCCACATTTCAATCCCTACAAAACTTTGATTCTCTAGAAATCTGTAAAAAAACACTTTGACATGTTTATTACTGAGACAGATGCTAAATTCTGTGAGGATTGAATTAGGAAGCTATCACAAAGATCGCAAGTGATAGTGGGAAAAAAATGGAATGTATGTGTATATATATATATATATATATATATATATATATATATATATATATATATATATATATATATTATAATATTTGTTCTGTTTTTACAGCTCTCTGGATTATATCCACTTCAGAATTAACCATACAGATTATCAAATAATATCATATTATACATATATATATATATATATATATATATATATATATATATATATATATATATATATATATATATATATGTACATAAATACCAAGTTCAAATTCTAGTCAAATCCATTGTATTCACTTACATGCAAATATCCTTGGGAAAGGTATGTATCTTCTTCTTCTCCCCCCAGCTATGGGTAAATAGCTGTGTTCTATAGCCTTGGATTGCAATTGGCCTACACACACACACACACACACACACATATATATATATATATATATATAGGGATAGATAAATCAAATGTTTAGATATAAGCAATTGTATACATGCGTGCTTGTGTGCATACATGGGTAAGCAGATAAATAATCATCAAATTTATACATGAGGTGTAAATATAATAGTGTTTGATGTAGTTAGACAAAGCAAAGATATATATTAATTTGTACATAAACATGTAACAATGTTTTGATGTGTGACTTAAGTTTCACTGGAATACCAGCTCATCAGGCACAAAGTCTATTTTGCTAAAAGTAAACAAAAGTCATTTTTTCTTTTTACCAACATAGACTTTGTGCCTGACAAACTGTAATCCATCGAAATTTAAGTCACTCATCAAAATGTAGGATTCGTGTATATGTTCCGTTATATGCAACATATGAGGTTCAAGTGACTTAGACCCTAGGAACTGACAGTCAGACACCAGCACATATGATCTGATTAAAGTGGTGAAGTTTTTGTACAGAACCAACCACACTTTTTAAAGAGTTGAATACAGAGACTTGATGCACTACATGCTGCAAGTTCCCAAACGTTCCTCTGCAGGTTTTGAATTCAGAATTGTCCTTCTCCTAGACCAATTGCAATCAAAGGCTATAGAACCTAGTCTATCCTACTATTTACCCATAGCTGGGGGGTGGAGAAGAAGACAATATATACCTTTCCTAAGGATATTAGCATGTAAGTGAATGCAATGGATTTGACTGAAATTATAACTTGGTTCTCTGTATATATATATATATATATATATATATATATATATATATATATATAATGACATTATTTGATAATCCATATGGTTAGTTCTGAAGAGTATATAATCCAGACAGCTCAATGTATATATATATATATATATATATATATATATATATATATATATATATATATATATTCCCAATATAATGAACAATAATCAAGTTGTATAATAAAATCCCACACCACCATAGAAGGTATTGTAAATATTGGATATAAAATCAGATAAACTGAAATTCACATAGTCTATGTATCGAATATATATATATATATATATATATATATATATATATATATATATATATATATACATACATTAGAATTTCTTGGAAATTTTTCCAATATAAATTGGCTAATTGCAATTTTATTGTGAACACATTGACTTGCATAATAAAATCCGATATGGGGTAATAAAAAATAAATAAAAATGGCTGAAAACAAAAATGATGTAAATATATGATGAGTGAAAACAAGAAAGAAAGTAAGAAATAAGTGAATAAAATCTATCAAAGAATGCAAGAAGCACTGAAACAGCCAATCACTTTTAGAAATAATCATAAGAAAAGGAAAAAAAAAAAATAATTATTCAGAAAATGTGCATAAGAAATTAAAAAAAAAATATACCAAACAAGAAAAAAAAAATCAGAAAAACATGTTTTTCTTTTTTGTCGTTTATTTTCCTCCCAGGCCAATGGCAAAACAAATAAATTGATTCAATTATCTTTGTTAATGTTATCATTTATACAAACAAAACAAAGTATATATATATATATATATATATATATATATATATATATATATATATATGTACAATTTGGAAAATTGAAATCATATCTGATATATACAAAATGGATAAGAAAAGATTTAGCATAAAATATTAAATAAAAAGGAGGGAATATAATCAGATTTAACTTAAACTTACCTGCACATCTTTGTTAAACAAGTCAAAAATATTCTTATGTTTGTACATCTTGCCATTTGTTTCCTTTTATCTTCATATTTTCCCTTCTTTGATTTTAATTTTGTAGAAAGAAGTTGTTTTCAATTGCGAGATAATTATGAAAATATTTTCTTAGCAAATCTTTATTTTTTTCTTAATTTTTAAGTGGCTTTTTTTTTTCCTTCTGATCATAATTTTTTGTGAGTAAGTTACTCATGAAAGCATTTTTCAAAACAACAAAATCAATCATTATTTTTGCCAGCGGAAAATATATTTTCTTCATATTTCTTTCCATTTTCATACCAAGTATTTCTGGGGTTAATTAACCTAAATAGGAATAAACGACAATGATCTATCTCAAAAATTTCTTTGCAAAAGAAATATGTTTGGCTTTGTATGTTGTTTCAGTCTGTTTTTTATCATCATTCAAGAGTCTTGTTTGGAATTAAATAGTTTTAATGGAATTAAATTAAAAATAAATAAATAATGGGAAATTGAATCAGACCTTCTAGGCATCGAAGATGCAGTGGGTATTGTAAAGTCAATGAAGAACAGATAAAGCGAGTAATGATTACAGGATTCAAAAATCAATTTTAAATTTTTACTTTTTCTGTTTAAGTGATAAAAATCAAACTGATTTGTGTCATAAAAAGAATAAGGAGTCTTAAAATGAGGAGACAATAGCAAAACTTCAGAACAGGATTGTAACCTATGCAGACCAAACGGGGACTTAAGATTATGAAAAGGAAGAGATGTTTGAAGAGCTTTTCATAGTTGCTCCCAGTTGTGATCTTGCAAATTGACAATGAAACATAGCATTGCAGAATGAAATATATAGAGATATGTTTATGAATGATCAGCAAGGCAAAGGAGATCATGAAACATCTGACAAAGATGTAAGAACTGAAAAATTATACTCTGAGTAACAGCGAGACCACCAAGAGGAAGAAACTCATCAAGATGTCAGAGTGGAGGGTGAAAAGCATAGTCAAGAAATCCTGAAAATGAAATAATGTAGAGAAGAAACTTAAGATCTACAATGAGTACAAAACTCCTTTGTTTTCAGTAGATTTAATGATATGCTTGCAGTTCTTAATTTGCTTATCGAAATAAGGATAATATAAAAAGTGTAGCAGACTTGGGATTACCACTGACAGCAGCTGAAACATCACAATTTATGTATTAGGTTGGTGCAAAAATAATGACGTAATAATGTCGTTTTTTGACGTATTTTTTAACGTCATAAAACAACATTATTATGTCATTATTTTTGCACCAACCTAATATTCATATATTCTGTTAATCAACTAATCTTTTTTTTTTTATAAAAGAACGTGAAAAAACATAGAGTTTCAAAAAGCTCACCTTCTGCCTTTCCAAAAAAGATGTTCAAATTATAAAATAATCAGTTCATGAAAGATTCAAAATGGAAACCATAAAAGCACAGAAAGCAGAACTTAAAACTTTTTTTTTAATTTTTCCTTTATTGTAAAGAATCCTCTGCATTTGAAAAGACATTCATGAAACAAGGATAGAGACATATTCATGGAAAAATATTCTATTCAAAATTTATGAAAACAAGTAAAATTAATGCATCCTCACTGTTCATATGGTCAAATCACAATGTAATTTATATTTCCTGTTCAGAATTTGAAACTAAAAAATAGAATACTCTTGTATTATTTCAACTGCTTGTTTTCATCTTGGTTTATATAGATGTTATTTTAAGACATTTTTATGTTTATACATTAGATACAAATATTTAAGTAAATGCTCTGTTTATAATAAACAGTATTAACAACATTTACTGGCCTGAATGTTCGAGAAATTGTCATAGAAAATATGCGTCCTCTGACAGGAATCGAACCTGTATCCTATACAGAACCGTTGTGCTTTTATATATATAAACATAAAAATGTCTTAAAATAATTGTCGGACTTTGTCCATTTCAGAATGTGTGACATCATTTGTTTACATTTGGATACGCATTGAGCAGATATGAATGTACATGAGAGAATCATGAAAGATTGTAGTTTAAAGACAGTAAAATTGACCTTGCTAACCAAATGCTCCTCTGCAGTAAAATTGGTAAAAGCATGTCAGGCTATATAATGGTTCAGTATAGGATACTTTTTTGATTCCTGTCAGAGGATGCATATTTTCTATGATAATTTCTTGGATGTACAGGCAGGTAAATGTTGTTAATACTGTTTATTATAAACAGAACATTTATTTAAATATTTTATCTATAAAAAAAGAATGTATAAGCATAAAAATGTCTTAAAATAATTGTCAGACTTTGTCCATTTCATAATGTATAGATGTTATTATATAGACACAATATTTCGACCAAGTACACTCTCGTCATTATCGTGTGTCCATTGGTTGACTGTTATGTGATATTTGTTGATTATTGTGACATTTTGTTCATGTGATATCAGTTACTGTTCATTCCTGCTGAACTCGTACATAAATACTAGATCAGACTGTTGAACTCTTGACCACTAGATGACAGTAACACATGTATAATCAACTCCTTCATCCACTGCATCAACATCCCTGTTCATCACTTATCATTCTTAATCTTCAGTTTCACCAATATCCTCATCATTTTTGTTTTGATTATTTTATACATTTTATGTCAAAATTTGTGAAATAGTGCTTTGTTATTATTTACATTATTTACACTCTGACTGTTGTCTTCATCTTTGTTGTGATTATCAAACCGTTTTTTTGGCTAACCTTCAAGCAATTTCAAAATGACCTATTTATCTAATCTACAGAGGTCAATTGTTCTCATTCCTCTGCTAATTCCAGGGAAATCTTATTTAGTATTACTCATCATGATACCATTGTATCTAAGTCTGTACTACCAGACACAGGAATTGAACTGACAACTGCAATGTCACCAAATTAAGAAATAAATGGTTTAATCCACTAGGCTATTGTTTTGTAGAATAATCTTGAACCAAGAACCTGTAGCCTTAAACCTATCTACTTTCTGTTAAAATTGCTGTACTTCTTGTCCCACCTGCTTGCAATTATCAAGGCTTCTCTTAGGGCTGCTCCTGCTATAGAGGCCTTACTGTCATTTCTCTTTATTTATTAAAAACTCCTATATCATATGTAGTGGTTTATTTTTGCAAAAGCCAGAATCAGAAATACAGTATTATTTCCAAATTTGAGAGAGTTCAAAAATATTTATATAGCCTTGAGGGTGATAATATTTCACTCTACAACAACTTTCCCACAGTTAGCAAGGTCGATTTTACTGCTTATAAACTTCCATGAATCTCTCACGTACATTCATATCTGCTCAAAGCGTATCTAAATGTAAACAAATGATGTCACACATTCTGAAATGGACAAAGTCCGACAATTATTTTATGACATTTTTATGTTTATATATATAAAAGCACAACGGTTCCGTTCTAGAGACTAGAGGCTTTAATTAACTCTGGTTAATTGGTTATGCATCTCACCTCACAGGGCTTTCTTTCAGATAAGCAATATGGCTTTCGCTTCTCTAGGTCAACTGCTGATGTTTTAACAATTATTGCTGAAAGAGTTTATCAAGCTTTAGATAAGAATGGTGAAGCTTTGGTTGTTGATTTAAATATCTCAGACATTTGACAGGGTTTGGAATACTGCTCTTCTTCCCAAGTTGAAATGTTATGGCATGTCTGGATTATTTTTTGAATTGATTAAATCTTTCTTATCCAACTAAAATATGAAATTTGGTTGGAATGGCCACTCTTCTAGATCATTTTGCATTAATGCAAGTGTTCCTCAGGGCTTTATCCTAGGACTGATATTGTTCCTAATTTTTATAAATGACCTTCCTGTTTGCAACTCACTATACACCTTAATATAAACCGATCACACAACTATTCACTCCCATCATAATAGTAAGTGTGATCAGTTTGATAAGATTGAATTGACAGCTAATCTAAAAAAAACGACTTACAATTTGTTGTTAATGGGGCAAAGATTGGCTTCTTAATTTGAATGTCTCCAAAATGAAATTTCTCCCTTTGAGAGACCCTCTTCTGCCTTCCATCAGCATCACTGATACTAACCTCCAGGAGAGTGACTCGATGCATCTTCTCAGATGTATTTTTTCAGCTGACATGGTGGGGAAAGATTATATTGAATTAATTATGAAGATTGCTGCTATGAAAGTTGTTTCACTGTATTGTCCTAGATGTTGTTTCTTACCATAATCTAAATAAAATATTTATAAATCTACCATTCTTCCATGATTTGAATATTGCTGCCATATCTGGTCTGGTGCTCCTTCTATATATTTAAGAATCTGCACCGTTATTTGTTTCAGCATCTTTTCTTCTTTTGTTTTCTTTTGCGATTTTTAATTTTGCAAAATTTTGTATTTTTTTTTGTATTCTTTTATTTTTATCATTAATTATTTTTATTGCTTTTCTTGTCATGGTTCAGTTTCTTTTTTTTATGTCTTGTTTTTGTTTAATTTATATTTTTTTAATTTTTTATTTCGTGTTTTTTTTTCTTGTCTTTTCTTTATAAATTCATTTAGAAATGTTTTACTTGTTATTTTTTTATTGCAGGTAAAAAGAAAAAGTCTCCTATGATAAAAGCGACATTTATTTTATGATTTACTTCTTGTCAGGCTATATGCAAACTGTTTTATCCTTTTATCATAATTTCTTCTTAGCAGGTCACCTGTCCAACACTATCAAATCTTCATATTAGCTTAAAGAAAACAACTAACATGTTTTTAGTGTTCTTCAACATATTTCTGTTTTTTTGTTTTATTTTGATGTTTTGTACCGTTTCTCATGGTTTTTCCATATCTATTCACACACGCACGCACATGCACACATGCACACATACACACAAATGCACACATACAGACAAACATACACACATACACACACATATACTCAAACATACATACACATATGCGCACATGCACACATACACACATGTACATGCATACACACATACACAAACACATGTACACACATGAACACATACTCACAAAAAATACATGCATATACACATACACACAAACATATGCACACACATACAAACATACATAAATATATATACACATATGTGTGCATGCACACATACACATACGTACACGTATATACACACATAAACGCATGCACACACATACACACACATACATACATACACACATACAAACACACACATACCCACACACTCACATACACACACATGCAGACATGCTGCCTACAGTGTGAAAGCAAGTGATTTTGATCATTTTCTATGTACAAAATACTTATTAATAGACTTAAGAAAGTCTTCTTTCAAGATTTTTACATTCAACTTTCTTTTATTTTATTGTCTTCTTTTGCTACGGAAGATGATGGAGATGCCATAAATAAATGGAAGGTGTTACTGATCAGATCAGAAACATATTTAGGTTTTGCTTGTATTTCATCTTTTTTTCTTGTATTTCATTATTTTGTTTTTGTTCTTGCAATAAACAACTCTTCTTTTTCATTTTGCACTCAGCTCCAACACAACCTCCATCTTTTTTGCTTGATGCGTAAATCAGACAGCAAGGACAGGAAGTAAAAAACTTTTCATGTTTTTATAAAATATCAATAACACAAATAAAATTAGTCAAGACGAAGATTTCTGTTATGTAAAGTTCAGAAATGAAAACTTACCATTATTCTGTAATGACTAGTATTTCTATCATTTTTATGCTGAACATATTTCAGCCATATTTCTGGTGCTACAGAATTGCAAAGAACTTTACCAGATAAGTTAAAAACATCATCACCTGAACACTTTCAAAACCTGCAAAAATTAAAATGGTTAGAGCAAGCTACTAGAAGAGAAAATATATTTTTTCAACAGTGTACAAGGCCTAGGAGTCACTCAAGACAGAGTTACAGAGTAAGAGGTACAGTTTATAATGATATGTGGAGTAGATAATGGTTAACCTGAGACTTGAACAGGTTAGGATTGTAGTGAGTTGGTTCCATAGAGCAGTAGTTCATGAGAATAAGTGTTCCAGTGGAAACTATATCTCACCAATGGGACATAAAAGGAATAAGGGTGGGTTTGCTACCATGATATATAAATGCCATAGTTCATGGACAGAACAGAATAGTTGTAAAACGAAAAGGGATGATAAACATGCTTTATTCTCAGAGAGACTTTTATACTGCTAAAATATAAACTAAATATACAAAAGTATATATACATATTTACACATGTTCCATGCATATATCTACATACTCAAGCAGAGTTTAAAGAGAATGAAAAGATAAGGTTTTACATATAATATGGAGATCTTTCTGTGTTTCTGCAGAGGCCATGTTTAGGGCTCCAGATTCATCTACTATATCCCAGACATATTCTATGAACAGGAAACAGTGAGTCTTGGGTTTTCCCAAATTGAGGGCTGTGAACTAGAGTTTCTTTCTATATCTGTGGGGAGATATATTCACAAACGGAAGCATCACTTGTAAGCAGCTGTAAGAGGCAGATTTAGATTTTGGGACTGCGCTAAACCTCTCAGTTTTGGCTGACCACTCTTGTCATTGTATGAAGTGATATCACTAAGCAGCCATCACATGACTGAACTCAGTGAAAAAGAGATAATCACCTTTTGTATCCCAACGAGGCTAACGTTATGCAATACCTGACAAGCAACAAATTATTACACTGACAAAATTATGACTCCAAGTATATGAAACAACATGTCTCTGTAAAACAAGCAGTGGTACTCTGGAAGAAAAGTGTTGCCTTAAGGATAAAGATTGTTACTTGAATTCAAACTCCTCCCCAGAAAAGTTCATCCATCCCTCTGAACAACTGCATTCAGGATCATTGTGTCATTATAAAATCCATTGTACTTTTGTTGGTTAGACATTATGTGCTTTGCCAGGACAAGTTATGGTTTTGAATTTAAAGTTTTTCTTTTGTTAGACTGGTTGCCAACCATGGCTAGAGGGTGTAGTCTGCCTTACTATTTAACCCATATCTGTAGAAAGAAGAAATGGATCCATACCTTTTTCAAATTATATTTGTGTGAAAGTGAATGTAAGAAACTTGACAGAAATTCAAACATGACTTGCCAATTTCTTGTTTCTAACAAGCTGTTATCTGCCAACAAAGTATTTTATGGTTAGTTCATGTAATACAAGCTTCGAGTACCACTCAAGGTAGAGGGTTACTGAGCGAGATTGTTGTAAGGCAGGAGGGAGTGACAGGTGCACATGATGTGGATGTGTAGGAGAGATATTAGTTGAACCCTGGAATTGAAGACATGAAGATTGTAGGTATCGGAGCAGCAGCATCCTCGGGAGATTGTTCCACAAAGTAACAGTTCTAGGAAAGAAGCTGTTTCAATTTACTTCTTATCAAAGTAACATGAAGGGAATGGGAATGATTTACCACCATGAAAATGGCACGGCAGGTCCGAGCAGTGAAGATCTGAACTGGTGGATCTAAGGTATATAACTTATCTGAACATCTACCATAGTAAATGTGATAGATTAGTGAGAGGATATCAATGTTTTATCTGTGGGATAAGGATTGCAGGCTAGAGAAAAGTTCATCACCCACATGTCCGTGTAATCACTTTTGAACTCTGTTCACAGTGAACAGTAAGGACTGGCCTGCACCAGCACAAATATAGAAGCAAAGTGTACAATATGAGTTGAATTAATTTGAGGTAAAAAGCAATCAATCCACCACTTAGTAATTCTTTTACTAAAGTTCATTTAATACGTGGCTCGAGATCCACTCAAGGTAGAGGGTTGTTGAGTGAGGTACATAATAACAATGGAAGAGGTATGTAGGAAGTAGAAAATATCATATATAGTCATGTATAAATGGAGAAATATGCAACAAAATGTTGATGACAAAATGAGCAGTCATCTTATATTCGAGATCAATATTTTGACAATTTTTCACCAACTTCAATCTCAACGTTTTTACAAAAACTATCTAGAGTTATTTCTTTATAATAAAACTGTTTTACTTGGATTTTATTAGGTTGGTGCAAAAATAATGTCGTTTTCTCACATAGTAACATATGTGATAAAACGACATTATTTTTGCAACAACCTAATACTAGCATTTTCCTCTATATTTTTAATACTTAGAGTAATTGTTTTTATTTCTCCCAATGTGAATGGCCGATTTGCAAATTAATTTTATTTTATTAAACGATTCAGTTGATTTGTATTTATAAAGATGTTTCAAAATCTCATGCTTTATTCAATTTGTTTGTTAAATAAAATTTCTGTTATATTTGATGGATGGATGATGGTGCTATTGTTATCATCTCACAGAAAGTAAGAAAAAAATTCAATAAACCTGTTGAAATTTTTTGAAACAGGTAAAATAGTAAAAAATTATTTTGTAAAAAATTGAGGAACATAAGTTGTATTCTAAATGACACTTAAAAACATTTTAGATATCAAAATATTAACGCTTCACAAAAATATTCTATACTTGTGGGAATTTATATAACCCTACCATCGGAACATAATGTGTTCACTATCTACCTTGGGTCAAATATGAGTTTGGGTTTTTTGTCCAAATCTTAGGCATAAAATAGTGTCTTTTGGTTGATTAATTTGTTGTCTTACAGATTATCAACCCTTTGGAGATAATTTAAAGCCGAAACATATTTTGGATTTTAAGAATAATTCTTTATTTTTTCTTCAAGTGAATATTGTATCAGCAATTGATTTGGGAGATAACACTGATTTTTACAGCTACAAAGCTACTGGGGAAAGAAGAAATGGCTTCATACCTTTCCCATGTATGTCCATGAATAAGTGAATCTAACAACTTTGAGTGGAATGTGAGCTATGCTCTCCAATTTATCTTTTATCAATTACATTACCTACAAATGCTCCATAAAATAGTGGGATCAGCTTATATATGGTTTGGCTTATATATGAGTATATGCAGTAGGTAAGAACCTTAGAATTCTGTGTAACTATATATATATATATATATATATATATATATATATATATATATATATATATATAGTTCCTAATACAAAGTCCTTCTGTTTATATAGATAAGGCTTTAATGATAGAATGTAGATGGCCTCCAAAACTTTGAGGTTGTAATTAGAGTGGGACCTGCTAAGGATGGTAAAAGGCCTCCAACTAATTTACGATCTAAATTTTTTTCTCCTCCCAATAAACTATGTCCATTTTTCTTTTTTTAAATAATTTACTTTATTAACCTCGATTTGGCTCTGTTGAGTGAGATTCATTTAGCTAGCCCATTTTTCATTTTTACTTTTTATCCCGAGTGGTAATAATAAAATTAATTTTTCTCTGTTTATAGCAGTGATATATATATGCATATATATATATATATATATATATATATATATATATACATACATATATATATATATATATTGAAGGTAATAAATCTGTTAGTATAATTCAAGTGGATCCTAGTAATATAAAATATTAAAACTGATCCACAAAAAGAGCTTAATGTATTTATTATAACAGAGCCAATAGTTAATAGCAGTTAGCTTCAAATAAACACTTCATTCTTCATATAACCCCAATTTAATGTCAAAAGGTTAATATCTTGTTTTATTTTCATAAAAACTCTTTCCTTTAAGACTAATACCTTCCACCCTAACTACTGTCTTGTGCATTTTGTCTGACTGAAACACTGAAATGGATAAATTGTGTATTAATTTTTCGCTGGCTGTCACAGTGAAATATCTAATTCTGACACAAACTCAATTTATACACTGGGGTTGAATAAGAATGACTAAGTTTTCATCAGTTGAAATAGACCTATCCCCAGTATGAGTTAATTTTGGATTTTGTTGTGTAATACTATATATATATATATATATATATATATATATATATATATATATATATGATGTGCATAATAAAATCTGTCATAGTGCACAGACACTGTGACCTTAAATGTCAAATAATTTGATTAATTCTGTAAATGTATCTCTGTTTTCTTTATGAAGAACACCTGGTGTTTTCCTTCATCATTCTAATTCTGTTAAAAAATGTTTTGCCTTCAAATAAACTGATATCAAATTTAGTACCTCATTTTCTTTACCATAAAACTATTCAACTGGGTAATGTTTGTTTAATAAGCTGTTGATTCAGAAATTCAACACTCGTGATATCTAAACAGGTTTCTCTTAAGATATTCTATCATTTCAATTTAATTTGCTAAAGGTAAAGACAAAAAGTGACAGTTTACTTTAAGGTTGTCCCGGACATTCATTTGAATTTTTTTTTTTTAAATTATATAAAGAGGAAAAATATTTAATAATGGAAAAATTATATTGAAATGAAGATGAGTTAGTTAAGATATTTTGAATTTTGTATACAAGCATAAATATTCATGATAATTATATTCTGAAATTAATCATCATCAATTTTTGTTTACACTATTTGGTCTGGTTTAATTTTGTTTTATGACATATCAACCTCAATGGGTTATTTAATGCTGACAACATTTTTAGGATAGATTCGTATGAATAGAATATATATTCTTTGATTTAGATTGGTTTGGTTTAATTTTGTTTTGCAGCATATCAACCTCAATGGGTTATTTAATGCTGACAAAATTTTTAGGATAGATTCGTATGAATAGAATATGTATTATTTGGTTTAGATTGGTTTGGTTTATTTTGTTTTATGGCATATCAACCTCAATGGGTTATTTAATGCCGATAACATTTTTAGGATAGATTTGTATGAATAGAATATATATTCTTTGGTTTAGATTGTTTTGGTTTATTTTGTTTTATGGTATATCAACGTCAATGGGTTATTTAATGCTGATAACATTTTTAGGATAGATTCTTATGAATAGAATATATATTCTTTGATTTAGATTGGTTTGGTTTAATTTTGTTTTACAGCATATCAACCTCAATGGGTTATTTAATGCTGACAACATTTTTAGGATAGATTCGTATGAATAGAATATGTATTATTTGGTTTAGATTGGTTTGGTTTATTTTGTTTTATGGTATATCAACCTCAATGGGTTATTTAATGCTGACAACATTTTTAGGATAGATTTGTATGAATAGAATATATATTATTTGATTTATATTGGTTTGGTTTATTTTGTTTTATGGCATATCAACCTCAATGGGTTATTTAATGCTGACAACATTTTTTATTGCTGATAATATTTTGTTTTGTCAAAAATCTGTTTCTGGTTATACTTTTCCTTCAAAAAGGTATTGCTGGTAATAGTTAACTATTTGCCCATAACTGGGACCCTAACAGGTGCTACCTGGGAACACCAGCAGTTAAGAGGTGGTTCCATGCTCCTCAAGATCTCTTGATCAGAGACTTTGCTGCTGGCCGTAGTTTATCATCTTACTCATGATGCAGATATTGTTTAACGTCTTACCCAGGAGGTATTTTATTGGCTAGGAAGAAATCCCAGCATACATTTGTGTGCTTTTGCTTATAAATTGGGAAGGGGAAAGGGTTTTGCAATCATTCCTGATTTAGATTGAAACTAACAAGGTATATACCAATCCATGTAACCGACAGGGAATTCTGAACTGAACCCTTTATTTAATCTAAAGGAGAGGGATATTCTCATTCTGATGCACATGTTTAGGGATATCGTGTCTAGATCGTATTTTTAGTACTGCTCAGTTATTGCGCACCCATTTCTATTGAGTCCAAATACATACTGCCTAGCCCAGAGATTGAACACCAACTGTCATGTCAACAAATACATGAACCAATGCTTTAATCCATGGAACAATACACTGTGGAGAACATAAAGCCTCAAACTAGATCTGCTTGTAGTACTAAAAACAAGAACAAGACAAGATATCTCTAGACATGGACAGTCTAGCACCATATTTTAGATAAAGGGTTCACTTCTGAATTCCTTGTAGTTATCCCAGATCAATATACACCTGATGAAGGCCAGAGAGCACAATGGCTAAAACTTTGTGATAACAGCAACAAAGATGAGGAAAATAGCGTACGAATAAATAGTATAACTGTGTTTCAGCTTGCCATTCCTATTTAGTGTCAGATTTACTGATAGTTTTCCCAGACCATGTTCTCTGACATGTGTATGACGCTCTGCTAGAGTTGCTGTAAAAAACAAATATCATGTAATGCCATCTACACCTGACTGCCATCCTGCATTGGAGTGGCAGTTGATTTAAATGGTTTACTCCTGGCTTTCCTTCTGAAAGATGAACTGTTTTCACTATGGCTATGAAGTTCTATTAACCCTTGATTGTAACAAGTCATACTGGACTACAGCTTACTGCTTGTCGGTAGCAGGAATCAAGCAAGAACAATGTTATCTATTAAGTTGTGATTTAGTACAACTCTGGTTATCCTTTATTGGTATAAAGTTTATTCTTACTTCATAGGGATTATATGTGTGCATAAAGAGAGCTTAGGCATTTCCTATGATGGTACAACAAGTGAAAAACTTTCAAAATTATTTGGTAAACACATTTTTAGTTTACATTTATTTAACTTTCTTCTGGAATAAAAATTACTACAAATTATGATAACTTCTTGTTCTAGAAATTCAGACAGTAATCACCTCTTTTGTCTTTTGCCTTTCAAAACATAATCTGAGGAAGGGAGAAGATAAAATCAGTTTATCATTATCTTAATTGATGCTATAAAAATTAAATCTACATATAACGGATCTTACACAAACACTGATTTATGTTCAAATCATCAAAACTACTTTCAAAAATATTCCAATTATTAATATTATTATTATTATTGTTGTTGTTGTTGTTGTTATTATTCAGTTATTTCTTGGGGATTAATCAATTTCAATTATTAATTCATATTTTTTATCAATTAATTAATTAATTTATTGGATTTTTCAAAAATATTTCTCAAATTGATAATTCTTAATTCTTAATTAAAAGCAACTATAAATCAGAATTGTTATAAGTTGGAATGATACATTTATTTTTGTCCATTAAAAGGATTTTGGGGAATTTGAAAACTTTCTCCAAATTTTAGAAAATGTTTTCATTTGCATGAAAATATTTCTATCACATACACGCGACTGGCAATAATAAACAAGAAACAGATCCTGAATCCGAATGAATGAAATAGAAAATGAGAAGACTGAATTGAATTCTATCAAATATTGAAAAGATAATGTTGATTGAAGATTAGAACTTCTTCTCCTATGTGCTGTGTCCCTTCAGGACATCAACGATCATGGCTCTCCACAATTTCCTGTTCTTTGTAGCTCTTAATAAATTTTGTCTTTTTGATATCTCTCCTAAAACTTACATTGTCCATTTACTCAAATTCACTTGGTTGGTTATGTATTGTTTTTCTCTGTCCTTTTTGCCTTCAATTTCTCCTGTGAGTATCAGATTTTCCAAGCTCTCTTTCCTCACTATGAGCCCTAAAGATTTCAACTATCTCTTCCTGATGTTAAGTGCCATCTTTATTTTCATTTTCTCTAAAACTTCATGTCCAGCACATGATATTCTCAGCATCCTTCTGTAGAATCACATTTCTGGTTCTTCAAGACTCTTCTTCATCTGTGAGGAGATTGTCCAGGATTCACTGCCATATAGTAGGACTGATGTTACATAACAGTTCAGTACTCTTCTTTGTTGCTAAGGAAATTTTACTGTTTATTAATCATCAAACTTATTATAAAACCCAGATTGTGTGTGTATGTGTGTGTGTGTGTGTGTGTCTGTAAGTTTATATATTGGATCGGATTTCCTACATTTTTCAACCGATTTCAACAAAACTTTACAGGACTACGTAAAATTACCTGGCGGTGGTTCTGACAGTACCAAAAATTAGAAAAACACAATTGTTTTTGCACAAAATCAATTTGAAAACACGTTTAAGAGGCATCACGAGAATGAAAGGGGGACAACTCATATCGAGTTATACTTATTATAAAACCCAGGTTGTTTGTGTGTGTGTGTGTGTTCGTTTATATATGGGATCGGATTTCCTACATTTTTCAACCGATTTCAACAACTTCACTTTTTTTTTGGCAGGTAGTGTTTCTTATTGTCTTGCACACTTTTTTCTTTATTTTTACATTCAGAATGCTTTAAAAATTCATTTACAAGACAATTGTTTATAATAAAATTCTTTTCAATCGATAGACTCATAACGATTGAAAACAATGTTTTTTTTGAGTTTGGGTTTGACCAATTCGTAAAAAAAAAAAAAAAACTAATTAAGACATGCGTGTCCGTCAACCTTAAACAATAATCTTTGTCAATTTTATTTTTCAGTCTTTATGATGGTCGATACTTGATCTATCTCTTACTGTTACATCCCCGGGCAATGCCGGGCTCTCCTGCTAGTATTGAATATAGATTTAGGAAATCATCTTTCGCTATCATAATGCACCTTTAGATTTCAGTTTTTCACTTTCTATCCTCTGTTAAAACACTTCCCAGATATTATGTCTATTTTTATTTTAATCCTCTCAAATTCACATATCAATTTCTTAGTATTGTTACAAAACATAGTTTCATTATTTCCCCTGTCACTATTGACATCAATCTGTCCTGTGAGTATCAAATTTTCCAAGCCCTCTTTTCTCTTTATGTGCCCTAGATTTTTCAACTTCTCTTTCTGGTATTAAATAAAAGTGTCCTTTTTGTATTCATTTTCTCTAAAACTTTATCATTGCTAACATTTTTGATCCATCATATTCTCAGTATCATTCAAAAGAAACATTATAGCACCTAGCATTCCAAAGTGGTCCCCCATCTAGTTACTGACCAGGCTCAATGTTGCTTAACCAGAGATTGTATGGCAACTGCTGTTTCAATATGATGTCACCATAATCAAATGTAAAATGGCGCTCGTTGGAACATTATTAATGGAAGTAATGACAGAGCAACATTGACAGAAAAAGAAACACAGCCAATTTTATGCTGTTTTTCATAAGTGACTTCCTAAGATCTTTAAATTTCGGATTGTCTTTCAATTTAAAAATACAACCATAAAATATCTTTTGTTTTATTTAAAGTTCTTTCAAATCTGTGTACTACTTTTGGATAGACCCAACAGAAAAACATACACACAGATATGCATAATTGTGACAACCGTTTTGCAATAAAATAATCTCAGAAAATTGAAAATGTCTTAATCACTTTCAGAACAATTAATTGTGGTGTTTCTAAAACTTTCTTCTGTCGAGAATATTGAAAAACCGATTTGTCTTGAAGCAAAAGTGAAATGGAAAATATTGCTAGTTTAATTTGAAATCTGTCGGGTATAACAGGGCTTTGCTTGTATAATCTGACAAGATCAAAATGATATAATTTTCTTAAGCTAAAACCTACTTAAATAAGTAAATCACTAACTGAAAAATTACCTTGGAATTAAAATAGACTCTAATGTGTGAGATGCAACAAAGAATGCTTGAAGCTACAAAGATTTGCAAATCTACACACACACTTACATAGGCATATACATGTATTATTGAATATGATGGGTAAGTGAATACTTTAGTGAATTTTTGTTCTAGTTTCTCTTGTCTTCATACAATGGAATGAACGGTTGGTTGAAGCCTATTTGGGAATTTTCCATAATTCTTATTGTCACTTCTAATGCTTTTGACCATTCATCTGATCATACTCAGGAGGAAATCATACACCTGGTGTAACAGCAAATATTTCCAATTCATTTAACAGCATAATTATCCCACAAAATGTTTAATATCTGAAAAAATGACTAAACTAATTGAGTTTTTATCGCCAGGTTTTCAAATTCAGGTTTTTAGCCATGTTGACTCTATTTTTTTTTGTAAGAATCACTGAAAAACCCTTTCAGTTATTCAGCTAAAAAATAGCAGGTTAAAATTGTTTAGTCAGACCCACTGTCACCCCCAACTGAGCAATGGTGAGAAGAAAAAGATCATTCAGGCCTTCAGTTATGGTACCAACATTCATACTATGGCTTCCATCTTCAAAGTCCATTCAAGAACCATAGACACATACATGATTCATTAAATATGATATGAATTTCGAAAAAAAACCTCCCTTTGAATAATTTATTTATTATTTTTGTATTTATATAATTATTAAAAGTATCAAATCCGCAATTCTTTTAGGAAAGTATATCATATTTAATGCAAGTTATTATTTTATATTTATTGCAAGTGTTTCAAGAATTTGGATTCTCTGCTTGCAGTTAATATTTTATAAAATGTATTTTTATAAAAATAAATATTTTAAACATTATGGATCTGTAGGGATACAAATTCTCCCTTTGGTCAATATGAAGTTACATGGGGTCATGTGACAGCTGCTTAGTGATGTCAGTTCATAGAATGACAACAATGGTCAATCTTTCAGTCAGTTTCCAAGAATCAAACTGATCAGTTGCCTTGCCCAGTTGCAACATGGTGTAGTTTACAGGGCCATGGTGCTACTTTCCTTAGGAAATATATCTTTGTCAGATATAGAAACAATCTCTGGTTCAAAGTCCTCAATTTGGTAAAAAAAAAAACATGACTCACCATTTTCTTGTTTGATGGAATATGTCCTCATTAGTTACATAGTAGATGAATCAGGCCCAACCAAATCTGGTATCTTAAATTATTTATGGCAGACAAGGAAGATTTAATTAATTTTTATTTAATTTTTCCAGTATCCTTGCATTTTCTGTACAGAAATTTGCCATAATTTTTATTGCTTCAATATTATGGAAAATATTTAATAAAAGATGTTTAAAAAGAAGTTGCTGCCCAAATATACATCAATATATATATATATATATATATATATATATATATATATATATGAAGAAATATAGTATTAAAGTGTGCTATATTTATGGGATAAAGTGCTCAGTATCAGAGATAGAGCCTATGTAAGATATAAAAGTGAACATTGAAATCAGCACTCAAAAGTGACAGGCTGTTTCATGCACTCATCAGGCGGCCTGATAATTGCATCCAACATGAAACAGCCTGTCACCTCTGAGTGTTGACTTCAATGTTCACTTTTATATATATAGATGTTCAGGTTCTACTGGACCATGTGAACTCAATAAGATACAATACAGTTCACAATGAAGAAAGAGAGTAACAACACACTCCCATTCCTGGATGTTCTAATATCTTGAACAGAGCATGGGTTTAAGACATCCATATACCGTAAACCAACATTCACCAGACAGTACCTCAATTTCAATTCCCACCATCCATACAGCGTAAAGAAAGGGATCATCTGTTGCTTACAACACTGAGCAAAAGTCATAAGTGGCGACCCAGAGACGTTAGATAAAGAATTGGTCAGTATAAGTAGTACCCTACAATGTAACAACTACCCTGGGTACATGGCAGCAGCCCCCCAAAACTGGGATAGGTGGGTACAAGAGGAGGAGGACAACAACACTCAGAAAACAGTCTGCCTGCCTTATGTGAAGGGGTTATCAGAGAAAATACAAAGGATCTGCAGTCCATATAACATCAGGACTACCTTCAAAAGCTTGACGACACTTAGCAGATATCTCTCCTAAGTAAGACCCCACCCCATAGAGGAGAACCTGTCTAAAGGCTGTGTGTACGCTATCCCATGCAGCTGTGGAAAGAAATATAAAGGAGAGACAGGCTGCCCCCTCAAGAAAGCTTTAACATGAGGATAAGGGAAAAAAATCAGGCGTGGCTGACCACATATGGAGAGAGAAGGGAGATCACCACACTCTGTGGGATCAGGTTGAGATCATAGACAAGGAACACCATTGAAAATTTTGTAAACTTAAGGAATCAGCACATATGCTAGGCCACAAAAATCTGAGCCAACCAAGCATAGAAATAAATACAATATGGGAACCAGTAATAAGGATTGCCAGAGAAAAGCAATCATAACAACAAAGTTGCAATATGGGCTCTTGTAAAAAATATGCAATGATAACAGCAAAATTGCAATATGAGCACTGGTAAAAATGGTTGCTGAAGACCTTAGGTTTATAATACATAGAAATTCATGCACAGATGTCCTCAAGGACACATGGCACAGTGGATAAAGGCGTTGGTTAGATCCAGTGACAGGACCCAAAGAGTTCAATACCTGGTTAAGGCAGTGGAGAACTTGGAGAGGGGAATTAACAGGAGAGAACTGATAACTGACATACCCCAGTGAGCAAAATAATGGCTTCAGTTCGACATTCCAACCACTTGAAGAAGGCAGGAGCGTACAACAGCCAAAACGTAAATGTGGCAACAAAGATGATGGCAATAGTCCGGATATTGTAAATAATTAGAGCCAACTGTGGTGAAGTTTTAGGTGAAAACTTGCTCCATCCACCATATTGTGTATTTGTTGTCACCTCTGCAGAAATAACTTATAGACATTACTTTCAAAACACCAATTATTTATTTATATATTTATATATATATATATATATTTATATTTGTGTGTGTATTTTTGTTTTGTTATCATTAATTTTGAAATGTTTTGCAATTTCTTTTTTCCAGCCTCTCAGTATGTTATCTTGATAATGTAACATAGAAAATGATTGATTGCTGAATTGACTCATATTTCTATCAGAAAAAACGATTTTTATCTTAATTTTCCAGATTTCCAGCCAGCAGTCTCTGAAAAGTTATCAGCCCAATCAGGAGATTCTGATATTTAATCATTTCGCCAGATTTTGCAGGGAAGTACATCCCAGTTGGGCAAGCCTGGGGCAGACTAAATCAAATGGAAAGATTATGGAAGTCAAATATCTATAAGTATCTGAAAATAAATTTCTTTCAAGACGTAATGGAAATCATTCTGCTCTCTTGTGATAAAAGCTTGTCTTTAACAAAGAAGATGAGTGATAGGATTGATGGAAAAGATAGTTGGTGGATTATGGAAAAAGCATAAAATAAACAAGGAGACAACAAAGTGTGATAGGATTAATATGGATTGGCCAGAATTTCTAGTGAACATTTCTTTATTTTGCTAATTTTTTTTTTTTTAAGCATTTCACCACAAGCAAGGGGTTACAGAAAATTTAGAGCAAGATCAGATAGGAGTGAGAAGAAAAGATGAGGGTAGTGGATAGATCAAGGCAACTGGAGATGTCGATTGACATTACATTTGAATAGTTGGAGATTATAGCTCTCAGGGAAACTGGAATAGGGAAGGGAGTTCCACAGGCGAGAGGTGCGAGACATGAAGCTATTGGAGTAGAAGAGACGGCTACATTTAGGAGTTTCGACAGTGAAGGGGTGAGAGCGGGATGCCAGCCTCGTATGGTGCTTGAACTCATGACGTCTGGGAACCAGCGAATGCAGCTCCTGGGAGCAATTTCCATGGAAGTATTTGTAGAACAGACAGAGGGAGGCGACGGCGCATCTGTGAGAAAGTGACTGTAAACGAGACGCCAGAGCAGGGCCAACTACATTGCATATCTGCCTCTAGAATAGAAATTATTAAAATCTTAAAGAATCAAAAATCTTGTAAACAATTCTTTATTTCTCCTCAGCTATCATATAATTCTTCTTGATTATTCATTTGCACATACATTACACCCTGCCAATACCTCATAAATAATGGGCTATTCCATTTTGATCATGACGAAACAAGAAAAAGATATATCAGGGACGCTGTTTAGTTTTGTTGCAAAAAAAATGAAAGAAAGATTACATTTTCATTTGTTTCACATATGTTTCAATGAAATGGAAAATCTTGTCATTTTCAATTCTTTTTATTTGTACCCTCTTACTTCTTTAAATAATGATCTGCATTTATACTTAGGAATGATATTACAATATTTTGTAAAAGATTTAAACTCAAATATTTAACAAAGCAAGAGGAAAATTTCCAAGGGTAATTTTTAGTTTCAGATCTCACAAGGAGCTCATTCAGTCATCAACTTAAGAATTACGATTCATCAGAAAATTCAAATAGGAAAACCGTGAAACTTTCACAGGTACTATCAGTTAATTGTATTCATCTGAACTTTTAGGTTATAGCAATATGGATTAATTAATAGGTAGACAGATCCCTCTAGCCTTAGTTGGTAACCAGTCTAAGAGAAGGAAAACTCTTAGTTCAAACCTTAGGAGGGCTGTTTGGAGACTTTTTGGCATGTTGTGTACCATTTCTTCATCATTGATCCTTTTGTAAAAAAATATTCATTATTTTTCAGATGATATTTAGATGTTTTTTTTCAAATTTCTGAATGAGCATTTTTTATAGTGACACCCATGGATGCATAAATCATCATCATCATCATCATCATCATCATCATCATCATCATCCCCTTGACTTTTGTAATCATAGGGCAGATCCAAATGCACAAACTGTACTAACTCTTTTCCATAATAGTCTATTAACGGCAGCCATCAGCAATTCTGGTACAGTCATACCTGTCCATTTTTTGACATTGTCCAGCCATTTTTTGCATTGGCATCCTCTCCTACATCCACCTTCAACAGTGCCTTGCATGATGGTTTGTATCTTGTAATGTATTCAAACCACACCATTTTTCTCTGTTTGGCAGTGGTAAGAAGATGTTCCTGGTGTCCCACGAAACTTTCAACCATTTTTCGCACAACAGAAAAATGCCAAAGAGTTTTCTCATGCATTTGTTCTCAAACGCTTAGGTCCTTCCGTCTGTATCTGCCAACAGTATCCATGTTTCCCATCCATATAGGAAAATGGAGATTATCAATGATTTGTAAAGTCTGTACTTTTACTCCTCCATTTTCTTGTCTAATAAATAAATTTTGATGTATTAATAAATAATTTAAATAATATTAAAATTATCATTTCCTTAATAAATCCTATGTGTTCAAAACTTTTGCATGTCACTATATACATACGGACATGTTTGGGTGCAGCTGGGATGTTGTAATGTGCTGATGTGTGGATAACGGTTAATGGTTTGGAAAGGGAAATCAATAACCTAAGTTTCATAGAAATGCCTTTGGGAAAGGTATGAACCCCATTTTTAACCCAGTCACACTGAGCTCTTTCACTTTGGATGAAAACAATCTATTCAAAGACTCCGGCATACACTGTCTGCCATTTCTGTTATTAATCCTTTTGAAAAGTGTGGCCAGTTGCACCACTATAATCAAATCATATGTATGAAGAGTCTGGCAGTTCTATTCAAAAGCAACCTTTTGCTTCATCTATTATCTTTTCTTCTTGCTATATATATATGGTTTTGCTGTTTAATTTCTATGTTATCTCCTATTTAGTCTGCTATTTCATACATATTAACTGCTTTTTTTTATGCCTTAGAGTTATTATCAGCATAATTTGCATTAATTTTATTCATGTCTG
This sequence comes from Acanthosepion lycidas, assembly GCA_963932145.1. Classification (NCBI taxonomy): domain Eukaryota; kingdom Metazoa; phylum Mollusca; class Cephalopoda; order Sepiida; family Sepiidae; genus Acanthosepion; species Acanthosepion lycidas. The sequence continues at coordinate 84,907,094 of OZ010605.1, forward strand.
AATTCATCTTCAAGGAATTTTATTAAATTCCATCTTTTGCATCTGTACATTATCTACATTATTCGGACTATTATACATGTTTAAGGGATGTCAATTATCAGTTATCTCCTGTTAATTTCCCTCTGAAAGTTCTCCACTGCCTTAACTGGGTATTGAACTCACACTCTTTGGGTCCTGTCAATGAATTTAACCAATGCCTTTATCTACTGAGTCCTTGAGTGTGAGTTCAATACCTGGTTAAGGCAGTAGAGAACTTTCAGAGGGAAATTAACAGGAGATAACTGATAACTGACATCCATTAAACATGGCATGTGGAACTAGAACAGTCTACCCCAGTGAGCAAAATAAAGGGTTAAGTTCAACATTCCAACCACCTGAAGAAGGCTGGTGCATACAATGGCCGAAACATTGTAATAAATATGGCAACAAAGATGAGGACAATAGTCTGAATAATGTAAATAATGTACATAATATCTCATCTCAGAAATATAGACAGATACTGAAAGACCGAAACATTGTAATAAATATGGCAACAAAGATGAGGACAATAGTCTGAATAATGTAAATAATGTACATAATATCTCATCTCAGATATATAGACAGATATTGCATCTGTACTGGCATTATATATTTTATATTTGAATTATACTGGTAAATTGCCTTTTATCTTGTCTTTATTTTTTATCAAATTTTTTCTACCATATATGTCATATTTCCAAGGTCTTTATTGTTTTCAGCTGTTTTAAGCATTTGTAGCTTCTTGTTGGTTCACTTGTAGCAATGAAGAAGAAGACAAAGTTTTACCACAAAAATGAATTTGTGCTCTTTGCACTGTTTGTTGCAAAAGAAAATCAAAATCAAAACCAGGTCTACTTTTGTACACCTCGGAAAATTGTCATTTTTGTACTTGCCTACGAAATCTTGACCAATTATAGGCTTACTTAACACAATAAAACAAGGCAGTTGTATGGATGTAAGTCATGCTTATCAATTATAATTTGGGGAGATAAATTTTCAACTTCTCTTCATTTATTTACATTATTTACATTGTTCAGACTTTTGTCGTCATCTTTATTACCATATTCAACAACATTTTAGTTGTTGTACACTCTGACATCCTTCAGGTGACTGAAATTTTGAACTGAACTCTTTTATTTCATTATTTAGTTCCATGGGCTAGTGCATACAATGGCCAAAACATTATGAATATGACAATAAAGATGAGGACAACAGTCCAAACAATGTAAATAATGTAAATAATTACAATACCTCATCTCAGAAATTTAGACAGATTTTTTTGATTTACACCCTGTGACATATTTAACTTTGAACTTATGAAGCTAATTTATGACCTTTGGAATTTTGACCCCAGATTTTTGATTTGATAATTAAGCTCCCCATCTGTTGCTATTTTCCCACTCTCATCACTATATATTGTCTACAAGTGATATAATTTTTGGTAATGCCTTGTTTGCATAATGAATTAAAGACTGCTGAGTGTTCTACCAAATCAACCTTTTCATAGTCAACAAAAGTCAAAAAAGTGGTTTGTTGCTTTTTGTTTTATTTTTCTATTAGTTGGTCTATTATTTGTTGATGGTCTTTTGTCGAGCAGTCATTCATGAAATCTGTCTGTTCATATGGCTGCTTTTCAGCTTCGATATTTGTTTGTAATTACTTTTGAGAAGAGTTTGTTTATGTTCACTTGCAGAAGTGATAGTTGCCAAAGTCTTTATTATCACCTTTTCTATAAACTAGAATTAAAACATTTCTTTAACTAAAGCAGGTACTTTTCTTATCTGTCTACAACGAGTAAATAAGCTGCGTTACTCCTTTTGCAGAATTCTTTTCTGTTTTTCTAAAGCTCTTTCCTCCTCTGCTGTCATTGGTTGTTCTTTTTTTTTTCATTTCTCATTTAGAATCACAAATATCATTTTGTCTGCATGATTGATGATTTGTGATGTTTGTTTTTTTTTTTTGTTTTTTTTTTTATTATTTTCAAAGCATACAGGTTTGTATCCGACGCTTAAGTTATTCTTAAAATGGTGTGTGTCTACATTTGCTAATTTACCTTATGTCTGGCATTCCATGTGAGTTCTTCACTCTTTGCCTGTCTCTTTCTATGTGTACCTATCTGATTCTTTATATTTTAATGCATGTAATTTTTCTAGATATTTCTCCCATATATACATATATATATATATATATATATATATATATATATATATATGGATATGTGTGCGTGTGTGTGTGTAAGTGTGTTTATATCTGTATATATTTTTACACATATTTTTTAGGGATTTCACCCATATATATATATATATATATATATATATATATATATATATATATATATATGTGTGTGTGTGTGTATGTGTGCATGTGTGTGTGTGTGAATTTTAATTGATGAGAACCAAACAAATTATCAGATACAGATGATTATTTCATCCACGGGAAAGTAGTTTTTCACTGGACTTATCAGTGCAAATATTAGGTTGGTGCAAAAATAATGACGTATTTTGACGTATTTTTTAACGTCAAAAACCGACATTATTTTTGCACCAACCTAATGCATTTCTTTTTTTTAGCAAATGTATTTGCATTGATAAGTCCAGGGAAAACTACTTCCCATAGGTGAAATGATCATCTGTATCTCATAATTTGTTTGGATCAATTGAAATTCATTTATATGCTCTATAATAAAAATTATATTGAGCTCTTTTTTGTGGATGAGTTTTAATATTTTATATTAATAGGATATATATATATATATATATATATATATATATATATATATATATATATATATATATATATATATATACACAGTATGATGGGTAAATTGTTGCCATTTTATATTTTTAATTTTGTGCATGGACATTTTTCATATTGATTTTTTTGACTGCACTCTCTAGTAGGGTCAGTTGGGGACCATTTATGAAAAAAAGGGTGCCATGATGTAATTAACTCTGCTAGAAATTTGGAAATGGCATGGTGTACTGCTTGGCATTAACAGGCATAACAGCATATATTTAAAGTAGGAAGGTTTGGAGAATGAAGAAGTAAATAATTTTAGGCAAAACAGATCCTATTCTGTATATAACAGGGAATAATTTCAACCATATTATAGTCTTTTATAGTCTTTCAATTTTTCAGCATTCGAAAAGCGGAAATAGAATCAAAATAATGTTTAACAGCAGAGAAACTATTTCTGCATCTTTAAATTTGCTTTTAGGATTTCTTTTCCAAACTTCCATTCTGCCACAGACAAAAAAACTTCCTGTTCTTGGTGAAACAGTTAAAAGATGTTCTCCAAGATTTTTGGATTCTTTTTAATTTGTTCTTTATTTCTTTCTTTTATTTTTAAGAATAAATGTTGTGGAGGGGTTGTGATAGTGGAAATGGTGGGTGGCTGTCTTTACTGGGAATGGCAAAATATGTTATTTATAAAATTTGAAAGTCCAGACAGCCAAACGAATATTGTGACCATAATCATAACAGCTTCCGCCCTGCACCAGAGGCCCTCCACCCACTTTACTTTAAGCCATTAAAGTTAATGCTTATATTTTTCTCTAGATTTCATTTGAGACTTTTGAATCTCATTTTACGACCGATGAAAAAATGTAAGTCCCATGTAATTTTTCTTAAGCCTACTTATACACAATTATATTTAAGTGCATGTTGTATTTGCGTATCCATAATTGTTTATATATATATATATATATATATATATATATATATACATATATACATATATATATATATATATATATATATATATATATATATATATATATACACACACAAAAGACTGGTGCTCCAAAAGTAGTGACTCCAATTTTCATGCAAATTACAACAGATAGACAATAAAAAATTTTGCAGCCATATAGGATTAGTTAAGATAATTTACCATAGGTCAGGGCAAACAATGAGTAAAGATCAAGCATGCTGCATTTTAAATAGATAGATAGATAGATAGATAGATATGAACAGGCCGAGATAGATAGATAGATAGATAGATATGAACAGGCCGAGATAGATAGATAGATAGATAGATAGATATTAGGTTGGTGCAAAAATAATGACGTAATAATGTTGTTTTTTGACATATTTTTTTACGTCAAAAAACAACATTATTACGTCATTATTTTTGCACCGACCTAATAGATATGGACAGGCCGAGATAGATAGATAGATAGATAGATAGATAGATAGATAGATAGATAGATAGATAGATAATAAACAGAATAGGATAGATAGATAGATAGATAGATAGATAGATAGATAGATAGATAGATAGATAGATAGATAGGTAATGAGCAAAAAGAGATAGATAGATAGATAGATAGACAGACAGACAGATAGATAGATAGATAGATAGATAGATATGAACAATCAATGTATATCAATCTGGGTAACCTACAGAAAATTCTGAACTGAAACCTTTATTTAATTTACAAATATAGACTGTTCTCATTCGGCTGCTCATGTCTAAAGGATACCTTGTGAAGTTCTTTTAATTTTATTTTTCCATTTAGTGCTCACTCATTTCCACTAATTTCTAGTACACACTGCCTAGTCCAGGGATTGAACTACTTAGCACTGATGCAGCTGCCTGTCATGCTTCAATGCTGCTGCGGCTGTTGAGAACTTGTCATTTGCCTTTCTTTCTTTATTTATGGCTCCTGTGTCTTTTTCTTTTTAAGCAAGTTCACACGATAGAAGGCAGTAAAGCCATTACAACACAATGGGTGTGGAAGAATTAAAGGACAGTGACATTACTAACAAATAGCAACAAAGAAAGAGTAATCAGGAGGACAGTCGATAGCGATTGACATTGCATTTAAATTTTTGCATATTAAATTTGGCTGGAGCCAGAAGGGAGATCTAAAAGCTAAAAATGTGAGAAAAGAAACTGTTAGCATAGAACTTACAGTTACATCAAGCCAACTCAACCATAAACTGATGAGTTCTTGTTGCCTGTCTAGTACTGAACTTAAATTCATGAATTTTAACTCATATGAACAATTACCATGGACATATTTTTAAAAAGTTAACTTTTATGATAATGGGAAAGTTACTGAATCCAAGATGCCAGATCAAGACCAAAAATATTGCTGATTCTTCTTTAAATTTTATCAAGGAGCTCTAGATATACAGCTGGAGCTCAGGACCATATATGGCAGCATTATTTTAAGCATGGCAGACTTAGATATACAAGATAGATTCTGGTCATAGTGAACCAACTTTCCTATCAGCTGGCCAAGCAATGGATTCAATATAATCTTTACACTAAGAAGGTGTAACAAATCACTCTCCTGGAGTTTAGCATCAGCCATACTGATGAAAGGCAGAAAGGAGTATTTCAAATGATTAATAGAGAGCAGTTTAGTTTTGGAGGCATTAAAATTAACAAGCCATTGTTTGCCCAGTTAACAACAGACTGAAGGTCATTTTTGACATCGGCCACTAATTTGAACTGATCAGACTTACTATGGAGACAAGAGTAAATGATTTCGTCATCACTATAGATACCAAGTTGAGAGCTGATGTCATCAGGAAGGTCATTAATGAAAATTAAATGCAAAGTAGGACTAAAGATAGTGCCCTGAGGACAGCCGAATTAGTGCAAAAGGATCCAGAAGAATGGACATTCAGGATAACTTTCATTTCATGATTTGATAGTAAAAACTGGACCAGTTCAAAAAGTTGGACAGAGATATTTATTTCTATGCTAGGCCTACTTAGGAGGTTTTCTATTATAACTTCTTATTGTAAGGTTATTTTTATGACACACACTCATACTTGGTATAATATAATTTGTATAAGTATTCTCTATATGTAATGCTTAGGCTTTAGCTGTAATGCCTGTATAGGTAGTATGAAAACTGACTCAAATATGACTAATCACTACCACATACCATGAAACTCTTTATAGTATTGGATGAGTTCATAGAGTCACACAGGGTGTACTCTTTACTCCACACCACCCACCTTTTGAGATTGCTACTTTATTAAATAAATATATACTTTTTTATTTCATATTAGTATTTCCCCCTCCACTTTCTGGAGAGTTCACCAACATATTTGACTTTGTAGAGTTTCTGTCTCAGATCAACTTCTAGTTCTTCTGTAGAGTTTCTCTTACTTGAACTTGTTGTTGTTGTTTCTACAATTTGTTTTGATACTGGCACATCAAAAAAGTCATACAGCATTTTCTTTCATCAGTTAATCTTTTCTTTGGCTGATTTTGGTACCTTTTATGTTGCAATTTTTTTTTCCTTTTACCATATAGACCAATTTTCCAATTGTAGCTGCTATTATACCGTTTTCCCATGTTTCCTTGTATGTTCTCAAAAATACATTATCACTAACCTTGAAAGTATTGGTGTTGCTTTTATTAAACATTCATGATTTTTGACTTGGCAATAACTTGTCAAACACCAATTTTGCCCTCCTGGCAAATTCCACTGGCAACATGCCAGATGGTGTGTTAGAGTTAGGTGTCAATCAGTACACTCACAAAAAATTTTGAAGTGCTTTCTCATTTAATTTATTTAGACTTTCATTTTTCAATGCTCTTTTGAATGTTCCCACAAATCACTCCACTTGTCTGTTAGACTTTGGGTATATGGTGGGTTTGTAATATGTTCTATAAAGAACAACTTGAAAAAATCTTGAAATTTTTTCCAGTGAATTGTGTTCCATTATCCGATACTATAGTATCTGGTATTCCATATCTTGCAAACAGTTCATGCAAGAAAATCATTGTCACCAAGATTGTAAGATTTTTGCATTTGTAAATTTGTGGCCATTTCATAAAACTATCAACTACCACTAGATAATATGCTCCATACACAGGACCTGCAAAATCTATATACATTCTTGATCACAGAGTTCCTGTCTTTGGGCAAGGTTCTATCTTTGTGATAGGTAGTTTTGCTGCTGGATCACAACCTCTACATGCTTTTACTATTTTGTTCTCATCTTGGTCCATTCTAGTCCAATATACAAAATTTCTCAAGAGAGATTTAATTCTTGAAATGCCATGATGTCTGGAATGAAAATCCTCTAATATACATTTCTGTACCACACTTGGTATTATAATTCTTTGTCCATACATTACAAAACCTTCGCATATTGAGTACGTGTTCAATTCTTGATTCTGTCCTTTTGTAGTAGTCTTTTAATTGCTTCTTTATTTTAGCAAGAAAGATGTCCCTTTCAGCTTTTTCTTCAATTTCATCCAGTGTAACTGGTAATTCCTTTACTACCTTGCACAGACGGTTTTTAATTTCTATCTCACATTTAGCGTTGCTATGACTGTGTCTATCAATGGTTCTGCTTTTTAAGGTATTAGCCTAGATAATCGATCTACATGTCCTAATTTTTAAGTGGTTGGTACACCATTGGAAAATTATAATGTAACAGAATGGTACCCCAGTGCTGTAATCTGTTAGCTGTATAGGTAGTATGAAAACTGAGTCCAATGCGACTAATCACAACTACATACCATAGAACACTTTATAGTATTTTTGAGTTCATAGAGTCATACAGGGTGTACTCATTACTCCACAACACCCACCTTTTGAAATTGCTACTTTATTAAATAAATATATGCTTTTTTTTATTTCATATTAGTATTTCCCCCTCCTCTTTCTGGAGAGTTCACCAACATATTTGACTTTGTAGCATTTCTGTCTCAGATCAACTTCTAGTTCTTCTGTAGAGTTTCTCTTCCTTGAACTTGTCGTTGTTGTAGGTATAACTTTCTTTGAGCCATATATCACTAATATCGGTTTATGGCCTGTTTGCAATGGGAATTTTCTTCCCTGAATAAATTTATGGAATTTTTTCATAATGAATATCATTGTTAGAGCTTCTTTCTATGTCTGGCTGTAATTTCTCCCTACTGGTATAAGCAAGTGTGAAGCATGAGCAAAAGCACCATAACACCATCACATTTGTGTAAAATCACCACTCCAGCTGTAATCATCAGCATCTAATGCTACTAAAATTTTTGCTTTTGGATTGTAGTGTGCTAATGATAAATCAGACGTAAGATGTTTTTATCTCCATTATTTACATTATTCGGACTATTGTCCTCATCTTTGTCACCATATTTATTACAACATTTCGTCTGTTGTACACTCTGGCCTTCTTCAGTTGTTTGGAATGTTGAACTTAACTCTTTATTTTGCTCACTGGAGTAGACTGTTCTAGTTCTACATGCCATGTTTAATGGATGTCAGTTACCAATTATCTCCTGTTAATTTCCCTCTGAAAGTTCTCCACTGCCTTAATCAGGTATTGAACTCACACTTTTTGGGTATTGTCACTGGATCTAACCAACACCTTTATCCACCCTGCCATTTCTGATACCAATTCTACTTTACTCCTTTTTTCAGTAGTCTGCTAAATGGAGCTATTAAATTATGGATATTATGTCCATGAATTTTATAATAATTAGCCAATTCTAAAAAAGCTTGTAACATATTTGTATTCGTTGGTGTATGTATATTACTAATGGTGTCTGCCCTCAGTTGATCTGGTTTTCTACTTTCATAATTTAACCCAGGTATTTTATTTTGGACAGAAACAATTCAATATTTTTCTTCACTAAGCTTGAATCTATTGAATTCTCTTAGTTTTTGCAGCTTTGTTTTGACATGCCCAACATTTTCTTCTTTCGACACATCCTTGATCAAAATATCATCCAGATTCAACACTGCAAAATTGCAATCCACCAACATGGCATCCATGGCTTGTTGAAAGCCATCCATGTTGATACCACCTTTATAACAAAAGAAATTTCATTAAACTTATACGAATCTCTGTGTGCATTTATGGTCATAAACATGAAACATTGATTTTCAATCGGAATTTGTAAATATGCTTCGGAGAAATCCAGTTTGAAAATATATTTCTCACGTTCAACTTGAACACTGACCCAGTTCATTAGACAGAACATCTTTTTTTTTAATTCTTCTTTTAGTTTTTCACTTTTAAATTAGTCACTTATCCACTTAAATTTATACAATAAACATTTATCGGCAAATCCCACAGTTTGAATAGTTCCATTCAGTCTGTACCAAATAGATTCATTGTATTTCTTAGAACATAAGATTTTATTTAAAATTCAGATAGTTGAAATTTCTAGGGAATATAATGTGGTGAGAAGAAGAAGAAGAAGAAGAAGAAGTGTCAGAAATAATGTGATACAAAGTCTTTTTAATGTTTGTTACAACACACTTCTGAATTTGAATGGAGGCTCTTTCTCGATGATTTGGCAGGAGTAATAGATGAGTAACAGTAGCAGGAGATATGCTTGAGTAATTGATAGTGGCTCGGATTTTTGTTTTGTTTTCAACTGCTTATTTTGAAAATAAACATCATATGTTAATTCTATCCTCAAAATAATTTCTGGGCAGAAACTGAAGTTGTGATTCCTTTTTAATAAAGTTTTTCCAATTTCTTTTCATGTGGTTTGCTTTCATTTACTATTGAAATGTCAGTATGAGGATCTAGTAACATTTTTACTCCCCCACGTTTATTGATTTGCACTTTTTAACAAAGTTTCTTTTGTTTCATGAGCCTATTTTTTACGTCACAATTATTATGTATTAATTTCCTTCCCGCAAAAGTTTTTCTTGGTTTATTTCAATTTCACATGTCCTTTTTTACAACAATTACAGCATTCTGAATTTTTCCATGGACAGTCTTTCCCAAGATGTAATTTTCCACACTTAAAACAAGGATTTATATTCCTTTTCATGCATTTTTCCTCAGCTATAACCAATGCACATTCTTTATTCTGAAGTGTTTCAGACTAAAGAATAGTTTGACAATCGTTCACTATTTCCTTGCAGTGTTACATTATTATTATGTTCAATCTTGCTAAAATTTTCGTTCATATTTCAGCATCTTTTCCTGCTGTTAGACCTTTGCACAAAAATTAATCACTTGAACATATCTGGAGTCATTTCCTTTAGTTTAAATTGTTCAAATTCTCTGTTGATGGTACCTGCATACATGACAAAATCTTCATCCTCTTCTTTGGTTAAATTCATGCACCTCCAACAAGCATTGAACAGAGAGCACTTCTCACTCAAGATTTTGGGCGGAATGTGTACCATGTCTTCAAATTCTATTTCACCTGATTTTCTAGGTAAAATATAATTGCAGTAATTTTTAGTATGTATTGGAGTTATTTTTCTTAACAACAACCTTTTTTTTTTAATCTTTTTCCCAGTCATTACATTCCTGACTAAATTGAATGAATGTTACAAGGATAAGGGTTGCAGGAATAAGGATTGCAGAGATATGGATTGAAAGAATAAATGTTGTTAAGGATTTCTGGAATAAGATTTGCAGGGATAAATGTTGCAGGATTGATAATGGTTGCAGGGATACAACTTACATGAGTAAGGGTTGCAAGATTAAGGGATACAAGGATGAGTTTTGTTGCCATAATTGTTGCAGGGATAATTGATATAGAAATAAGGATTGCAAGGCTAAATGTTGCAGGGATAAAGGTTGCAGGAGTAAGGGTTGCAGAGATATGGGCTGAGAGGATAATGGTTGCAGTGTTTAGGGCTGCAGGGATAAGATTTGCAGCGATAAATGTTGCAGGATTGATAATAATCCTTAAATGAGTAAGGGTTGCAAGATTAAGGGTTGCAGAGTTTAAGGCTGCAGGATAGGTGTTACAAGGGTTGCAAAGATAAATATTGCAGGGATAAAGGTTACAGGAATAAAGTTTGTAGTGATAAGGATCGCAGGGAAAAGGGTTGCAGGGATAAGGGTTGCAGTGATAAGAGTTGCAGAGTTAAGGGATACTGTTGATTTCCCATTGGCGGGTAATGATTGCAAAAGTTTTCCCCATCTCTCCATTATAGTCAGAAGGGCATAGAATGCATACTGCGGTATTTTTCTTAGCCAATAAAATGGGGCAGCTTGCATGACTCAGTCCAGATCTGTCTTAACTACTGGAAAGACATACTGTGTTCACTTGGTTGACCTTTCTTTTGTGTACAAGCACCAACTCCTAGTTTATGATTTTTTTGCCTTCTTATCAATTTTGATTTGCTTTAAATTTATTGCTTGCTTGTTGTAGTTTCATCTTTATGACCTTTATTCTTTTCATTGTAAACTTCATTAATTTTGATTATGTTATTTATCTTGCACTTTTACAATGGCTTCTAACTTATCAGACACAGATTGAAGGGTGGCAGGCATAAATATTACAAGGACAAGTGTTTCGGGGATGAGGGTGGCAGAGATAAGCATTGAAGGGAGGAGTGTAGCAGGGATAAGGTTTAAAGTTATGAGGGTGGCAGAGATAGGTGTTGAAGGAATGAGGGGGGAGGGATAAGGTTTAAAGGGATGAGGGTGGCAGAGATAGGTGTTGAAGGAATGAGGGGGGAGGGATAAGGTTTAAAGGGATGAGGGTGGCAGAGATAGGTTTTGAAGGAATGAGGGGGGGAAGGGATAAGTTTTAAAGGGATGAGGGTGGCAGAGATAGGTGTTGAAGGAATGAGGTTGACAGGGATAAGGGTTGAAGGGATGAGGGTGGCAGAGATAGTCGTTGAAGGCTTGAGGGTGGCAGGGATTAAGGTTTCAGTGATGAGAGTGGCAGAGATAGGCATTGAAGGGATGAGATTGCCAGGGAAAAGTGTAGAAGGGATGAGGGTGGCAGAAATAGTTGTTGAAGGGATGAGGTTGACAGGGATAAGGGTTGAAGGAATGAGGGTGGCAGAGATAGGAGTTGAAGGTTTGAGGTTGCAAGGGATTAACATTCAAGGAATGATGATGGCAGAGATAGGCGTTGAAGGGATGAGATAGGCAGGGATAAGGTTTAAAGGGATGAGAGTGGTAGAGATAGGTGTTGAAGGAATAAGTGTGGCAGAGATAAGGGTTGAAGGGAGGAGGGTGGCAGAGATAGGTGTTTAAGGGGTGAGAGTGGCAGGGATAAAGTTTAAAGGGATGAGGGTGACAGAGATAGGCATTGAAGGAATAAGTGTGGCAGGGATAAGGGTTGAAGGGATGAGGGTGGCAGAGATAGTCGTTGAAGGGATGAGGTTGACAGGGATAAGGGTTGAGGGGATGTGGGTGGCAGAGATAGTCATTGAAGGGATGAGGGTGGCAGGGATAGGTTTTGAAGGAATGAGGGTGGCAGGGATGAGGGTTGAAGGGATGAGATTGGTAGAGATAGTTGTTGAAGAGATGAGGTTGACAGGGATAAGGGTTGAAGTTATGTGGGTGGCAGAGATTAAGGTCGATTGAATGAGGGTGTCAGAGATAGGCGTTGAAGGAATGAGGGTGGAAGGGATAGGCATTGAAGAGATGAAGGTGGCAGTGATAAGTTTTAAAGTGATGATGGTGGCATAGATACGCTCTGAAGGAATGAGGGGGGCAGGGATAAGTTTGAAGAGATGAGGGTGGCAGGGATAAGGGTTGAAGGGATGAGGGTGGAACAGATAGTTGTTGAAGGGATGAGGGTTGCAGGTATAAGGGTTGAAGGAATAAGGGTTGTAGAGATAGGTGTAGAAGAAATGAGGATGGCAGGGATAAGGTTGGAGAGATGAAGGTGGCAGGGATAAGGGTTGAAGGGATATGGCTCGCAGAGATAAGTGTTTAATTTTTGAGGGTGGCAGTGATTAAGGTTGAAGGAATGAGGGTGGCAGTGATAGGCATTGAAGGGATGAGGGTTGCAGAGATAGGTGTTGAAGGGATGAGGGTGGCAGGGATAAGGGTTAAAGGGATGAGGGTTGCAGGGATAAGGGTTGAAGGTTTGAGAGTGCCAGAGATAAGAGTTGAAGGGATGAGGGTGGCAAGGATAGGCGTTGAAGGAATGACAGTAAAGGGATAAGGTTGAAGGGATGAGGGTGGCGGGCATAAGGGTTGAAGAGATGAGAGTGGCAGAGATAGGCGTTGAAGGAATGAGGCTGGCAGGGATAGGCTTTAAAGGAATGAGGGTGGCAGAGATAGGTGTTGAAAGAATCACGATGGCAGAGATAGGAGTTGAAGGGATGAGGGTGGCAGGGATTAAGGTTGAAGGAATAAGGATGGCAGAGATATGCATTGAAGGGATGCGAGTGGCAGGGATAAGTTTTAAAGTGATGAGGGTGGCAGAGATAGACGTTGAAGGGATGAGAGTGGCAGGGATAAGGTTTTAAGTGATGAGGGTTGCAGAGATAGGCATTGAAGGGATGAGGTTGACAGGGTAAGGGTTGAAGGGATGTGGGTGGCAGGGATTAAGGTTGAAGGAATGAGGGTGGTAGGGATAAGGTTTAAAGGGATGAGGGTGGCAGACAGGCTTGAAGGAATGCAGGTGGCAGGGATAAGCTTGAAGGGATGAGGGTGGCAGAGATAGTCATTGAAGAGATGAGAGTGGCAGGGACAAAGGTTGAAGGGATGACAGTTGCAGAGATAGTTGTTGAAGGAAAGAGGGTGGCAGGGATGAGGGTTGAAGGAATGAGGGTTGCAGAGATAGGTGTTGAAAGAATGAGGTGGCAGGGATAGGCATTGAAGGAATGAGAGTGGCAGGGATAATGGTTGAAGGGATGTGGGTGGCAGAGAAGGTGTTGAAGGTTTGAGGGTGGCAGGGATTAATATTGAAGGAATTAGGGTGGCAGTGATAGGCATTGAAGGGATGAGGGTTGCAGAGATATGTGTTTAAGGGATGTGGTTGGCAGGGATAAGGGTTGAAGGGATGAGGGTGGCAGATATATTAGGTTGGTGCAAAATAATGACGTAATAATGTCGTTTTTTGACGTTAAAAATACGTCAAAAAACGACATTATTACGTCATTATTTTTGCACCAACCTAATATATATATATATATATATATATATATATATATATATATATATATATGTAGAAATTATTTTCAAATAGATTGTATGTGTAAAGGAATAAAAGGAATAAAAAGCAAAGAGGAAAAAATATTCTTAGTGCATGCATTTCATACTAGCAGGTATTTTATTAAGAATGTTCATGAATACTCATCAGGTGGGTTGAAAGGTCAGTCAAAACATATGGAAGATACAAAGTGCCATAATTCAAAGTCTGGTAAGACAAAAGTATGCATGTAATATTCAACAATTTTTTTTTTTAATTATGACATATTTTGAATGACTTTTCAACCACTTGATAAATAATCATGGGCCTTCACAAATTTAAAGAACTTGATAAACTAATGCTATCCTTGCTCTTGTATATAAACATGTGCAACAAAATAAATCCTTACATTTGTCTTCATAAAGGTCTCTAGAGGATAAAATGCAGAGAGTAAGAATAGTTTTCTCTCTTGAGTAAAAATTCACACAGACACAGACACACACACACACACACATACACACACATATATATATATATATATATATATATGTATATATATGTATATATATATATATATATATATATAATTTTATCATATAGATGAAAACAGTTTTTTCACTACAAAGATGCTACTTCGTTTTGGTGCATTTCAATTGCACCTCAACTGGTGAGAACCAAATATAGTTATGAGCAATTCTGCTTGTAAGCAAGCCGTATGTGAAATGTCACTTCCTTTTTCCCAGTTGTTTGAGAAAAAATGTACAGAAGCAAAAAGGTGATGAATTGAAACAATAGTGCTTGTTGATAGCAGATAGGGTGAGATGTTAAATGATGGCTCGACTGGAAAGATTCCTTGTCTATAACAATAGTCAAAAGTTTAGGCACAGCCTTTCCAAGCCTCTTAAGAGTGACGGGTGGGGGAGTGAAGGTGGGAATAGGACATAGTAATTTGATGAAAGAGATGCAATTGAAATGCACCGAAATGAAGTTG
>OZ010605.1:84924427-84964427 GCA_963932145.1 Acanthosepion lycidas
TATATATATATATATATATATATATATATACATATCAAGGTTATATTAGCTTCTAGAAAGTCATTATTAACTAATAATAATTACACTTAGATTAAAAAATCACTATGATAATTTGATTTTCCTAAGGGTGCTTATGATTCCACTCAAATTTAGTGGGCATCTATATTTTAAACACCTTTAGTTTGATCATTGACCCTAAACAGGTAGGTCTATATAGAGATGATGGATCCCTAATAGTAATGGTCCACTATATTCTTATATACAAAATAGTTCATCTAATCTTAAAATAGTCATTTTTTTAAAATATAACATTAAACCTTTAGATAATAGTAATGGTCCAGAATACAAAAGAAAATCATCAGGGCCTTCAAATTTCCTCGGTTTAGAATAGAAATTTCATGCCATCTTAAAATAATTAACCTTAAACTTTTCGAATAACACATTTAAACCTTATCACAAAGATAATAAAACTCTAATCTAAATTAATGTTAACTCCAACCATCTCTATTAAATAATTAAACAAATTCCTAGCACTGTAAATACTAGAATCAATAAATTATCTTCCAATAATAAAAATTCGATGAAAATAAAAAATTTTATAATGATTCCCTCAAAAAAAGTGGCTTTAAACAAAAATCATTTTACCTGAAATCTTTAAAAGATACTAAAATAAATAGAACTAGACACAGAAAAAGAAAAGTTATTTGGTTTAATTCTCCTTTCTGCCAATTATCTAATGTAAATATCAGTCAATACTTTCTGAAATTGATTGACAAATATTTTAAACAAAATAACCCATTTAGTAAGATTTTTAATAGAAAAAACTAAAAATTAGCTACTCCTGCACAAATAACATCTACAATATTATAAATTTACACAATAATAAAATATTAAACAATTTTATAACAATAACCAACCAGATAGTAAACCCTCTTGTAATTGTAAAATCAAAAACAACTACCTAGTTGGAGGTATATGGAAATCTAAAAATGTTATATACCAAGCAAATATTTTCCCTAATGAAAATGTAAATAATAAAAAAAGTATGCATTGGCATTTTTGCCAGGATCTGGAAGTAGAGACTATATAATCACAATCATTCTTTCTCTGACCCTTATCTAAACCACCAGAGAGCTCTTTCTAAATATGACTGGGAAATAAAGGATGGAAAATTCTCCCGACAGATTGAATGGAAGATTACAGGTAAATATCAAACCCTCAAATGCTTCAGAAATGGATGTAACATGCTTGGAAGAAAAGATTTGAATAATTAAATGTAAAAGTACTAGCCAGCTATTAATCCAAAGGAATGAGATCATATTTAAATGTTGTCATAAAAATAAATTCAAATTATCTTATAGATAGAATTTTAGTCTATTTTATTTTATATTATTTGCAGACATACAATTATTTTGCATTAATTATTGAAATTAATATACCTTGATTTTTGTTTTTATATTCATGTATTTGGTTGTATATATATGCAGGTGTATATATATATATATATATATATATATATATATATATATATATATATATATATATATATATATATGCGCATGCATTTGAGTGTGTATGTGTGTATACGTTTGTATGGATGTGTGTGTATGTGCTGAATTCTATAAATATGAAGATTAAGCAGATATTACAATTAAGATGTTTTATTTTGTAGTATATTATTTTCACTTCCTTCTTATGTGTTATATATATATGTGTATGTATATGTGTGTGTGTGTATATATATATATATATATATATATATATATATATATATATATATATCTGTGTATGTGTTTGTTTTGTATTATAGATTAATTCATTTTATTTCAATTATTTTATTTAAATTATGATAAATAAAGGTATGGCAGCTTTAAAATCTCACACTGATCTTTCAGAAAAGGAAAAAAAAACCCTGAATTTGTTGGTGAGGTCAGACTCAACACAGAGGCTTACATCAAGTGCTGCTGTGAGTCAAGAGGAAGAACCTATGTCTGACAACAGGCTCTGCATCAGGCCACACAAGCAGGAGAACCCAACTTTGGCTGTCAGAACATTTCTGCAACCCCATCACCCCTTACATTTGGCCACCAAACTCCTTAAACTGCAACCCCCTTGATTATTATTATGTGGCATGCAGTTGAGCAAGAGACCCACAAGACTCCTTGTAAGACCATAGATGAACTAAAGGCAAGGATTATGCAGCGTTCACCAACTGAAACAAGAAGGACAGCCAATGAGTTTCAAGAAATTCTGAAGTTGTCTGGAGACAATAGTGATTTTATTGAATAACTTTACTCTTAAGTATTTCAAAATATCTTTGTTTAATTTTGGTAAATATATCTGTATATAATATATGATATGTATATTCAACCTGTACCAAACAAGGTGATGTCGACAAACCCTGAAAAAATCGAACTTCTTGTATCAGGTTGCACGGTATTGGCACTCACTGAATATAAAACCTGGCATGACAGAGTTGGCCAATATTTGCTTTGGAAAATCTGCAACTTTTATGGAAAGGAGACTGCAAAATGTTGATATGAACACCATCCAGAGCTAGTTACATTGATAGGTTTGGTAACAATTCTATGGGACTTTATAATACATAGAAACAGAAAAATCAAAGCTAATCACCCAGGCATTTTGATCAAAACCGCAAAAACAAAATATTCTTTCTTATTGACATGGCAATCCCTACAGACTGTAATGTTTCTTAAAAAAACTATCAAAATACAAAGACCTTGAAATCAAAATCCCAAAAACATGACACATGTAAACATCAACAACTTCAGTTATAGTTGGAGCCCTCAGACTGATTGGAAAATATTCTAATAGACTCATTGAAGGGATTCCTGCTGGTCCATGCCTTAAAGAAATACAAAAAATTGTACTCACAAATACAGCCCACACCTTACAAAGGGCTTTGTCCATGTAACATATATGCAAATATATTTCCAAACCCAATTGCAACCCATATACTTGACTCTACATATCAACAACAGCTATTTTAAAATATGGTGTCAGTTAAAAGAAGCCAGTATATACTGTTTATTTAATGCTGTCATACCTGTAACGTTCGGTTAAACAGGTGGGAGCTTTTTCTTTTCTCTCCCCACAAAAACTGGGAAAAAACTTGTGCTATTTCACTCATTGTGAAGACTTATCCATAGCTTTAATCAATGGTTCATTCCTTTTTTTCCACCAAGATTCCTTCTTGCACTGTCTTTGAGCTTTCTTTGAAGGCTTTCTTATTTGCTGTTCCAAGGATTCCAATTTTCGCTAATGCCTTTCTTAATGATTGTCCCACAAAACCTCCGAATCCCACTTTAGTTAGATTATAGTAGATTTTCCAACAATTTTGTTGGCACCCTCAAGCTTTCTTTTATTAACAAGTATGATATTCTCCTCCCATGCAACCAATAATTCCCAAATTATTAATTTCTTGATGCTGTTGGAAAATATTAATAAGTTTGAGCAAAGTGTTGTCTGCACAAATATGATCTGGGAAATTCATTTGTCTTTCCAGGTCCATGATCAACTGCTAGTTAGATTGTATTTGAAAGCATATTTTGGGTCATTTTTTTTTCCCTGCTTTCATTTTATTTTCTTTAGCCTTAATAAAATATATTAATGGCTCATTACCCACTGCTTTAAATTTGCATGACCTGATGGCTGTCGTGTCTGCATTTGCCATGGTTTTAAGGACCTGATCGTTGGCAGCTATGTAAGATGTGTTGCAATGAACTCCTCTTTCCACATAGAATGCAGTTGTGCATTTCATTTATACCCCATATATTTAGATTTAATGGACTTAGAAGAAGGTTATAGACTGATTTTATTAGGAACTGTATTCTACTAAAGTCAGCATGCCAGCAATCTGACCAATTGATCTTCCATTGTCAATTCTTGCTCATTTTATTTATGCTCCTTATTGGCAAAGCCTTAGTATTCTAGAGTAACAGTTTTCCTCTGTGCCTGCATGAAAATCATTTAGTAATAACTGGTGTCTTTGTTTACTTTGGTCTTTATCATATCATATACGTGAAAAATAGTCCAATCCTTTCTTTCCTTTTGTTGTGATTCCTATTATAGCTTTTTATCTTAGTCTCTCTTCTGTCACAGCTACTTCTTTAATGCTACTCCATTTTCTCCTTGTTCAAGTCTTTATGCTTGCTACTCTCACTTTTGGGTCCTTAGATTCCCTGAATCAGTGGACCTCCCTATCTGGCTTACTAGGAATTCCTCTTTGAGGCTGCTAAGTGGTAGCTTTAGCACATCTGTGCTATCATACATTGTTGCACTGCTTAAGCTTTTAGGTAACCCAAGCCATCTTCTCAAGTGCATTGTTTTCTTCTCCAAAGCTTCCATCATCATGAGCGAGACTTCATATAGCTGCAGTAGCCATAATACTCTAGACAATAATGAGTGCTGGAATATCCATGCTTTAAATCAACCTGATAAACTTGATTTATCAATTCTTAATAATGCTATGTCTAGGTCAGCAGTAGTCTGGTAGTAAGGGGCAGAATCACTCAGACAACTATCAAATGTCATGCCCTAATTCTTGATTGGTTTCTCTGAGAGAGATGGGATATTTGTCCCCGTGACAGTAAATCTGTATTTTTCAGTGATCTGTCCTTGATTTAGATGGTTTTAATTTCATCCTTGCCAAGTTCATGTATCTTTAAAGATCTCTCAAGAGCAACCAGCCAACTGTTATCAAGGTGGTTGTGACTGTAAGGTCATCCATGTATGCTCTTATAGTCCAGGCTCTGGACACTGACTGGGGTCTTAGGCACTACCTCTCTCTAGTCTTGACAAGGATATTCATAGCTAAGGCAAAGAGTGCTGCCAAAATTGTACGGCTGGTTATGATACTTCTTTCAAGACTGTGCCATACAGACATAGTGTTTCTTGATGTTACTCTCATGTGAAAGTTGTTATAATAGTCTATGATTAAGTTATCAATGATACTAGGAATGTGGTGCCGTTCTAAAGTGTCACCCATGAGCTTGTGTCGGATTGCCCCATAGATATTTGCAGGATCCAGCCATAAAACCATTGAGTAACCCTTGTTCTTCCTAGAATTTCTCAGAAATTGCGATGTGTTCCAAACAGCCTGGCCTTCCAGTGATACCGCCCTTCTGGACTGATGTGTCTATAAGGCCATTGTTGACACAGTAGGAAGAGACCATAAAGACTGACATAACTCATTTCTTAACTTCCTCTAATTCCTGGGGATCCACTAAAAATCTATCTTCTTTGATAAAGTGTGTGTAACTTCTGGCTGTCTCCAGGAACTCTGTTATTAAGCATTTTAGTCGGGACTTCCATCAAGAGGGTGATTCTCTGTCCACAACATTCTCCTTAATTTGTCTTTTCTCAGAGCCACCATTATTGACTCTCAAATTCTCCTTGTCTAATTTATTACATTTGCCATTTGGGGCCAGCATACATCTTTTCTTATTTTGGTCATTATCGGACAACATCTTGTTCCCTTCTTCATTTTTATTTTGGCCATTTTAGGCTACCATATCTGCAACAATCGTCATGTCTTGAAAATTCAACTCCATTGGTTTTTTTATTGTGTGATTTCACCTTTGACACTGTCCCAAACAGGTTTTTCTTTATCAGCCGACCTTTGTCGGCCATGATGGAAGTTTTTCCATGTTTTTTAAATAATTTTTTTTTTAAATAAAGAAAAAAGAAAAAATGGAAAGCAATCTTCAACCAAAATATGACCAAATAAGAAAAAGAAACTATTTAAAAAAACAATTTTGCAAAAAAAAAAAAGAAACATATACTAAAATAAAAATACACAAGTCAAAATTCAAATACTGGTTATACTAAACAAAGAAATAAGTTTGACCTTAGTCAAACAAGAAACAAAAAGGAAAGAAAAAAGAGTGTTCTGCATGGACAAAAAGTTTTAAAGCATTATTTATTTCAAACAAGCATTAAAATAAATACTTTTTGTGCTTTTTAAAATAAAGGAAAAAGAGGAAACAGAAAACAAACTTCAGTTAAAAATTAAATGCAGAAACTTATTAAAATTTCCTTGAACAAATAAACAAATAGTAAAAAAAATGAAGTCAAATAAGTAACAAAATTAAAATAAAAATTCTGATTATACCAGTAAATGAAATAAAAACAATATGTAAAATAAGAAGAAAATTAAAGAAAGTTTGGCACGAAAAATAAAAACCAATTAAAGCTTAAACTAAGTAAATAAAACAAAAATTGATTTATGAAGATTTTTAAATTGAAATAATAAATACAAAGTTCAGGATTAATTTGAAAATAAAATATAAACGCTAAGAGAAAAAATAAAAATAACCCCAAAAATTGTGAAATAAAGTTCACAGAAAAAAAGATTCGCCCAAGAGCAAAAAAAAAATCTAAATAAAAATAAAACAAAAGATTCAAACAAAATATTTAGAAATTATTATATATTATTATAGTTATTATATTACTATTAATATTACTATTATTATTATTATAGTTATTATTATATATTATTATTGCCTTAGTAGCAGACTGCTTTTGGAGTTGATAATTTTATTTAAATTATATATATATATATATATATATATATTATTTTTCCTGCATAACCCCATGAACTTAATTTCTTGCCTTTTCTTATGTTCATGCAACACCATGCAATAACCCTTGAGTGGTTTTGGGGCCCTGTATTGGGTCAACATTAGTATGTAAAAATATATATGTATATATATACATATTTAGTTGGATTGATGCGAGCTTGTGACCCTGTGTTTCACGCTATTTGTGATTGTCAGACAAACTGGTTAATTCTAAAATTTTTGTATTATATATGGTTGCATATATCGGAGTCTTTATGGTAGTGGGAGGAAAAGTACCACACGTATATAATATATAAATGTTATATATATAAATTGCATATATATATATATATATATATATAATATATATATATTAGTGCAAGATCTAAAAGGTCAGCCAATCTAACAGTGCTCACATCCCACAATCCTCACTCTTGCTCCATATGCGGCCTCCTTTGTAAATCACTGGCGGGTCTTAAGTGCCACTTAAGATTATCGCACAGAATTTCATAACTGTATCAAATAAGCTGTCACATCCCCATAAGTCGAAACCAACGGGTGAGTCCATTATTATTATGTATATATATTCATATCCATACACATTTTACATATATATATATATATATATATATATATATATATATATATATATATATATATATATATACACATATATATATATATATATATATATATATATATATATATATATATACATATATATTAATTTCTAAAGTATATTAGCTCTTTCGTGAAAGCTTGGTTTATGGATGCTGAATTGTTATTGTTCATTATTTCACACCTCAAACATGCAACTACACTGGTTTTATTATCAGTTGGTTTTGCCTTTGACACTGTACGAAACAGGCTTTTCTTTATCAGACGACCTTTGTAGGCCATGATGGAAGAAAAGGAGAGTTCCACAACTATGATATGAGAGAGAAAAAATTATCAGGTCTCTCATGTACACAGTCAAAAATTATCATGAAGTATCTTTTTTTTTAATCATTTCCCTCCAAATAAGGCATTAAAGCCACTAAGACACAAGGAGTTACTGAGAAGGAATGAATCTGAGAAAAATCATTATGATTGAGTGAGGACAAAAAAGAAGAAAAGGAATTAAGAAAACAGAAGATAATGACTGACATTGCATTTAATTCTTTTTAAATCAAAGTCGAATGGAAAGGAAAAAAACGGAAGAAATTTCTGCAAATGAAAAGTGCATTTCACCTCAAGCAAAGCAATAAAATCACTAAAACTCAGGGGATAGTCAGTCAGTTATGTACCATGCGTGATACATGCTTAGGTGATTATGTATCTTTTGATACATGACTGATGAGGCAGATTTTTTCCCATAGTAGGTTGCCATTTCTTTCTACGGTAGACCAGTTGCCATACAAGATTATAGAACCCAGTCTGTCCTGCTATTTACCCATAGTTGGGGAGTTGGAGAAGAGTATTCATACCTTTCCCAAGGGTATTAGCATGTAAGTGAATGTAATGGATTTGAATGAAATTAGAACTCTGCTTTCCGATTCCTCAATCCAAGCCCTATCCATTACTCCACCATGCCCTGGTATAATGCTAAATGCTTTTTGGGCCCAAATATGCTTTCAATTTGCATCTTATTGGACAACTCTGTACCCACCATGGTTGGTTTGGTTAGTTCCCAAAATTTTATGTTTGGGATTCACCGTGATGGGGATGTAGAAACAACAAGGAAGCAAAACAATGTCATCTGCTTGATAAGTGTGTGTGATGAAACTAGTAGTCCTGACCTACCATAAAAGATACAAGCAGATAAAATTCAGGCTCTGTCATTAGATATGGAGCACCCTCTTCTATGTTTGTTTTAGAATCATAGTGGTTAAATTAATTTGTTTTCAATTTGTTTGTTTGCCCCATTGTTGGAGAATTGATTTTGTAAGCATATATATATATATATATATATATATATATATATATATATATATGAATAAACAGACAACAGGGAAAACTATTCTTAGCCGTCATGTCTCATCCTCTGAGGGACTTTATCAAAGCAAATGTATATGACATTTTCCTTGATAAAATCTCTCAAAGGATGAAAAATGTCAGCTAAGAATAGTTTTTCCTCGTGCTTTTTATTCATTTTGTTCCTTTGCAAATACATTCTATCTGAAAATAATTTACGCACAAACATACACATACACACACAGCTGAATGTTTAAATGTTTATGTATCTAGAGTCATAGGAATGTTTTTTTTATTATTTTACAAATGTAGACACACACACATATATAATTTTTTTTAAGAATTAATAAGTTTAGTTTTAATCTGACATTTTTTATTATACCAAATCTTATTATCGCTATTATTCGTTATTTGAAATTGACACCTAGATTTTCATTTATTAAACAGTGTATGTTATGTCAATCAATCTGTGCATTTCAGAAATATATATATATATATATATATATATATATATATATATATATATATATATATATATAATGGACTCTCCTGTTGGTTTTGACGTATGAGTATCTGACAGCTTATTGATTTAGTTATGATAATCTTTAGTGGCATTTAAGACCCGCTATATATATATATATATATATATATATATATATATATATGTATGTATATATTTAGTTTATTAAAAACTAGGCAATCCGTATGCTGTAATAATTAACAAGGCTAGACTGGTTGATTATTATGAGAGAATTATGAGTTTCACCCTCACTGAGTGACCTATAAAAAAACTGAGATTAAATGACTTAACAAAGAGTGACTTGGCATAAAATCAAACAATTTCTTTCTTTATTTCTCTCTTTCTCTCTTTTTTTCTCTATTTCTTTCTACCTCACCTTCTTTTTATTTATCTCTCTTTTTCTCTTACTTTCTATCTTTATTTATTTCTATGTATCTCTATTACTTTTTAATTTTTCTTTCTTCTCTCTCTCTCTCTTTCTCTCTCTCTCTCTCTCTCTATCTATCTATCTTTATTCATTTACTTATCTTTCTTTCTGCTTTCTTTTACATCTATCTATCTATCAATCTATCTTGCTTTCTTTCTATATATATATCTTTATTTATTTCTCTCCTCCTGTCTTTCTTTCTTTCTTTCTTATCTATCTATCTATCTATCTATCTATCTATTTTTCATTCTTTCTCACTATCTTTCTTTGTCTGTCTTTCTTTATTTCTGTCTGTCTTTCTTTATTTCTGTCTGTCTTTCTTTCTATATATCAGTCTGTCTTTCATTCTTTCTCTCCCTCTCCCTATCTATTTATTTATCTATCTTTCTTTCGTTCTATGTAATAAACAGCAAGAGTGACAAAATCTATGGGATTAATTCATCAAAATTGATTTAAGTTTTAAAAAAAAATTCAAAACAAGAAAATAATTCTGGGTCAATTTTTATTCATTCTTTTCAGAATAAAATATTACTCAGTCTCTTGGTAGACAATTTGCATCGTCCAAAGATGGACAAAGTTTGTTGGAGTTAAACTAATGGCTATTTTATGTTATTTGTTATTTTCCCTAAGGTAGATTGTCTTTAAACATTTATTTTTTCCTAAAATGAAATCAACTGGGACAAATCAACAAACAAATTTGCCGTCTACTTTCTTTTTGGATTCTATTTTTTCATTTCTATAGCAGGAGAAATCTAATTGTTATGCATTTTACACTCGGGGAAAAAAAAAGAGTTGTGAAAACCTGTTTTTATAATTTCTTTGCAACAATTTTTACCTGGTATTTTATAGGAAAATGAATTTTTTGAAAACATTAAACTATGTCGCTATTTTTTTTTGTTTTGTTTATCACTTGAGCCAATATGGCCGAAAGGGGAAAATCTGGTGATTGCAACTAAGTTTCATTTTTCTTTCTTATTTTTGTTTTCACTTTTATTATTAATCATGCTTAATTTGAACTTTACTATTTTTATATTAAGCCTTCAAGCAATAGCTATAATAATAAGGGTAGCAAGCCAATCCCTGTTGTAGATATCTGCTCAGGCACATTTGTGTTTGTTTAGCATCCACAGAGCTCACCTGTGGTTTATACTGCATTTATGCTGTGCAGACCTTAGTTATAGTTTTTTGGGTGAGAGTGCATATTATCTGTCATTATCAGCAGTCTGAATGAGGTCAAAATGCTGAAACACCCTCGGTCACAATGACTGGTGACTCCACGCTAGCACAAACATCAACAGCTCCCAAAAAGATCTGTCTCACCACTTTTACCCACAACATATGGATCAACCATACCATATGTGTGTGTGTGTGTTTCATTGGATAATATAGATATAGTATGTCTATTTATTATTTCATAATAAGCTTTTCTAGTTCTCTAATCAGTTTTTTGATGTTAAGATGAAATTATTCAAGGAAGGTGGCATAGTTTTTCCTTTGTAATTCATCCCTAAGGATGATCTCGGAGGGAATCAAAAGTACTTGGGTAAGAAAAAACTATGGAACTTTCCTCCATCTTAACATCAAGAAACTGATTAGACAAATGGAAAAGATCAGTATAAAAATAAATAGACATAATATGTTTACATTATTGAATGAAACTTGTTTGAATGAGGATAGTGTGTGAGTGTGTGTGTGTGTGTGTGTGTGTGTGTGTGTGTGTGTGTGTGTGTGTGCAAATATGTAGAGAAGAGGAAAAAACTCGTTTGGTAAATAATCTGAAGTTCTTTAGTAGTTTTGTTTTTATTTTTAAAAAAACAGTGCTCGATACAAAAGTAGAGCCTAAATTATAATTACTTTTTAAAAATATGATTCCTTCACTACATAAGAATTCTCATGTTTCAAAAACAAGAGCTGAAGATTAGTTATTCCAAAAATTTTGCTTGAAGATAAAACAGAGCGTGATACTTTAAATTCAATTCTAATAATTTTATTGAAGTTTTCAGCTCTTGTTTTTGAAACATGAGAACTCTTATGTAGTGAAGGAATCATATTTTTTTAAAATAATTATATATATATATATATATATATATATATATATATATATATATATATATGTATATATATATATATATCCAAATTAGAGAAAGAACAGATAGAGTAAAAATCCACTGTTCATTCATTTTACTTTAAGAAAGTGCTCATTACAAAGTAGAGCAACAAATTATTATAATATTTTTATTATAATCTCTTATAATAAAAACATTTTGAAATCGCTACACAGAAGCTTTCATATTTCAATACTATGAATACTCTTATAATAAAAATATAATATATATATATATTATAATAAAAACATAATATATATATATATATATATATACATATATATACATATATATATATATATATATATATATATATATATATATATATATATATATATATATATATATATATATTAAGGAGATTTCAATCTGAAGAGATATATATTTCGGTATTCATGAAATGAATTATAATTGAAATGAATAATTATGGTTTCCTTCTTCATTATTATTATTATTTTATAGATATATTTTCCAAGTGTGTAATAACAACCATATACACATACTATATTGATATATTTGTATAAACAAACAAGGGCAAAGACAAATATCCGAGGACAAACTTAAAAAATAACACCATCCTTAATTTCATGTATATAGATTAAACATAAATCATACAATTGCCTTTTTAGACTCTTTGATTAATTTGCATAAGGAAAACTTTAAAATACTTCAGCTATAAAAGAACAACCAACTCAAACCCATCCCTTCATAACCACAAAAGTGAATACACACACAGATACAAAACAGCTATCACTTATAATTTAATAGAGCATATGTAATATCTTCCATATAAATAATATTTCTTAATGTTATATAGGAATAAAGTTTCACTGCCGACACTGTAGTTTGAACATAGATCACCAATAAGCAAACACAGGCAATCCCATTTTGAATAAAATGATAGTAAAGGGAATGTATATATGGGAAATAGGGTAGCATCTAATTGATCACCATTTCTATTTTATCCTCTATTACTATACAGATCACCATTTCTATCCTATCCTTTATTACTATACAGATCACCATTTCTATTCTTTCCTCTATTACTATACAGATCACTATTTCTACTCTATTAATATATGGATTGCTATTCTCTATACTATAAACTATACTATTTCTCGATATTGATCATTATATCAATCACTATTTGGCGGTTACTTTCTGAGCAAGTATTATCAAGCAAGTACTATTGTTATTCAGTGTTACTATAATTGTATCAGCGATTACAAAGTCTCTACTACAACGAGCATTACAAAAGTGACGTGTATTCATTGACATTACAGAAGTGGCAATAAGTGTTCATTGACATCACAAAACTTAAACTCTAAAACATAATAAAAATATTAACAATAATTTCCTTCTCCGTAAAATTGAAAAAAATTAACCTTAAAAAATAAAAACAAACTGTAGAAGTCAAGTGACTTACCTGCCAACATGGCTGCCTCCTTCTGTTTCCTTGTAAAGCAAGCCAGCTGATTTTACCTTATTTTATGGGAGAGTGCCTAATACACCAGTTAGGTTGGTGTTGCTTGATGACTGTTTGGAAAACCATTGTCTATGGTGTATTGTGTGTCTTCTTGACCAGCAAAACGAATGTGATCAGGGGAAGTTATGGCAGGATTATCATCTAATTGAGATATTGATGTGAGGGCTGTCAATCTCATTGTTGCACAAGTCTCATCTGATTAATCAATTTTTATAAGGGAGGGTTCTATGGAGAATGTATCAAGTAGGCTTTGTACTGTAGTGACTGGATTGCGGGAAATAGCATCAGAGGCTCTGTGCCATTTTCCAGGGCAGTGTTGTATGGTGAAACGATATCTCAAGCTTTTCTCTTTGAGTCGGAATAGGCGAGGGTTGTGAATTTTGCTGAGATCTCGATCACCAAAAAGTCCTTTGAGTGGTTCATTGTCGGTCACAACTATAATGTTTGGGCAACCTAGTATGAACATGCGGCACTTTTCAAGTGCCCAGCTGATAGCTGCTGCTTCACCTTCTATGGGTGCATATCTTTGCTCAGCATCAGTACAGAATCTGCTTCCAGCAAATACAAGATGCCAGCCTTCAGGGCAACAGACTGGGGCTCGTTCGATTGCACATGTGCAGTGTTTCTGATAATACAAATAATAATAAATAAATAAAAAATATTATTAAACTATTCTATAGTTACCAACAGAACAATACATATTATAAATAATATTTTTTATATTCATAATAACTATAAATAAGGTTTAAATTACAATTTCCTATATGAAAACTTTATTGGGACTATGTGAGTAAAAGCATTGGTTTGTGAATTAGGTGACATAGTGGTTGTGAGTTCAATCTCTGTGTCAGGCAGTGTGTACTTGTATTCAGTGGAAACAGCAAACAATAACTAAACAGTACTAAATAAAAATAAGAACTAGACAAGATATCCCGAGACATGAACAGTGGAATGACAACATTCTACTACTGTAGATTAAATAAAGGGTTCAGATCAGAATTCTCTCTAGGTTACCCAGATCAATATACGCCTGAGGAAGGCCAGAGGGCACAACGGCCAAAACTTTTGGATAACAACAACAAAAATGAGGACAATAGTCCAAATATAAATAGTGTAAATAATGATAACTTCTTATCACAGAAATCCAGATGAAAACATTATCATTTACCAAATCCTAAAATTTCTGTCATTATAACATTATTCTTTTTCTAAGCCATGTCTCCTTAGGTCGTTGGTGATCATAGCTCTCCACAATTTCCTATCCTTCTGTTATTTCTCCCAAACTCTGTTCCACTATCCATTTATCAAGCTCACTAGGTATGTCATACTTTGTTTTCCTCTGTCCTTCTTGCCTTCAATAGGACCTGTGAGTATCAGATTTTCCAAGCCCTCTTTCCTCATTATGTGCCCTAGAAATTTAAACTGTCTCTTCCTGATGATAAGTATAAGTTTCCTTTTAATTTCCATTTTCTTTACAATTTTGCCGTATTCGATGCATGTTATCCTCAGCATCATTTTGCAGAACTGTATTTCTGTTGCTTCAAATGTCTTCTTCATTGTTGAAGCGATTGTCCAGCATTCACTGCCATATCAAAATGTAAAAGAAAATATTTTCTTCACATGGATTTATCAGAATTTCAGAAATCATTTTTATCACACCCAACATCAGTTCATGCAGAAAGATGTGGGCTTTTAATTAATTTGCCCACCTTTTTAATATACAAGGCTCCGAAGAAAAAAAAACAAATCTTATGTCCGAAAAGAATTTGTTTGATTTGTGCTATCTGTTGAAAAAAAAAGAATATCAAGATTGTGTTAACTTTAGGAAGCCTCGGAATATGTTGATTGTTTGTACTTTCCCGCAAGTCCCAACCAATCTCAACTTTTGTTTCCTCAATAAAAGAACATTACTTTAGACCACAAGCAGATTGCTTGTCTCTTCCTGGGAAGGAAGGAGATAGTTGCACATTGCAAGTTGTGATGTGAATTCTTGACCATTGTGATTTAATCCCCAACAACTACATTATCTGATCTATGACCTTTGGAATTATAACTTATGATTTCTGGGATCTGAATATCTCCATTGTTATTTAACTTCTAATATCTAAATATATATCACCATTCTATTAATACAACCCAAAAATAAAAACCTCCAACATGACTGTCACAAAATACAAAATCCTCCAACATGACCACCGATTGATACAACCAAAAAAATAATAACTTCCACGAACCAAATTTGTTTTTGTGTGTGTATATATATATATATATATACAGTGTAACCCGGATATAAGAGAAACCCGGATATAAAAGAGATTTTATCTGGTCGCAAATTAGAGCCATACTTACCTAAACAAAATAGATCAAACCCTGATATAAGAGACTTCTTTGATCCCGACAACTCTCTTATATCCGGGTTACACTATATATATATATATATATATATATATATATCAAATATGTGGTGCAGTTCAATTTATATTACAATCAATCATTCATACAAAAAGTAGATTAGTAAAGTAATGCTACCTGAATTTTACCAAAAACAAAATAATTTCCATGCCAGAAGATGACTTAATATACAGTTGAAAGTACTTGCGTATTAAATTAAGACATTATACAGCTTATCATTTTTAAAAACAAAGATCATAACAATCATTAAGTGATTTGTAGGTTAATGCACCTTTAAAATTTTGTTAGCGAATGGATTTCGCCATTTTATATCATTAACTTTACTAATCTACTTTTTCTATGAATGATTCATTGTAATATATACATATATATATCTGTGCGTGTGTGCTTGTGTGTTTATGTTTCTGAGATAAGGTATTGAAACTATTTGCACTATTTACATTGTTCGGACTGTTCCAGTCTTCTTTATATGATACAAGTTGGAATTTTGAACTGAATCTTTTATTTATTCCACTGGGTTTAATTGTTTTCATTCCGTGTGACATGCCTTTTCTGGATATCTTAGTTTTAGTTTTTTTCTCTGCAAGAATGTCGTAAAGCTGTAATACGAGGGGAAATAGAAAAATCAGTTGTAGCTGACCACATATGGAGAGAAAAGAGAGATGGTCAAATAACAGTCAGAGAACATCACTGGAAAATATGAAAAAAAAAAGGAATCAGCACATATGCTAGGCTCCAAAAATCTCCTAAGCTGGCCAAACATAGAAATGAATACAATATGGGAACCAGTAATAGAGAGTGCTAGAGAAAACTAATTATAACAGCAAAAATTGCAGTACAAGCCCTGATAAAAAAGGGTTAATGAGACATTAAGTTTATAAGTCCCAAACATCCATACACTGATGTCCTCAAGGACAAATGGCCCAGTTGATAAAAGTGTCAGTTGGATCCAGTGACTTGATCCAAAAATTTGTGACTTCAATACTTGCTACTGCAGTGGTGAACAAAATCTTGTTGATTTAAAGGGCAACAACTGAGTCCTCTGGAAGAGGCATGGCATCAGGAAGCAGGACAAGGTACCCGAGTGGATGAAATAAAGAGTTAATTTTGAAATTACATTCTGAAGAAGCATACAATGGTAGAAACATTGTGAATATGGCAACAAAGTCCGAACAATGTAAAGAGTATATATATATATATATATATATATATATATATATATATATATATATATACACTATTTACATTGTTTGTATACACGCATACACTACAGTTCAAAAGTTTGATGCCACTCTGGGTAATTTTTTAAATTAGCCCAAAAAGTAGTTGTTTTGTACTTTACATAAGGGAGAATTATTATATCAGGTCATCCCATAAGTTCTGTCCGAATTTTCAATAACGAAAACAAGTGACCAAATATTACATTTAATTACAGATTCAATCAACATTGTATTTTCCCTGATTATCTATGACTTCCTTCCATCTATTAACAAGCGTACTAATTCCATTACTGTAAAATTCTTTTCGCTTTGATTCGAAGAACTCACAAATGTCAGTTTTAACTTCTTCCTGTGTTACAAAAGCTGTTTCTTCCAAATGATTCTGTAAGCTACAAAACAAATGGTAGTCTGAAGGAGCAAGATTGGGAGAATGAGGTGAATGAGGAATTTTCTCCCAACCAAGTCCTTTGATCTTTTGTGACATAATTATTGCTGTGTGGGGTCGCGCATTGTCCTGAAGAAACATCACCTCTTTTCGATTCACTAGAGCAGGTCTTTTTTTTCCTCAAAGCTTGGTCCAAATGCTCTAATTGCTGACAGTATATTTGAGTATTAATTGTTGCATTAGGTGGTAAGAATTCAAAGTGGATTATTCCTTGGCAATCTCACAAGATTGAAAGAAGAACCTTTTGCCCATGAAGTTCCCTTCTCAGCTGTGGCTGGGGTCCTTCCCATTTATCAAGCCACTGTCTACGACGCTTAACATTTCAATAAAAGATCCATTTTTCGTCGCCAGTCACAAGTCTATCCAAAAAAGGTGAAACAAGTTGGCAAGAATGGAGAGAAGAGCAGATGTCAACTCAGGATTTGAGGTTGTTTTCAGACAATTCACGAGGCACCCATTTTCCAAGTTTAGGAACTTTTCCAAGTTGTTGAAGATGATGATGAACAGTTGTATGGTTTGAACTGAGAACCACTGCAAATTCGTCAACTGATAAAGCAGGATTTTCTTCAAGGGCTGCTTCAAGAAGCTTTTCATCAAACTCAACTGGATGTCCAGTTCGATCTTCATCTTCAAGGGTGAAATCTCCACCTCTGAATTTTGCAAACCATCTTCTGCAAGTTCTTTCATTCACACACTCCTCTCCATAAACTGAGTGAATGTTTCTAGCCACTTCAGTTGCCGAGTTTCCTTTCTTGAACTCATAAAGCATTATGTGCCTCAAATGATTCTTGGGTACTTCCATGTTAGCAGGGTTTTAATCAAACAAAATTTAATTTTATTGTTCTCTGAAATAAAGTTTGATCAGTTTAAATGCATCTAAATATAAAAATAATGTTCAGCTCCATTAGACATTATAAAATACTCTTTAAATTTTGTTCATTTTAACAAAAAGTTAAAATTCGGACAGAACTTATAGGATGACTTGATATATGGTTAAAAAAAGTGAAATTTCTGATAGGAGTTTTATTATGACAAAAAGAAAGATGCATTTTATGATTAAATTTTGCTACCTTCAAAATATTTTCCTTTAGTCTTGATTACAGCAGCATAAATTTTTGGCATTTGTGCAAAAGTTTCTCAAAGTATAAGTTTGATATTTTATTCCATTCTTATTTCAATGAGTCTAAGTGGTCTTTTTGATTTTGTGGATGAAAAGATTTCACTTTTCTTTCAAGTTCATGCTAATTCTGGGCGTGGCTTTAAACTTATGAATTGTAGTGTATATATATATATATATATATATATATATATATATATATATATATATATATATAGGCAAACAAGTCTGTTGAAAAGGAATTGACAAACTTTTTTCCTAAAATCAATAAGGATATTAATAGTCTGATTAATCAAAGAAATGATCAAAAACTACATATCAAAAGTGAGTATACAGAAGGACACATCAGAAAAAAGAAAAGAATCAAAATAACAAAGATGAGGATGCTAGTCCAGTTATTTTGTTAATGTAAACAGGTCAGTTGAAAATTTCAGACAATATTTTAAATAAAAACAATATACTGAAAATTAGAACAATTAATTTTTTTCATTCATTGTAGAAATTATGTAAAGTGTGACACTGAAATCTGAAGATGCATTGGGATAGCAAAAATGCCTTTCAAAAGCTAAACAAAGTATTATAAAATAGAAAAAAAATTGTTAGATACAAAGAAAAGAGTATTGAACTGTTATGTAATATCAGTCCTCCTATATATCAGTGAATGCTGGACTATATCATCATAAATGAAGAAGAGAATTGAAGCAACAGAAAAGTGGTTCTACAGAAGGATGATGAGAATACCAACGACAAATTTTTAGAAAAATTGGGAACAAAAAGTGCATTTATATTTAACATCAAAAAGAGGCATTTGAAATTTCTAGAATACTTAATGAGGTAAGAGGGCTTGAAAAATTTGATACTCACAAGAGAGATTGAAAGCAAGAGGGGAAGTGCATAACCAACCTAGCAATCTTGTGTAAATGGATGGCAGAACAGTATTTAAGTATTTTTAACAAAAATACAAAATTTATTATGAGTGACCATAGTTCTCCATAATTTCCTGTTTTTTGTAGGACAAGAAATTGTGGAGAGCCATGATCACCTATATCTAGAAGGAACACAGCTCAGAGAAGATCAATAACTCTATACTCATCTGAATCACATTTATGATATAATAATAGTTGTCAGTGAAATGGTTCTGCTGACCAAATCTGTTTATTTCAATTTGCGAAAATGTCTTTACAAAAGGCATGAATCCATCTTACCTTGAATGGAAACCAATCTCAAAGAAGGAAAACTCAAATATTCCATTTCTTTGTGATTATCTTCAGAAGAGAAAGTTAAAGAATAAATCTTACACAAATTCAGCACTGAAGGTCCCTAGGAAGTTAGTTGACGTATTCCACCGCCATCCAGAATTACCTGCAGCTGTGTCAATGCCAAACTGTATTTTACTTTTTCTTTGGGACTCTACTGGGAACCCCGGTGGGGGATATTGATATATGGGTAACCCATGATCTCTATAACCTACACCCTTTTCTGTAACACTCTGTGCTATACCATCATCTCCTGAGATAATAGTGTAATAATCTTATGATGATAATTCCAGATTGATGATTACTGTGAAATATGTATTGTGAATTGACAAAAATGAGACTAAAAACATGCTTTTACCAAAGTCATGAATTTAGAATGGGTTAGATTGCAATTGAAAATAATCAGTCAAATCATATTAATAAACAATATATGAGTTCTAATCAAAATTATCTATAAAAAATGAGATAAAAAGAAAACTACAACATATATCAACTTGCCATTTAATCGACTTCAAATTAGTTCTCTTTCGAAACCATACACTTTATCCAGCATCATTTCCATTGATGGAAGCATTCCTCGAATTCCTTTTTCCATTCTCTTGGATTTCTTTGATATCTTTAAAGTCTCTTTCCTTTCAAGTGGAAATTGATTTTTGAAGAGGAAAATGTCACAATGGGCAAGATATGGAGATTATAATGGTTGTTAGACCTAATATTTGTTATTCTTGGGCAAAAATTGCTGCACAAACCATGATTACTGATGGAATATCTGTGGTGTGGTAAGATGACCACACTCTACACACTTTCTTTCAAAGCATGGCTATAAACAACAGAAGAGAGAGAAAATGTTATAACAGTGTGTCTGCTTGGCAGAGTTCATGGTCAATCTGCACCAAATGTCTTCACTCTGCATAACTTAGCTCTATTACCATAGCAACAGTCCCAATAATTTTTGATCAGACTTTGTACATTAAAAAGTACAAGTTATATTCTAATGTGTTTTTGTTTCTCATCTCACCTGTGAAATTTTCTTCCAGCTTTTCTTTTCTTGCTTTCCTGCCAGTCTTCAAAAATTTTAAATGCATGATCAATCATCACATTTTGTCATTTTTTTAAATCAGTATCACCCCATGCAAGGCAGTAAAGTCACTAAGAATGAGGAACAGAAACAATGAGCAGAAAGAAAACAGAGTAATCAGGTGGACAGTAGAAGGCGACTAACATTGCATTTAAATTTTTAAAGATTGAAGTTGGCTGGAAAGCTTGGAGCTGGAAAGAGGTTCCACAAGTGAGAAATGCGAGAAAAAAAACTGGTAGCATAGAACTTACAACTCCATCTCGCCAGCTCTACTGTAAATAGATCAGATCTCGATTCCAGTCTTGTACAGTGCTTAAATTCAAAAACTCTAGGTACCATACAAAGAGCTCATCCAAACAATTTCTATTATAGAAAAGACATAGAGAGTCAGCCTTACAATGGTGGGAAAGTGACTGAAGCTGAGATGCCAGATTAGAACCAATATTATTGCTGATTCTTCTTCGGATTTTAACAAGAATATCAAGGTACATAGCAGGGGCACTAGATCATATCAGGCTGCAATATTCAAAGAATGGGCAAATGGTAGACATAAATATGTAAGATTGATTCTGGCGAGAAAAATTGCTGTCTCTTTAAATTCTGTTATTTTATTGACCTTTCTCTTCAGTAATGTTTTCCATCACATTAAGTAACCGCATGCATCTTAGTGGCTTTATAGCCTTTCTTGGGGTTAAATGATTAAAAAATAAATATAAAAATCACATTTTAATTTAATAATCTTACAGCCAGTTTAAGCATTTATTTCTACTGATGATGGGTCAGTTTAGGATGTGAAAGAAACTTCACCAAATAAGCTATTGTTGCTAATCAGAAATTAAATTTAAAGACAGCAAAGCATAATAATATTTAAATTATTTAACTTCAGATTTTAAATTAATTCTCGTGTGTGTGTGTGTGTGTAAGTAGTAATAGTACAACATTGGTATCTGAAGAAATGAATAAGTATTAAACTTTTTATCTAACATTATCTAAAAAGGCTTTATCAATAGTATTGCAAATTTTCTACTTCTTATTTATGTGAATTAGGATTCTCAGCCCTAAATAACGTCTAAAATAAGAAGCAACAAAGACTATGCTCAACTGAAGAAGAAATGAGGGTCTGCTTATTGCACATTTGACAAAACATTGCAAAAAAACACCAGGCACAGTTTTTACATTGAAGAAGTTGCACAAATAGTTGAAAAGAAACATTGAAATAAACTAAGTTCATATTTGTGTATGTATTTTTAAAAAAAATCTAGGGTTTTATTTTATATCATTTAAATGTATTCTCTTTAAAAAATTTGCTTATTGTGCTGTGATATTTTCATTTGCTCCTAGGTGTGCCATTGCTTAAAAATATTGAGAAACATTGGTATAAAATGACCATTAGTTTCACACCTCAAGTGGTCTTCCATTGCTTGGAACCAATTCTTTGACATTTCTCTTTATCTACAGCAAATATATATCATTATGCACCTACACACACCTGAAAATATATATTTCTATAAATTCAACTTTTATTTACATAAGAGTTCTTTGCTTGGATTTCTATAAATAGAAACTGATATAAGAATATAGATTTGTATATTTCTAATTCTGGGTGTTTGCAGACAATAAGTTGATAAATTCACTTAGTTTTCCAATTTACTGGAGACACATATTATAAAAGTCACCCTGAAATTACATTTTCAAGAAAACCTTTCACGAAGACAATGAATTTATAAATCAATATTTCATTTATCGTTTTATTTTCTTGAAAATAATTGAAATGAATTTTGTCCACCACATAAGATATTGAAAATAGATTAATCTAAATGTCTCTACATATATATATATATATATATATATATATATATATATATATATGCAAAGACGTTATATATATATATATATATATATATATATATATATATATATATATATATATATATGCAGAGACATTTTGTATGCCTGGGTTAATCTGTGTATGTATGTATGCATGTTTCTGTGTATGCATGAGTGTATTT
The DNA here is from genome assembly GCA_963932145.1 of Acanthosepion lycidas. Lineage (NCBI taxonomy): Eukaryota > Metazoa > Mollusca > Cephalopoda > Sepiida > Sepiidae > Acanthosepion > Acanthosepion lycidas. The sequence goes on from OZ010605.1 coordinate 84,947,037, forward strand.
GTGTGTGTGTTTGTAGGTATGCATATGTCTGTATATGCATGTGTGTATGTATGTCTGTATATATGGGTGTATAAATGTGTGTATTTGTGTATATGCATATATGTATGTATGCATATATACCATGTGTTGGTCACATGGCTGAGTGCATAGGATGTTCACTTTCTAAACATGAAACCCGGATTTGAATCACACCATGGTCGATTTGTCAGGAATGAGACTTCCTGATGTTATTGGCAATACCAGCATGCAACACATATGAAAAGTGCCTTAAAAACCATACCATGGGTTGACCGAAGCTAGCACAAAGACACAAGTCATTGTGGCTGTGTTTTTGAGTGTGCTGGCCTTGCTCAGATTATTGATCACACTAGATAAGACACTCTCTTCCAGAAACTATAACTAAGGTCTACTCAGCATAGTTGCAGTATAAACCACAGGTTGGCTCCGTGGGTTTTGAACAAACACAAATGTGCCTGAGCAAGCATCTGCAATAGGGATTGGCTAGCCACCCTAGTAGACATGTATCCTCAAATATGAGTGGCCAGCTATTATATGTGCATATATGTATATGTGCATGCATATGTTTGTCTGTATGTGTGCATGAAAGTGTGCATATATATATATATATATATATATATATATATATATATATATATATATATATATATGTGTGTGTGTGTGCATGTATGCATGTGTGTATAAATATGCATGTGTGCATGTGTCTATGTGTGGATACATGACTGAGTGGTTAGAATGTTTTCTATCCAACTCTGAGGCTTGTGTTCACATTTTACTATGGCCACTGGGTTTGTTGACATTTTTATGACAACACATGTGCATGAACAAGAAACAGTAGTAGTTTCAAAATTTTGAAAGAATTTTTTGAAATAAAATTTTTTGCAATCTAGCCAAATTCATCTATATATTTTTTTTCTCTTTCCATCATCTTCGTTATTAAATATCCCACATTGTGATAACAGAAAATCTGCCAAGAATAGCAGAATGTTGTAAGAACCTGGACATAAATTTACTGTCGCTGAACTAGTGATTAAAGCACTTTCTAGACTTTTTTGTTTGAGTAACTTATTTTCTCTTTTAATTTGAATAGCATTTCTTGATGTCAAAATTGTGGCCAGTTTTGCTATGGTAAACAATCAATGCATTTTGTGTGTTATTTTTTAAAATGTCTCATTTGTGTGCATATAGACTTTTGTTTAAATTTCTTGAGCTTTCACCAATCTGATCTTTCTGGCAGTATTTGCAGTTGATAGCAACAGTAAATTCATGTCCAAGCTCTTACAACATATCAGCACTTGCTAGTTGTAAAAACCATTTTCAAAATTTTTTATCAAGCTCTTATAAAAATATTAATTCAGAATATTTGGTGACTTTTGAACATACAATATTAATGTGTCTTTTTCTATAATCTTTAAGAAGTTTTCACAGTAGTGAGTGCCAATTTTTAACCATTCTTCTTGGCAAAATTCCCACAATTGCATTATTTTACCTGGGTTTCTTGCATGCACTGCCTTTTTTCACTTGAATCACAGATTTTCAATTGGCTTTAGATCAGGACTTTGACTAGGCCATTCCAAGACTTGAAATTTCTTTTTACAAACTCATTCTTTTATGGATTTGCTTTGATGCTTCAGATCATTGTCCAATTGGCAGGTCCTATCTTGACCTAAACCCAACTTTTGAACTGAAGACAAGATACTTTCATTCAAAATTGCTTTTTATCTTGCAGAGTCTATTGTGCCATGAATGCATACTATTTTGCCTGTTCCAACTGCAGCAAATCACCCACCAAATCATAATGCTGTCACTGACATGTTTAATGGTTGGTATTTAATTCTTCTCTTCAAAAGCCATATTAAGAAGCCTGCTAGATATACCACATATTCTTCTTCTCAAAAATCTCTAGTTTGGTCTCATCCAACTATAAAAATTTTTGCCAGAATATTTCTAGCTTATTAATATGAGCTTTGGCATAGTTGAGGTGATCATGCTTGTGCTATTTTGTAAACAGTGGCTTCTTCTAGGCATACTGCCATGAAAATCAGCATTGTTCAGATTTTGTCACACTCAAGATGTATGCACATTGATTACCACATTGACCAGTGAGTACTGGAAAGTCACAAAGTTCATTATTACAGGTTTCAAATATGCAATTTTTAATGCTTCAAGAAGTTCTTTTGCTTATATATATATATATATTTAAATTTCATCTTTAACTGCACACTTTTGCATACACAATGAGTTATATTGTTTGACGGCAGTATACACAGCTTACCAAGAAAATGAACACATGTCACTTTGATTTTTACACATGCTCAAAAATTATTTGCACTGGCAGCCATGTAAAACAAAAATACAGAGTGTAAATGTAAGGGTTCACTTACTTTTGCATATCTTAATTTTCAGTTTTTAATTAATATTTTTTAATCTACCTTGATAAAGTGTTTGCAGTTCATAAAGGTTTTCCTGAATGAATATATAGTTTAATTAAGATTTGTTGATCATCTGGAAAAATGAGACATTTATTTTAAATATTATCTCAGGGTTTCACTTACTTTTGCACAGCACTGTATATATATATATATATATATATATATATATATATATATATATATATATATATATATATATATATGTCTCTGTGTGTGTGTGTGTGTGTGTAAGGGGCATTACAGGAAAATGGCAGCACTGTTTCATGTAGAGCTCACTCTTGGTAAGCACATTAAAAACAAACCCAAGAAACATTTCCAGTAGGCTATTAAAGACAACACGAAAGTACTGTCTCTATTTGAGGGAAAAAAAGATTGTCCATTACGACAAAATGTCCATAGTTGTTTATTCAGTTTTTTTTAATTCTGAAGTAATTTACACAAAATGGCAAAACTGAAGCAGATAAGCATTGTGGTGAGAGCAGAAATTGAAATGGTATTCAAAGAAAGCTACTCTCAAAGACAAACTGGCAAGAAGTTGAAGATTTCTAAACATGAGGTGCAATATTTGTTACAAAGGCAATTAGAAAATGGCCCAAATGTTGATAGAAAAAGAGCTGGAGCACCAAAACTAACAACTTCTGCTGAAGATAATCACTTGATTAATGAGAGCAAATGAAAGAGAAGGAAAACTGATCCATAGTTGACAGCTGAACTTAATTCCTCTTGACAGCAACCAATACTGCTCTCAACTATGAAAAATCAACTGTGGAGCTCAGTGTGGCTCAGTGTATGCATAGTGATCAAGAAACCCTTTTTATAGAAGATGAATAAGCAGAAAAGATTGTTATAGGCATAAAAGCATAAGAACTGGACATTAAAGAGTGGCAAAATATATTGTGGATGGACATGATTCTAAATATAGCAGGGTGCAATATTTGTCACAAAAGCACTTAGAAGGTTGTACAAATGTTGATAAAAAAAGAGCTGAATCACCAAAGCTAACAATTGCCGCTGAAGATAAACATTTGATTATTAAGTACAAAAGAAAGAGAAGGATAACTGCTCCAGAGTTGACAGCTGGACTTAATTTCTCTTGACTGCAACCAGTGTCATTCTCAACTGTGAAATATTGACAAATCAGCTGGGTTCCTGGGGTGCATAGCTATCAAGAAAATCCTGTTACAGAAGCTGAATAAGAGGAAAAGATTGTTATGGGCAAAAAAGCTTAAGAACTGGACATTAAAAGAAATGGCAAAATATATTATGGTTGGATTAGTCCAAACTGGAACTTTTGGGTAGTGAGACGAGACTGTATGTGAGAAGAAAGCCAAGAGAAAGACTGAATAATAAATGTAATGTTCCAACTGTTAAGCATGGTGGTGAGTTTTTTTATAATGAGTGTGCACTTTATGGGTAAGTGGGCTGGAGATTTAAATCAAGTCAAAGGAATCATTAAAAAAGAACAAATATCAAAGAATTTTGCAAAGAAATGGTTTATGCATAATTGAAAAAATTCACCTTTCAAAAAGACAACAAATCCCCAAAACTTTTTCTAAATTATGTCAAAATTTGCTTGAGTCAAAAAAGAAACACAAATTTGGAAATTATGACTTGACTGTCTCTGCCTGCTGACCTTTCTTCCATTGAATTTGTATGAGATGAAAAATGGATAGAAGAATTCAAAGGGAATACACAAAGAATGAAAGTGAAAATCTTGGAAAGAATGTCAGGAATTTGTAAAGCATTAATTAAGGCAGGTGGTGCTTTTATTGACAAAAGCAAAATAAAAAAATATATCTCATTTTAAGATGTTTCTTTAAAGAAATACAGGGTAGCCTCAAACTTTTTGCCTGTAGTATATAGAAACAAAAATTTAAAAAAGAAACCAAGAAATTATTAAAATATGAAGACTCACTGAATACCATATGAAAACTCCCAAACTTTACAGATTACCAAAAATTCATAAATGTAAAATTACCTATTCGTCATATTAGGTTGGTGCAAAAATAAGGACGTAATAATGTCGTTTTTGACGTTAAAAAATACGTCAAAAAACGACATTATTACGTCATTATTTTTGCACTATCGTCATACACATAAAATCATAAAAATATGTCATTTAATCCCCTTTAATAACAATTTTTATAGACACAAATTTGTTTTGCAGATGTGGTCTCCTCTTAGTGACCTTTTGGCTTGGTTATTTTTGAAATTTCTGGAAAGTAGTCCTTTCAAAAATATTTTACCACAAAATTCTTCTTATTTCAGATACATAGATAATTATTTCTATATATATTTACAAAATATAATGTTATCCGATCTTGTCAACACTTTACCCTTCCTAGATATCATGCTACACAGAAATGATAATAAACTTCAGTTTCAGATTTACAAAAAAATCTACCAACAAAAATGACCATACAATTTTATTCCTATCACTATTCTATTTAACAGCACTAAGAATCTGCAGCCCCCAATACATACCCATAGGAGAATTATCTACAGAAAACTCTTCCAAAAACTTCCAATATCTTCATTATTTAATCCACAATGCTAAGAGAAAGGCATATGAAATATACAACTGCAAAAAACAAAATAACATTAGTAACAATGATAACAATGACAATAAACTTGATAAAAACTGAACATAATACTGCCTACTAACTCTGTAACATTTGACTATCCAAAACATTTTATTCAGTCTTAACAAAATCAAAATAATTACAAGCACGTCCAAAGCTATTGTAGATATGATCAGAACTGAAAATATCCATGATGATAATAATTCTGAATATATAGAATAAATGACCAGAACTGCTCCTCACAATACATTGGGGAAACTTGCAGAAATTAAAAAAAAACTAAATGAATCTATAAACACAAAAACAATCTTACAAACAACAATTTATCAACTTCATTACTTATACATAGAAATAAATTCAACAACAACATGCAACACTTATTAAAAGAGAAAGAATCTTACTTAGATGAAAAATTACTGAGTCTGCCACTATTGAATTTTATGAAAATATAAATCTGCAACCCTGAAAGAATTACTCATTTCCCAAGCCAGAATACATGACTATAAAAAAATTAAAAGAAAATGGTTGAATTCGAAAACATTAATTAATCCCAAACTAAAATATGTTAAATACTAATTTGCGAAAAGAAAAATTTCAAGAACATCATTTACTCACTTTCATTTCTTAGATATTGAATTGTGGCACATGGCATGCTCCATAGCTTGCCTGACATTTTGGCTAACCTGATGAATAATTCAACAGGGACTGGGTAAATTTTAATCCTCAGTCTGAGTGGACACACTCAGTTTCCCTACAATAATCCCGACCTTGTGTAACATCTCATCATAGTGGGGGGACTGGGTAAATACCTAGTAGTTTGGAGTCAGACATTTTGATCTCTGCCTTGCAACTGACAAGATCTCTATCTTCAGGCAGAGGGTAACTCAGTAGGGGTTCTGTGTTTGGATAGAGACTCAGCTAAGTACTACAGACAAGTAAAGTACCTGTTCCTGCACTTGCAGTGAATGGGTAAATTTTGACTATTGTCCCGAGTCGACATGCTCAGGTTCAATACAAAAATCCTGACCATCTTATTCCAGTGCTGTGAACTAGGAAAATAACTAGGCATTTTGAGTCATATATATATATATATATATATATATATATATATATATATATATATATATATAATAAAATAAGAATTGGGAAAAAAGCATCTAATATTTGTGTTTATTTACAATATAAGTATTTTTCCAGAGAAATATTAAAATGAAAACTTTGTTACTTAGAACTGGATTTATTTACCTAGAAAAATAATTTTTTGTTTAACTTTTTTTACTTTAAATGGTTTTGCTTAGCTTTTCAAGGAGTTTTTAACTGTTTGTACCTCCACATGTTGACACTTATGTTTTGAACAAATAAAAAAAATGTAAAATCAAAGGCCATAACTGACTATATATGTTACTTATGGTTAGGAAATTTTGGTAGAATCTATTTCTGTACTGTTTCTTTATTAATTCACCTTTGTTCAGTGGTTCTGTAGTCACACTGGTAAAATAGGTAATTTAGCAGATTTTTCTCCTCTGCATTCTTCTGTATGTTGGCTAAGGGGTATTTTTTCTGGTTTAGGGACCCCCAATACATTGGAGATGAACTGAATAATAATGTATTATTACTATATATGTTTCATATAGATACACACATACACACACATAAACATATATATATATATATATATATATATATATATATATATATATATATATATATATATATGGTGAGGAGAGAAAAGTAAGTGAAATCAATAGTCTTTGATTGCCCGTGTTAGTTAACTAACTAGATAGATAGCTCTGATGAAAACGAGAAGCACATGAACAGACGTGTATAGATCGATAAGCGGATTGTTTCACTTGTACTTTGATTGTCTCATCTAAGCCTAGAGTAATAAAAGGACAAACGTTATTTACTTCTATACTTCAACATATCTTCCTCGAGATACAGATGCACTGGGATAGACATTTGGATAAAATTGATTAACTAAGGTTTGTTCTCCTTTTTCTTTCTGAATTAATTCTTGGTTTGAAATGCAGTTCTATTTTTGTTCTAAAACCACATTCCTGATTTTGTTTCATTATTTCTTCTTCTTCACCAAATATTTCTGTCATGTCTTCTTCTTGTTTATTTCCTGACCAATTTATCCCATGTGATGATGTTCATCCAATCAGAGTTGTGATCTAATCTGAAGAAAAGCAGAAGAAAAAGGATTCTTTCGTGTTCGTTAATTAAACTATTTTTCATTGTGTCTAATTTTGAATTGGTTTATTATGAAGCAGTAAAAAAGTATAAACAGGAAAAACAACTGAGGAATTCAGAAAACCTTCATGAACAAAATGAAATATTTTGAGAGAAATAAAATGAAAAATGTATCGAAGCATACAATGGAGAAAAGCATTGGCATTTTATTGTATACATGCTTAAAAATCTGAAGACTCCAAATATATTATAGTGTGAAGAATAGAGAATATGTTGAAGGAAAAATATAAGAATTTGGCACCAACACAGAACTTTCAAAAAGTCTAAAATTGGGAAATCTCAGTGATCAATGTAAAAATGTTATAAAATTTTCAAGTCAATGTATATTAAAAATATAGTGTTTAATGAAGCATGTCATTACATTTGCGCTTCACGTAAATCTGGGATGTGCAGAAATGTGACAAAAGATAAGAAAAGGGTGATTCTGAGATGCAAAGATGTTTGTGTCAATGTAGAAGGCTGAAAAATGGCTGTTTTTTTGAAAACAAAAGTAACAGAAAAAGGAAAAATTTTTAGATCCAAAGAAAAAGTGGAACAGTTGCTGATGAGCAATGCTTAAGGGTTTTTCTTTTATTTTTTCTTAAAAATATATTGACTCAATTTATATGGAATTTGTTGCTGGGTTATGGCTAGAATTCATATCAGAGTTAAATTGATGTGCTGGTGCAAGGAATGGTTTGTAAATTTCAATGCAAACTGCTATCATTTACTCACCATAGAGAACCTTTTCTCCCTGCCATCAGCATGGCTGATGCTAAACTTCTGGAGAGCAACTCTTTGTGACTTTTGGGCCCACATTTTCTGCTGACATGAAATGGAGTGATTCTACTGAATCAATTGATAACTCTACTGCTAGGAAAGTTGTTCCACTGTGTCATGCCAGGCCATTTTCTTGCCAGAATTCATCTTGTATATTTATAAATCTACCATTCATCCATGCATTAAATATTGCTGCCATATCTGGTTTGCTGGTCCTGCTATATATCTTGAGATTCTTGACAAAAATCAAAGAAGGGTTGTGTCATTGATCTTGGCATCTTAATTTCAGTCACTTCCCTACCATTGTGGTGAGTCTTTCCGCTGCCTTTTCTATAAATATTTTCCTGGAAATTTTTCTGATGAGGTTTCCTTCTTTGTACTACTAGATTGGCAATTAGGTCTTACAATTTTACTGCTGAACTAGCTTAGATGTAAATGCAAGTTCTTTTCTAATAGTTTGTTGTACTTCTCTTCTGGTTTCTTATTTCTCTGCTCTTCAAAAATTTAAATGTAATGCCAGTTGCCATCTTTAGTCTTCCTGAATTGTGTTCTTTTATTGCCCTTTCTCTACACTATATATATATATATATATATATATATATATATATATATATATATATATATAATACAAATTGATAATTGGTAAGGATAATTCCAAGGAGAACATCAATCCAAAGAGAGCTCAATGTAAGCAAAATTTCACTTTTAAAAAATAAATTATAACCAAAATGGAATTTTAAGGGATGTCTTAACTTATGATATATATATATATATATATATATATATATATATATATATATATATATATATATATATATATATATACACATATATATATATATATATATATATATATATATATATATATATATATATATATATATATATTTATTATATGGAGACATTGTCAAAGAGATTCAAGAATCAACACATTTTTCCAAACATCAACAAGACTATAATATTCTAGAAAGTGAAATTACAAACACACATCTTGAAAAAAATACCCATCACAATAATGTCCTTGTGTATGTATCTCTCTCTCTGTGTGTATATATATATATATATATATATATATATATATATATATATATATATATATATCAACCATGAAGTATTTACAAAAGGAAGGTATGAAACCAACATACATGGTACAGACACTTGCTGAAGACTCCCCTTCCTATGCAGCTATAAAGAAATGAGCTGCAGAATTTAACTGAGACAGGGACTGCTCAGAAGATGACCCTTGGTCAGGTCATCCAAAAACCTCAACCAATGATGAACAAGTTGATGCCATTCACCATATGGTTTTGGATGACAGACGTCTTACTGCCCAGCAGATAGCTAAGTCTATAGGCATTAGTTCTGGTTCCATCCATACTGTTTTAACTGATATCTTAGTGATGAGCAAGTTATCTGCAAGATGGGTCCCAAGAATGCTGTCACTATAACAGAAGCTGAAAAGGGTTAACATTTTCAATTCATTTCTGACTTGCTTCCAGACTGACCCTAATAATTTACACTTCAGATTAGCAACTCAAGATGAAACCTGGCTTCACCACTTTCAAAGATTCAAAGCAAATAGTGGAAACATTCTGGTTCTCTAACCACAAAGAAGTTCAAGCAATCAGTGTCGGTTGGCAAGGTGATGGGTTCTGTTTTTTTTTTTTATTCTAAAGTTGTAATCATGAGAGAATACCAGTTAAAGAGAAAAACTATTAATGAAGTGTACTATGCATTAGAATTAAGACAACTGAAGGAAGCAATCATGTCAAAACACAATGGAAACTGAACTGTAGGTGTGCTCTTACTCTAGGATAATCGACCTATTCACACAGCTCGGTTTGAAGTAGCTGAAGTGGCAAACTGTGACTTTGAATTGCCACCCCATTTCTCTTACTCACCAGATTTATCTCCATCTGACTTCTTCCTGTTTCCTAAACTCAAATTTTACCTGCATGGTCATCATTCTGGAAACAATGAGGAGATCATATTGAGGAGTTCTTGGAGGAACAAAGTGCTACTTTCTTTTATGATGAGATTGCAATATTTAAGCATCATTGGACCAAGTGCATTGATGTCTATTGAAAAATAGTGAAAAACTTGTTTCTCTAAATTCTTCTGGGTAAGGCTTAGAACTTTTTGGAAAAACCCTTTTATATATAACTTTGAAAATATAAAATGATATTAAGTTTTTAAATTTTGAATAAAAGAAATAGTCTAAAATTTTATTGTGTAAAGAAAGGTAAACTATGAAGGATGCTAATAGACATAATTTTTCAGTCTGTTTAACGAGTGTTGGTTAATTCTATCGAATTATTATTTATTTGTATTTTATGTTGCATATCTATTTATTTAATTTATTTTTAATTTTTAAAAATCAGTGAATTAGATATTTCTTTAATTTTAATTTTTTTATGTTCATGCATAAATATGTTGTCTTGAGAAAGGATCATTTTATTTAAGGAAGGAGATATTTGAAAAAATCCAGTATGGAAGTTAATATTTTGGCAAGAATTGATAATTTCACATTCAAGAACTTTTCATCTAAGTAAATTAACATATAGTTATAAAAGCTAAATATTATTAATAGTGCAAAACAAATAGATATAAAAGCCAAATATAAAAGATATAAAAGCCATTTTAGATATAAAATATTTATAAACAAATGTTCCTCAAAAGAAATGCTTAAATCTGCCCAAACACACTTAACAAAATCAATAAATTTACCTATCCCAAGACAGAAGATCATAAAAATATGCTAATTAATTCCTAATCAATTGTTCACCTTTGACAATTTTTACAAATACTTCAGCCAGTACAAGACCCAAGGGCCACCCAAAGTAGAAGGTTACTGAGTAAAAGTGTTGTAAGGGAGGTGGAATGGAGAAATAAGAAGTGCATATTTCAAAGACATTTAGGATAGATATCGGTTGACTCTCAATTTAAAGAAACCAAAAATGTAATGATTAAAGAATCATTCTCTCAGACATCTGTTCCACACAGTAACAATTTGGGGAAGAAATTTTAGATTATCTCTTTTTAGAGTTTCTAGAAAAGGGGGCCCTATCAGTGATATTTTACCACAAAATTCTTCTTATTTTAGATGCATTTAGATGGTACTCTAATATTATATCCACACATCACAGAATTTTTATTAGACATTGTAGATAGACTTAATAGCATTGAATCCACTAAAGACTTTACCTTTAAAGCTGAAATTAATAATACATTACCTTTCCTAGAAATTAATAATGACCTACAGCTAAAAATTTACCAAAAAATCTACTAACTACAATGACCTCATAAACTATTATTTTCACCACTTTAATAGGATAAAATTTGGAGTAATTATGGGATTTTAAAGTTATAAAGCAATAAGAATCTGTAACCCTCAGCATTTAACTGAAGGAGAAATATATATTGAAAATATTTAAAAAAAAAAACAAACTCTAATATCCTTTCATCCACAAAGCTAAGAGAAAAGCATACAAAATCTACAACAACAATAAAGATTATAATAATAATAATAATAAGTGAGAATTCTATTTTTTTATATATTTTTTATACTTTTATGCAATTTTTAAACATAACTTGAAGACAGACATATTGTCAAAACATTGTCTTTTCTTTTACTTTCCTTAAACAATACTGTTCTCTAAGTGTCGCAATAATAATAATAATAATGATAATAATAATAAATTACATAAAAATAGACATAATATTAACTACCAAATCCTTATTATCTACTATTCAAAATAATATATTCAAGCTTAATAAATCTATGTATAAAATTCTGTAACTTCTGTCCATCCATCAGTCCATCCATCAGTCCATCCATCAGTCACACCCTCTAAAATAGCCATACATTGACTGATTGAAACCAAATTTTGGGGAGAAGTACAAACAGGTAAAGGTGGGTATACAAAGTCCATTTAGTTTTACTAAGGTGCATAGCTTAGTACAATAAATTCTCAGTTTTATTATTTAGCATACAAAATACTCACACTATTCTAAGAGAAATTTAATGATTAAAATAAAAAAAATACTTATTTAATAGAAATGCAATATTGTTTTTTGAGATAATCTTTTCTTTAAGTTTTTATATTTCACCAAATTGAACAAAACATAGAGTTTGTAAATCTTTACAAAAAATGTTAGTAATAACTTCAGCAATACTAAATACTGTGAGGATTTCAATACACTTCGGTGTGTTGCAAAAAAATTCTAGCATTAAAATAATTGCTGCCATTTACTAAAGTATTATGGATATGATCAGAACCAAAATATTCTATTGCAGCGATAATTATGAAACCGCATATATATAGAATAATCTGTCATGTCTGTTCCTTGCAATATACTGGGGCCTAGGCTTTATGAAATTAAATGCACCACTAGATTAACAGCAAGGTCTCATCATTTTACAGTTGAAATGGCTAGATGTTCTATGCTAACTGTTTCTTCTCTTGTACTTCTCATTTGTGGAACTATCTTTTTCCTTCTGAGTCAACTTTGATTTTCAAAAATTTAGCAGAAATATCAATCATTATCTTCTCTCTTCTTAATTCTTGTTCTTTTATTGTTCTCTCTCCTTAATAATGACTTTTTCTCATATTCCCTAATACTTGCTACCCATCTTGCATCTTAGTGTCTTTATTGCCTTAGGTTGAAATTATTAAAAAACGTAACAACTTAATCCAGTGCATTAGTTAGATGACGAAATAATTTCAACGACAGTTTTGATCTAAAAAATACTGTACTTTTTAAAAAGAGAAACTAGCTTACTATGTGAATTCTTTATAAATTGAGACCATTTTGAATATCAAAAAATATGTTTAATTGCAAAATCTCATTTTACAGTTGAAATGGGTAAATGTAATTGTAAGTTCTATGCTAACAGTTTCTTCTCTTGCACTTCTCATTTGTGGAACTCTCTTCTTGCTTCTCAGTTTTTTTTTTGATCTTCAAAGATTTAAAGGAAATATCAATCGCTATCTTCTTTCTTCTTAATTATTGTTCTTTTATTGTCCACTCTTCTTAATGACTATTTTTTATCAAATTCCTTCACATTCATTAACACCTTACATTTTAGTGACTTTATTTCTTTGATTCAGTTGAAATAATCATTTCAACTGAATCAAAGCAATAAAAAAACATAACTTATCCACAGCTTTAGTTAGACACAAAAATATTTTTTAGCAATAATTTTGTTCTAAAAAAATACTGTACTTTTTAAAAAGAAAAAAATAGCTTAATGTTGTTTTTTTCCAGAAGTTAATAAAATTCCTTTTTTTTTTTAGAAAAGAGTGGGTTTCATTGAAAATTTATTATTTAGTACTGTGGCTAGATTTGAACATACACTGTTGGCATAAGAAGTTAACTCACTGATGAGCCCACTGAAGTACACTGAAGAAGCAAACACAGATTTTGTTATAGAAGAAGAAGCTCAAAAAGACACTTAACAGAAGGAAATATTTACAAAGGGGAAGAAGAATGAAGAAAAAGGTGAAGAAGTGGGTAAGAAAGTCTAAGGGAAAAAAATTAAAAAAAGAAAGGAAAAGATAAAAAAAAGGAAAGACAAATAAAAGACGAACAAAGGGAGAAATAAATGAAGAAAGAAAAGAAAAGGATAGTTTTGCAATCTGTGAGATTCTAAGAGTGACAATAACATCTCATATTTGCCTGTTAAGTGTTTTACATGATATGTGGCTTTATCAGCAAACAGTTAAACGGCAAATCGCATCTGTGCCATGTGATAAATCCTCATCCTTGAGTGGAATGATGACCTATGCAGCTCAGATCAAATTCTCAGCTTTATTCATTTTTTATAAAATTATTACTTTGGCAAATACAATTTCGGTCTTCTCTAAGATTCTTAAACCAGGTGTCAGATTCAGAAGAAATAAAAAAATACTTCTTTTTTTCCCTCAAAATTTTAACAATGTTCATTCAGATTTACACTCAGCGTTTCTGTCTCTTTATTCTTCGGCTTCTGTTCCTGAAATGCGTGCTGTTCAAGCCGAATTCTTAATATTATTGAACTGAAGAGCCTAAAGACATAAATTTATTCCACCGACACTTAAAAATATGATCATTTCTCAGGAAATGTGCAACATACTCAAGGGTTTCTTTATTTATTTTATTGCTACCTCAATTTGGTTTTTAATATTTACTATTTGCAGGTGTGAGGCAGAGATTAAGAGGTGCTAGAAGCATTGACCACAAATTTAATAAAAATGATGATATTTATGCAGTAAGAAAAGCAAGCGTCCTGAAAAAGTCACTTTTAAAAATGGACTCTTTTTTTTTATATAAAAGAGTATGTAAACTGGTAAAATAGCTCTAACGAGACTGGTTCTGAACAAATCAGTCTTGAGGTCGTTTTCCTAACGCAGATGGCCTGAAAATTGAGTTGAAGTTGCTTGACGTTTACCTCAGTGCCCACATTTATATAAAATATGTGGGGTTCTGAGGGGTTGAAAGATAATTATATTTTATTATTATATTCAGTCAGTTAGCTGCCATATGTGATGCATGAATAGACAAATCTTGTCTCTTTCAGTTTATGACTGACTAAGCAGAAAATTTTACTGCAGTAGGTTGTCATTTCTTTCTGCAGTAAACTGGTTGCCAATCCATACTAAAGAACCCAATCTATCTTACTATTCAACCCATAGCTGGAGGGAAAGAGATGGATTTATACCTTTCCCAAGGGTATTTGAATGTAAATAAATGTAACGACTCGATTACAATTTGTCTTCCTCTTCTATCATTCCGAATTAATATACATTGTACCACAACACACATCCTGGTTATTATATTATTGGTTTTAAATGTTTTTGTAGTAAATGATAAATCTTAAATGACTGTATACAGTTGTTTTTTTTTTTATTGGGATTTCATCCTTTTGTAGTTTTGATGCATTTGATTTTGTTAAAATATGTTGATAGCAGCACTGTTAATTGTACCTTTAGAAATAGGGTTTATACTATCTAAATTATTGACCAGAGGAGCAAGAGCTGATCTGATGAATCCAAGACCTTAAAGAGGCACTGGATTTATATATATAATCAGGTACTGAGTGAAACACTGCTTGAGGAAGGCAGCTTTTGCCATTTTTTAATGTTAGACTCTTCCAAAGAAATGCAAAAAAAAACACTGTATGCATTGAGGATGCTATTATGTTGGTGCAAAAATAATGACGTAATAATGTCGTTTTTTGACGTTAAAAAATACGTCAAAAAACGACATTATTACGTCATTATTTTTGCACCAACCTAATATATATTTGGAATTAAATTTTTACATCATGATGAAAAGCAACAAATACATTCTAAAATCTACAACTCAGAATTTTTAAGCTGGTTGAGTAAAATTGAAGATTAAAAAACAAAATCTCATAATGTGAAACTCAATATTTTTGCTAGGTTCAAATAAATGATATAAACGTCTTTCCCCGGTGAAGCTTATTCAAAATAGTTTTGTCATACTTACTTATAAATATTGTATAAGGAAATTTAGTGAATCATTGCTGAAATTATTTGTCCCCATCAACACCAATTCTAATTAGCAGGTGAAAGCTCATCACACCCGCCAATTAGAATGAACTCAACCGTGGAGAACTTATACCAGTTTGAACAGAGAATTGCTTCCTGTAATTTCTTTTTCCAATTCTACCCTAACAAATGGTATCTATTGATTAATGCCAGTCCTGTCAATACCCAAGTCATCAGAATTAAATTCACTAAACTTTCAACAGAAACTATTATTATTTGGTATTCTCGCTTACAAGATTACCAGTAATTGTCCTAACTAAATGAAACTTCATGTTGATATAAAAGAAATATTTGCTTTTTCACCTTCAGAAAATCTTAATTCTGTCAAAAAAAAGTCCATTCTGATCAACTTCAGTTCTAATTAGTAGCAAGAGGCTTGTCACACCTGCTAACTAAAATGAACTCATCCATCATGCTGAATATAAACTCTTTTAATTTCTACTCACAGTATTTTATATTAACTGCCTGAAGATCTCTTGTTGGGTTGAGCAGAATATTGCTTTCCAACATTTATTTTACAGATGTTACCCTCACGGTTTTGTTGGCCTAAGGCTTATAGTTTTAAAAATCCTGGACAACATACACAAACCCAAACACATATAAATTAGAGATAAAGATTACATGATAAAAATTGCATATTTTTTTTAATAATATAACCTTGAAAATTACCATGCAAGTTTGAGTTCTGAATGAATTAAAATTTCAAAGTCATTGTAATGAAATTTATCCTGTATATACTTGATTAAAGAATAATTGTTCCTTGATTTTTTAAAAATATTCATTCATCTGACATTGATTTAAATTAAAAGGAAAACAAATACCTGACCCAAATTTTCAAATTGAATAATGACTTCTTTCTACCTGCAATAAACCTTGGAATACTTATTCATTTAAGTTCTGATATAATTAAAATTTTTACATTTTAAATTCATTTATTTTACATGTGAATTGGTTGTTGACTGGCTCACAATATTAAACATTTTTATTTAATCTGTATTCCTAGGACAGTTGACTCTAACAAAAACGTATTTATTTTTTTTTGGTTGATTAAAACAATAAATGTTATTAATAATTATTCACTTGTATAATTTAAGATCTTTTAATCATAATATTATTCACTTATCCCAAATATTTCCCTTTAAATTTTATATTGAAAGTAGATGATTACAGTGGAACCTTGATTCATGAATTTAATTAATTCCTGGAGCCTGTTCATAACCTGAAATGATCATAAACAGAAATTATTCCGATAGGAATCAATGTAAAATGGATTAATCCATCCCTGGTCCCAAGATGATTGCTTTTTTAAACTTTAACAATAGTACTTTGTGCACAAGTTTATGCACAAAACTAATGAAAATCATTAAATCAAAGAAAAAATAAATAAACCCAATAGTAAAAAAATAAAATATAGATGAACATTTTAATTTTACCATACATGTAAGTAAAAGAGCTGATGGCGTTAAGTGGAAGGGCAAGGAAAGAGATGTTATTGTTTGGAAAATAGAAGGAAAGACATGATCGTCTCTTTATTTATAAGAATAGTATGGATCGTTGATTTTGCCATATACAACTGAGTAAGAAGAGACAATATCATCAACAATTGTTTTTCTCTTAACTTTTCTTTTTCCTTTAACAGTATCACTGCTAGCTTTCTTTGGAGCCATGACCGAGGACTAATGAAGAGAAAAAAAGGCAGAGTACAATAAAATTGTAAAAGAAAAGCACAGGACAACACAAAAATGTATACAACATAGCAGTCGACTAAGAAATGATTCTGTTTGGTTTAACTCA
>OZ010605.1:84969427-84986927 GCA_963932145.1 Acanthosepion lycidas
AGAATTTGCAATGTTATTTGTCCTGACCTGGCATCTTGGCACCAGTCTCTCTCCCACTGCCGTAATGTAGCTTCCCTGTGCCTTTCCTATAAATACCTTCATGGTAATTGTTCTGATGAACTTTCTGCTATGGTATCTAGACTTTATGAATTTAAGCACAGTATTTACAGCAATGTTTCATTATTCAAGTCAAAATGGTTAGATGCAAGCGTAAGTTCTATGCTAATAGTTTCTTCTCTCGCACTTCTTGCTTGTGGAATTATCTTTCAGTTTCTTACTTTCCACTCAAATTTGATTTACAAAAATTGAAACGCCATGTCAATCATTATTTTCCCTCTTCTTAATTCTTGCTCGTTTATTGTTCTCTCTCCTTTTTACTTTACAGTTATGGCTGATCGTCAGAAATTTAAATGCAATGTCAATCATTATTGTCTGTCCTCATAATTCTTTGTTCTCTCTCCTTAATATTGTTTTTCTCATATTCTTTAACACTCCATAACTCCTTGCATCTTAGTGACTTCTTTATTGCCTTGCTTGGGGTAAAATGATAAAAGAAAATTCTCTCTCCAGAATATATATATATATATATATATATATATATATATATATATATATATATATATATATATATGTCTGTGTGTGTGTGCACGTGTGTGTGTATGTGTGTTTGTGTGTAGCTTGTACACGTGTGTTTTTCTTTACTCATGAAATCTGGAAAATTTTTATCACAACATAATTTAGAATAGGAAAAGATAGAAAAAGAAAATTACTATTCTAGATACATTTTTTCCATCACGAAAAAATTGCAAATTGACTTGGTAAAGCTGAAATGGGCAAACATAAAATAAAATTGTCTTTTTAAACAATTTAATATAAAAAGTAACCAGAGAACGATTTCTTAAAAATTGAGAGAAACAAAAGGATTCTCAGAAAAAAAAACATATTCTAATAAGATCTGTGATGACATCACCAAATTACAGGTTTGAAATCAAGAAGACATTCCGGGCTTTGTGGAATAATTATAGAAAATATGAATAATAAAATTAGAAACTTAAATTAATGAAGCAGCAGAAATGAGAGGTGGAACGTTTGACAATAGAAACTTTAAAAAAAAATAAAGGGGAGATAATTGAAAGCCAAAAGTAGAACTAACAGAAAAAGAAGATAAATAAAATGGAAATTGAAAAATTAAAGAAATTAATCAACAAAAATGAGACAAGAAACAACATGGGAGGAACTCGAAATGCAGTGCAATGCAGACACAACTATTTACTTCTATCTTAATAGTAACTCTGATAAGGAAAAAATGACTGCTTCTATCAAAAATGATCTCTAATCAGTTGTTAACTAACACAAGAAACTGCTATCCTTTAATCATCATAGAGAAGCAATTTATCCCTTAATCAGTATGGCTGATGCTAACCCCCAGGAGAGTAACTCATGCACCTTTGTGGTCCCACAGGAACTTTTACAGAAGGTAATAAAGGAAAGTGAGAAGAAAAGATGAAATATCAATTGTAAGATGACAGAGTGTATGGCTGCTATAGCAAAAAGGACAACCCAACATGCAAATTACAAATTAGAGAGACCAGAATAAAGCAGAAATATTTAATTATCTAAGAAATGCTTCAACAGACAATAAAAATGTTACACTGAAATCCAAAGGTATATTGTGATATTTAAAGATAACTTCCAAAAGCTAATCAAAGTATTAAGAAACAGGAAATTTATTTAGAAACAAATAGAAGAGTATGTAACTGTTATGTAATATCAGTTCTTCTATATGGAATTGAATGCTGGGCAATCTCCTCACAGATTAAGTAGAGGCTTAAAGCAACAGAAATCTGTTTCTACAGAAGGATGCTGAAGATACCATGGACTGAATAGGTGAGCATCAATGAAATTTTAGAGAAAATAGAAACAAAATGGAAACTTGTACTTAGATCAGGATGAGTTAGTTGAAATTTCTAGGGCATGTAATGAGGAAAGAGAGTTTAGAAAATTTGATACACACAAGATATATTGAAGACAAGAGAGAGAGAGGTGATGCAGTGCATGTCAGACTTAGTGAGCTTGTGTAAAGCTTTATCAGATGAAGGCTTTGAAGAGATCAAAAGATAAAGTTTACTAAGAGCTACAAAGGACAAAAAGTTGGGGAGTGCCATGATCGCCCATGTCCTGAATGGACAGCAAATAGAAGAAGAAAAATAATTGCATATGTAGAAAAAAGGTTGTTTGAATATTGCCAAATGGAGAGTAAACATTGTCAGAAAAGACAAGTCAATGGAAGGAGTGATGTGATAGAGTGTTTTGCTGGTATTAATAGAAAGAGTTGTTATGAGATTGTTTGGGAAAGTCCTACAATGGATAAGAAATGGCCAGGGAATCATATTTCCATAAGAGTATAAATATATGTTTCCAAAGATATATGACATATAATTAAGGAGAAAAATAAGCAAAATACAAAATGTAGCAAGACACTGTTATTGATTTTCATGTATAAGAAGTAATCATTTTCACAGTGACTGGACACAAGATATACAAAGATGAGGGGAAGTCAGATGGAACCTTTGCATATAAACAGTCTAGATATATTGTTTACCTTATTTCCATTCAAACAAATGTATAAAATTTTAACTCCCTACCAAATTTAAATTTTTATGGCAAAAACAAAACCTAAATAGAAATAAAATGGTGTATAAGGTGCAATCAAGACTCAAATGAAATCTTAAAGAGCAAATATTTATTACAGTATTTGTTTATATTTCTGAGATGAGGTATTGTAACTGTATACACTATTTACACTGTTCGGGCTGTTATCTTCATCTTTGTTGTCATATTCACGATGTTTCGGCCGTTGCACTCTCCATCCTTCTTCAGGTGATATACATTGGAATTTCAAGCCAAATCTTTTATTTCATCCACCAGCGTAGATTGTTTTAGTTCCATGTGCCATGGCTTTTCTGTATATATCACATTCAGTTATTTCCCTTTAGTAATTCAACTCTCCAAGTTTTTGTTCACTTCTGATGTGGCCAAGTATTGAACTCACAACTCTTTAGGTCAAGTCACTGGATTGCTTCAACACTTTTATCCACTGGGCCATGTATACAGAAAACAGAAAAAATACAAATACAAAAAAATTACATAAGACTCTTGCACAAAAATGTCTTTTCATGAACCTTATAAATAATTTGGGCAAAGGAAGCACAGTGGAGTAGTGGATAGCAGCTTGGATTGAGGAATCGGAGAGCCGAGTTCAAATTCCATTTGGATCCATTACATTCACTTATGTGCTAATACCCTTGGGAAAGGTATGAATCCTCTTCTTCTCCCTCCAGCTAAATGGGTAAATAGCAGGAGAGACTGGGTTCTATAGCCTTGGATGGCAACTGATCTAGAAGAAGGACAACTCTGATTTCAAAACCTGCAGAAGGTCATTTGGAGACCTTGTGGCACGAAATGCACCAGGCCTCTGTATTCGGCCCCTCAAAAAGTGTGGTTGGTTCTGCACAAAGCCTTCACCAGTATAAACAAATCATGTGTGTTGGTGTCTGGCTGTTGGTTCCTAGGAACTGAGCTGCTTGACTCTCATATGTTGAATAAAATGGGAAAGTCCACCATATATCAAAGGAAAAACTCAATACGTCATTAACACTTTGAGCCATGACCACTGCTTTACTGGTGGTTGATAAAAATGACATAATGCCTAGCATATCAGTTGAATGGTAGGTAAACATTTGTAACTATTTTTATATCAACCGTGAAACATTACATAGCATTATTTGCAAATTTTGACTCAGGAGTTCAGGTAGAAGGGTCAAAATTGTTTAGGAACACAGAGGTCAAAAGGTTAAAGAGTTCAGTGATAATTCATTTCAGACAGACAACTGTCTTATCAGACCAGAATTATAAAATGGTTTGTATTCCCTGTACCAGTTCTTCTGGTTAGATTGACACCATTTTGTTTTTCTTCCCCTCCACCCACTTCCTCTTTTTCTAGGTCACATCTTTTATTCATTTCCTCTTATAATTTCTAATAAATTGTCTGGATGATTTAAACCATTTTATAACTCTGGTCTGATGATACAGTTGTCTGTCTGGAATAAATTATTACCAAACTCTTTAATGATATATTAAGCTTTTCCTTTGATGTATATCATATTGCACTTTATTTAGATACATTGAGCTCTCTTTATGGATCTATCTTTTTAATATTTCATATTAAAAAGACCTATTTGGATTATCCTTACCATTTACAATTTGATATATATATAATGGACTCTCCCATCAGTTTCAACGTATGAGGATCTGCCAGCTTATTGATTCAGTTATGAAAGTTTATGTACTAATCTTAAGTGGCATTTAAGACCCGCTAGTGATTTACAAAGGAGGCCACATATGGAGCAAGTTTGAGGATTGTGAAATGAGATCACTGTTAGATTGGTTGACCTTTTAGATCTTGCTCCTCTTAATATATATATATATATATATATATATATATATATATATATATTAATATATATATATCTTTATATATATATATATCTCTATATATATATATATATATATATATATATATATATATATCAGGTGTCCATAAAGTTCGTGTGCAATTTAAATTTATAAATGTTTTAAAGTGCACAGGAACTTTATGGACAATATATATATATATATATATATATATATATATATATATATATATATATATATATATATATATATATATTAAACATAAAGAGCCAGATAAACTTACCAAGGTTTCACCTACACAGATCATCAGGGAACACTGGCTAAAGAGGTAATTTAAAAACTGTATATATAGCCTACAAACACAAAACCATGACCACATGACCAAACCAAAAGAAAGAGAAAAAAGAAAAGAAAAACAGAGAGAGAAAAAAGAATTTATTTTACTTACTCGTATTGGGGTTTTTTTCTTTGGGCTCTGAACATGGATGCTCGACACTTGTCTTCAGTTGACGTACATGTTCTCTGTTCTTTCTTTTTTTGTACCTTTTTTTTCCTTGGATATAGGTCTGTTTATTTACATATCAAAGTACTCAAGGTTTTCTTGACGAGTATAATTTCTTATATATATATACGATTATTACTATTAATTATATATATATATATATATATATATATATATATATATATATATATATATATATATGCACATGCTAATATCTGAATAATTTTCCTGCATTTTAATTTATTGTTAATTCTTGAAGCCCATACATTTAATGGAAGATTTTCAGCATGGTTTACTGAGGGATGGAATCTGTTCACTTTCCAAAAACATGGATACTGGGACTTATACTAAATTAAAACTTTAAAACTTTATAGCCGTTTTACACTGCCAGTTTATAACCCTCCCTCCAGTCCATAATGCTTCTCCCTTGTAAGACTAAAGTTATTTTTCTCTCTCTAGAATAGATAACTTGCCCATTTCATACCCTTGTAACCATTTACTATATGCATTCAAATTGGGGTAAGGGATGCACATGCATCCTTGAGCCACTCACATTACCCCACTTCTCCTACTGGGTCTCTTAGTCCTCAAGAATATGATCAAGTTTGTCTCAGTGTCTTTAGGTTTCATTCTGGTATGATATTTCTGACCCAAAGAAGAGTTCCGTTGCCTTGACTTCTGGACAGATGCAACATATCCACTTGGAGCATCATGTATGTATATTTTCCCTTGTTTAATTGTCCATTCATTAAGGGTGCTGGAGGCAGATGTTTTCTGGGTTTTAGCATTATATGCCTAATAGTCAGTGATCCAAACCTTTGAGGAACTGAAGGAGGTTATCTTATCAGCAGGTGTATAATATCAGGGCAATTGTACTGACATTTTGTGAACAGTTCTGTACCTTGCTCAGTGGGGCCTCTCAATGCCATGATGAAGGGTACTCTTTCAACTGTATCTCTAGATCATTCTCTCCTCTGTGTGTATCTGTCTCTATGACTACTAGTCTTCAACCAAACAACAACTACCTCAAACATCACAGCCATGCACTTGGTGCCTACATCAAGGACAAGTTTCCCAATAATATTTGATAATATCCTAACTCAATTTTCCTTGGTAGCACCAATATCCACCATAAAGAGTGGCTAGTCCACTCCAACAAAACCGATGTTAGAGGCAGATATTACAGAAACTTCTCCATCACCTATGAACTAACGCAGATCATCGGAGAACCTACCTGTGTCCCAGATGCAGTGAGACTTCAGGTGAACCACATTGGTCTCTTCTGAATCTCCTGCCTTGATATATGCTTAGCAAAAGTTTTAGATACAGTAAGCACATCAGACCATTTCTTAACTAGTGCCCAGATTGATGCCAAACCTAAGGCATCCTCTGATGTACCATTTCATAGAACAATTTTTGCTATGTGAAGGCAGACTAGAACTGCTTTCAATCCTATATGATGGAAACTCCCAAACTTCTTCAATCATGCTGCCTCCAAAACTGCTGCCCTTTTCACCGGTTGGATCGTTTCTGGAATGGACAGTTTTATACCCACTAAAAATTCCAGCAAAAATTAAACAGTCAGCCATGGTTCATCCCAAATGCTTTGCAGACATAACTCATGCAAACCACTATTTTAATATTTACCACAAGGAGCAATGTAGTTTGGCCTTCACTGCATTCAGAACTGCCTGAAATCACTGCAAAAAAAGTTCTAGCTGCTCAGATTGGGTTGAAAAGAAACAAATTGGATCCCTTGAATTCTGAAAGATTACATAGACAGAGGTATAATGGGTGTGCACACAATTATAAATCGCTCTGAGATCATATCTTCAACAGATAAGCTTCTATCTTTTGTTTTAAATCAACGTTAGAAAATAAAGACCATCCTCTCCCCAACTTCCCATGTCTCACTGAGCAAAATCTCAGTAATATTACCATCATGGCATGAGAAGTCTCTAGACTTATCAAAGGCCTTGACCCTAAGAAAGCCACTGGCCTAGACAAAATTCAAGTAGTTATCCTTAATATCATCAACATGGAATTATCTCCAATCCTAGCAAAGTTATTCAACTGCTGCTTGAAGAAGTACTTTCCAAGTCCGTGGAAAGTGTCACGTGTAAGCCTGGTTTTCAAGGATACAGGCATTCAGTACTAACCAATGAATCACCGCAGTATCATCAGTATGCATTTCGAGGTCATTATTAACAAGAAGGTTGTCAAGAACCTAGAAAAGCTCTTCAGTGATGAGCAGCTTGTGTTTTGGATGACCTGATCCACTGCTGACATCCTAACTACAATCACTCACAGAATCACTGAAGCTCTTGACAACAAGCACACTTCAAGGACCATAGCATTAGACATTTCAAAACCTTTTGTGAAAATGTGGCACAATGGTTTACTACACAAGATCTCTAGGGATTAACATAGCCATCTCCCAGGGTTCACTTGGACCAACCCTCTTTTTAATCTACATAAATGAGCTGCTTAAGAATATACTCAGATCAGATATGACTATATGGGCACACCTCTAAAACTCTTGATAGTCAGAGATTGGCATCTGGTCTCTGTTCTGATCTTGTAAAACTACCCAATTCATTGACTCAAAGACCAAGTGAGTTACATTCCATCATTGCCGATCTGACCCTGAACTACCACCAATAAGGATGAACAGAGGTCCTCTCAGGGAAGCACTGTGCCTTGAAGACAGATGGGCCTCAAACTTACAACTGACCTGAAGAGGAACTCGTACATATGATCCATTGTTAAAAGATGCAGGTAAAATGGTCAGCTCTTTGTACTATTCCAGTAAGTACCTGACTCGATTTGCTATCATCTACTTTTACAAGAGCCAGATCAGGGCAAAAATGAAGTACTTTTGGGTGCATTATCCAGACCTCACTCTCCAGCCTTGATAGAGTTCAAAAACGTGTCCAAGACCTTGTGGCTGACAAATTATTCTCCATTCTTTAACCACTTTCCCAAAGGCAGGATGTGGCAAGCCTTTTGCTACTCTACTGCTAATTCCACAGAAAGTGTTCAGATGAACTTCATTCCCTGGTCCTGACAATTCAAAGCTTCACAGCAGGGACATGCCATGTCACTTATATAGTAGCAAACCACCAACATTCCCTCTGTATTACATCGGTAAGTTCCAATCAATCAGATTCTTCCTGCAAACGACTGCTCTGTGGAACTGACTCCCAACAGGATGTTTCCTTGATCACTACAATCTTAACCTGTTCAAGGCTAGGGTTAGCCATTATATTTCATTTTTATATGCACAAATGTCTTCTTAATGTAACCCTCTATCCTGAGTGGCCCTCAGGCCCTGTAAAGGGTTAAGCATACTGTAAAAAAAAAATCACATTTATAGGTATATTACAAAGAAAAAAGATTAACCATAGAGTTTAGAAAAAGACACAAGGATTTTGGAAATGGCAAATAGAGAAAAGCACATTGAAGAAGGCAGTAAAACAAAAGTGTAATCACCTTTTAGGAAAAAATCTACTTTTACTTTTACTCTCAAGTGTTTCTCGGACATATAACAATTTTAAAAATGTCTTGATTTATATTCACACTGTTCGTTCTACACTGAGGCTTTTGGGACAATTTCTGTGAATTATTTTTTCATTCTTTATTTTTCATTCCAACCGCAGGAGAATTTCCACTCGGGAACTTTAAAATTCTTTAGGCTCTCTGCAAAGAGTTTGCTCAGCTGCTGGGTTTGCATCTCAAAAAGAAACATTTATTGGCACAAGGAACAACATTCTACTAGTATCAAGACTGTGAGAGAGAATTAAAACAGTTTTTCACATTCCGTTTCATTGGTTTATTGAATCAAATCATTGGGGTTAGAGTACGATGCTATGGAATGCAGACTTTTTTTTTAATCATCCAGCAGAAGTCTCAAAGCATTTCTTCTACATAATGGGAATAGTTTTTCATCTACATGGCTTGTAACTCTGTGCCTTCCCGTCTGAATGTCTAGTTGCTTTCTTCTTGATGTCAAATGCCTTCTAGCCTTATCTTCTCACAAAAGTTCTATTTATTGGAAAAAAGAGGCTCACAGAAGTCTTCATCCATGTTTTCACTCCATCTCTCACTGGCTGAAAAATATGAAAAAGTATTTTCTATAGATTTGAAATGAATCCTTAACAATTTTGGTGGTTTTTAACTGCTGAGCCTGAAAAGATATACACATGTAACATTTTATTTTACAAATCATCTGATCTTATTAAAAATACACTTCTCTCAAAAGAACATGTACAAAAACCAACCTATAGATGATTAAACATTTATTATTATACCAAAGACTAATGGAAATAAAAGATACATTTTTTATAAATGTCCTCATCTTTGTTATTAGTAACATAACGTATCAATCACTGATTCCTCTAGCCTTGTTATGTGTCTGTCAATCAAGATAAGCTTCTGAACCCTTTATTTAATCTATGAAAGTAGACTGCAGTTTTTATGTTGTCCATGTTAATACTCACCCTGTTTCCAGTGTCTGAGCCTATAGTACCCAGATCAGGGATTGAACTCATTGGTACCATAGTACCAAATTCATGAACAAATATGAGGAAAGTTCTTCATAAAGATTCATTGCAAAAAATAACACTTGCCAATAGTCTTGGCATGTGTGACTTTTAATTTTGCTACTGTCAAATTGCATGTTGTCATTGATACTAGTCTGGTGTTCTCATCTTTCAAGAATGGTTTCCCTTACCTGCAAAGCATTTCTGTTATTTATCAATTTACATGTCAGTGTGAGGCTGATTATGTGGAATGAACCAACTTGCTGTTGGGGGGCCTGGATTGGACAGCATGTACCTATTCATATAAGAGAGGGTCAAGTCAGCAACAGTATTCACTTGACTCAATTGTGAACTAGGGATTGGATTATATTTTGTGAAATTTTGAAATATTCTGACAAAGCATTTAGGGTACTGCCTAAAGTTTGGTCTGTTAAACATTTACATTTTATAAAAGCTGTTCATATCAAGCTTCATCAACTGACTTTGTACAGGCAGAAGGAGAACTTTCTTCATTCTCCCATGTGATTTTGTTCCAATGAACCATTCTTAAGAAGTGTTGGATGAAAAAGGTTCCTTTTAAATAATGCACTCCATCATATTTAAAACAATATATGAATTCAGTAGTATAAATTTTTTTTTTCAAATATATATATATGTATTGTTGTTTGAAAATCATCTGTGTGTGAAACTTGAGTCTCAACAAGAGCCTCCTTTTTATAGAATTTAACATTGGTAAGCATTTTTTGCTTGTTCTAGGCAATATAGGCTTCAAGCATTTACTGATTAGTTAAGTTTGCTTTGTTTTTTCTCTTTCTTTTTTTAGTATTATTTGAGACTATATCTGGATAATAATTTAGGTTTTGGCAAGTTGTGAATTTGTTCAAGCAATGGTTTTTGTTTTTCTTTAATATATATATATATATATATATATATATATATATATATATATATATATATATATATATATATATATAATTTAATTTAAAGAAATACAGACGACTTTAAGGCTCCATTGTACTAATTTATTTCACCAGAGGCTTTTATTTTCCCTGGATCTTCAGCCATCACTTTCAAAAGGTGAAATGAAAAATGAAATTAAAATTTACACTTTTGACAGGCAGTATTAAGCTTATATAAGTTGACATAGAAAGTAGTGAGGGATAGTGTGAGAGACATGGTCGAGTTTAGAGAGGGAATGGAGAGTTTTAAAATTTATTTTTATATTTATTTTTATTATAATACTTAATATTGAGGTAATAGGGGGTAAGGATCAGACATTGACCTATTTAATTGGTCAACTCAACGGAAATGATATGGGCAAAGGAAAAGGAGAAAAAAGGGGGAAGTAAAGAGAAAAGAGATGTACTTAGGGTTTTCGAGGGAAGAAGAGGGGGTGGTATAGCTTTAGCAATTTAGATAAAAACAGATTTTAACGTCTGATAGTAATTTAAATGTTTAAAAAACTCCACAAAGAAATTAATTTAATGCTTGTTATCAATTTAAATATTCAACTTCTCTACAAATAAATTAGGGATTTAATATAAGCTGAATATTATATTAATAAACAACAATAATAAGATAAAAATTTACTGATAGTAATATTTTAATATTGTGAATGACTGTTAATGTAAAATCTTTATCACTTCGAGTCTAATTCATGAATTTAATTTGTAGCTATTTTTAGATGAGTAATATTTCTTAATTAAAGTTTAGGTTTCAAATCAAGATGGAGTAAGATTTGAAGGTAATAGTAAATGATTACACACAAATATTCAGTGCTGTTCGATAAAAGTGACTCACCTGATTTTTTTTTTTACTAAACGTTCTCTTCTCTGATGAAACGAAAGTTGAGCTAAATTCAAAGGATAAGCGATCTAAAATCCGAAGAAGAAGCTTTGAAAGCTCTTTGAATTTAGAAGTAAGTTCTGTCAAGCATCCATCCAGTATAATGTTCAGAGGATACTTTTCTTTTCATGGAACTGGTTTCTTAAAACCTATTGAAAAGACCTACATGAGCGAGCAGTACAAGAGAATTTTAAAGTCTTGTCTGACCCCTTCTGCTGAAAGGGTGCAAATCGAAGCTTATTTTTATGCAAGATAATGCTTCTTGTCACAAATAAAAATTGATGAAGGAATACTTTGATGAGAAGCAAGTGAGTGTTATGACATGGGTGCCCCAATCTCCTGACCTCAACCCCATAGAAAACTTATAGAAAAAAAACAGAATTAAGATGACACTTGTGGGTTTACTCTGATCAATCAATCAAATGTGAAGCTGTTGAGATGTTGAGTGTTTCCACGTGCGTGTATTGAAATAAGGAAAAACGCATACGTAGGGGAAAATATTGGTATATTCGAAGAGGTATTTACAACAGAGAGATTAGTAGTCAAGCGAACGCAGGTTAGTCAGTAACAATCAGAAAGAGTATAAAGTCCAACAGTATCTTCCGGTAAAGAGACGGAAGTGTGATGGTCACCTGATCCCTGCCCAGAACTATATAGAACTGTCCTATTAGTAGTAGAGAGATCAGTCCATTCTGATGAGAAGGTGGGTGCGCCCCAACAGAAGCCTACACTAAAATCCATACTAAAAACAAATATAGATCATGACATGAAATTGTCTACATAGAATTCCTAGACAATGTTGTTTGTGACTGATACAAATGATTACATTATTTCCTAAAATATATAGAAGTATGACGTTCAACTTTCACAGGAAGTGAAAAGGGGAAATGGGTAGGTGGATCATCTTGGTATATGCTCAGTCATTTTTATAGTTGATAATTAAAAGTCTTCTAAAAATAAAAAAAGGAACCATAAATGCCACACTACTTTGGTAAATTAATAAGTAACTGTTAAGTAGAGACCATCCATAAGACTAACTAGAAATCAATACAGAGCTATGTTAAATTTAAATGAATTATACACAATAGAATAATAAACCATATAAGGTGCACCACAGTACAATTATTACTGTAAGAAAAAGTATTATCAAATTCCAAGGTAAAAGGTAAATTATGACTACAATTTAAAGTTAGTTCACTTCTTTGGTTTAATAAGATGTCTTTAACAATAAATTTGATAATTTCTATTTTTTCATGCAAGCATAAGAAACAAGGTCATCTTCCTTCATAGAATTTTCTAGTTGATAATTAAAAGACTTCTTTGGGGAAACCAATAAAAACGTATTATAAAATCAAAACTACTTGGTAAATTAATATGAGACCGTTAAGTAAAGACAAGCCATATAAGTTGTTAATATACAAAATAATCAATATAAGATGTCAATAAAACTAACTTGAAATCTTTATATCCATATAAGGATGTTAATAAAACTAACTTGAAATCTTTATATCCATATAAGATGTCAATAAAACTAACTTGAAATCTTTATATCCATATAAGATGTTAATAAAACTAACTTGAAATCTTTATATCCATATAAGATGTCAATAAAACTAACTTGAAATCTTTATATCCATATAAGATGTTAATAATACTAACTTGAAATCTTTATATCCATATAAGATGTTAATAATACTAACTTGAAATCTTTATATCCATATAAGATGTTAATAAAACTAACTAGAAATTTTTATATCCATATAAGATGTTAATAATACTAACTTGAAATCTTTATATCCATATAAGATGTTAATAATACTAACTTGAAATCTTTATATCCATATATATATGGGTAAATAGCAGGACAGACTGGGTTCTATAGCCTTGGATGGTAACTGGTCTAGGGGAAGGAAAACTCTGAATTTAAAACCTGTGAAGGGTCATTTGGGGACTTTGTGGCATGTAGTGCACCAGGTCTCTGTATTCAGCCTTTGAAAAAGTGTGGTTGGTTCTGCACAAAGCCGTCACCTCTATAATCAAATCATATGTGTTGGTGTCTGGGCTGTTGGTTCCTAGGAACTGAGCTGCTTGACTCTCATACATCGAATACGATGGGAGAGTAAAATATATATATATATATATATATATATATATATATATATATATATATATATAATAACAATGTAATTTATGGATGGAATGGGTGAAAGGAAAATGACAAATATTTGGGGTTCTCAGGGAGACTTTTATACTACTAAGACATACTCAAAACTATATATATATATATATATATATACTTGTGTATATATATATATATATATATATATATATATATATATATATATATACACATGTTCGATGTGTAGAATAATATCATACATATATTTACACAGCAAAGCATAGTATAAGGAGAAACAAAAGAAAGAGTCTTAGATATAATATGGACATACTACTGTGTCTTGGGAAGCTATTTTTAGGACTCCAGATTCCAACAGGCGAGATGTCTCTATATTCCAGGCAAGGACATATACTAGAAACAGAAAACAGCAAGACTTGGGCTTTCCCAAATTGAGATGTGTGAGTTTCTTTCTATGTCTGAGAAAGATATATTTCCAAAGGGAAAGTTCCATGGACATGTACACTGTACACTGCAGGGGAGGCAGATTTAGCCTCTGCTCGGACCTGCTCAAGATAAAATAAGCAACCTTATTTGTTAGCTGCTGTAAAACAAACTGAATTTGACTGTCACTACCAAAGGAAGATAAGCACCTTCTATATTCTTACAAGGATAACTGTTGCTAACAGCTACAAAGGATTGTAAGTTGTAGAGAGCCTTGATGAAAAAAATCAGATTTCTCTGATGGCTGGAATCCTAAAAAAAATCACATGATCTTAAAGAAGTGAAGAATATCAACAATAAGTCTGTTAAAACTCTCTAATCAACAAAAGAGAAAATGTGATACTGGCTGTGATTACTTAAACAATAATGAAATTTCAACATGGAATGTTCTTCACACCAATTGTTGAATCTACTTAGAGGGTTGTAGATATGTATTCGATGGAGATTGAAGAGAGTTCAGTCCATATAGACAAGATGGTCATTTTTTCAACACTTGCCTTCAATCAGCAGAAGTGTTGCTTCAGGCTATAAAATAGCCATTCATTTGATCTGTAGGAAAGATCCTCAAATCTAATCAATTCATATAAGCAATAGAAATTTCTTTGACATCACATTCTTATCCCACTTCTTGCTATCAAAGACAGGTTTATTGAGAAAAGAAAGGCTTTTTGGTCTTTCTATCATTTGAGAATTTAAAAGATTTATTGACTTCATACTTTGCAAGCATGGACATTTTAATAGCTTGCAGCATGACACATAATGGTGTGAAAATGCAACAATACTGCCTTTGTGATTAAACCCAACTTATAAGATCCTTAATTTCAAACAAAGGACATCAAACTTTCAAAGAAATGGACATTTTCTTGGTGTTATTTGGACAATATATGCAGACAACTTGAAGAAGCAAATTTCAATAGCAACAGAACAATAATATATATATATATATATATATATATATATATATATATATATATATATATATATATATATATATATATATATATATCCAAATGTAAAAGAATGAAGAATAAAATTACAACATTCAAAACCTTAATTTAAAACAGGGCTCAATCCAAGGGTAGATTAATAAGTATTTATTATACACTGTTACATTAGAACATGTAAATAACTACTACAAAATTGTACATTTTGTTTCAACGTTGTTTATAAAATGTAACAAATTGTACAATTTTGTAGTAGCAACTTACATGTTCTAATGTAACATATATATATATATATATATATATATATATATATATATATATATATATATAGTTGGATTGATGTGAGAAAGAAGGACAAACTCATCAACTAAATATGTTAGCTCTATCACTGATATTGAGCACTTTGCAATAAGTACCGCATATAATAATATATAAAAAAATATATATAAAAATTACATATAGATATATATATTTATATTAATGTACATACATATTTCACAAATACTCCCCCCCCACACACACACATATATATATATATATATATATATATATATATATATATATATATATATATATATATATACAAACATGTTTGGTTAAATATTTTTGGACATATTATGTCTTTATATTTTAATTTTTATCATTTCAAGCCCACAAATTAATTTCTTGGTGGATGTAGAAAATTGATTAAGAAAAATTTCAAAATTTTCTTTCAAATAATTTGTATTTTCTCAAGTTCTTTTAATCTCATCTGAGATCATCTTCAGAGGTTGCATATCTATAGATATGTTATGTGTTAATACCATAAATTTAAAGTATTTCATTACCTCTATGCAAGGGAAGTAACTTATGTGTTATTCTTAAAGGATTTTTTAACTGAGTATTTTAATTTAGCATTTTTATATAGCACTTTTGATAGATAGATAGATAGATAGATAGATAATGAGCAAATTGCATAGATAGATAGATAGATAAATAGATAGATAGATAGATAGATAGATAGATAGATAGATAGATGTTATGGAGTCCACCCCTTTTTCATACAAGTGGACTCGACCAGTGTGTAATTGTACTGCTGCAAGTGAATACCCGGCAGATAGAGTGAGTAACAGAGAGATATTATGTTGGTGCAAAAATAATGACGTAATAATGTCGATTTTTGATGTTAAAAAATACGTCAAAAACGACATTATTACGTCATTATTTTTGCACCAACCTAATACATTCATACAGTGAGAGAGGGAGAGTGTGAGGTAACCACTTTGTAGGAGTCACAGTTGCGAGCACATAGACTCAGAAGGAAGTCATACTTTGATACTGAATTTCCCAGACTGTATATATATTATTATTGCTACTAACCGCATTTCTGGATCTACTAACCGTATTACCAATTGTATTATTACGTTAATACATTTATTTGCTATATTTTATTCATGCGTTTGTCATTCATTTGAGACCGGATTTCATCCCGGAATCCACAACAAACTGGCGACGAAGATTCGAACTCACACGGGAAGAACAAATAACAACAAAATATTTTCCCTCGTCGTCCACAGCAAATTGGCGACGAGTGATTCTAACTCACACGCAAAGAAGAAATAGAAAAATTCTCCCTTCGTCCACAACAAATTGACGACAAAGAGTTACGAGGAGTAAAAATACGTAAAATTGAGTTATTATGGAAGATTTTAAAAATATTTTGGTAGAACTAGTAAAATACCAAAATGATCAACAATTACAACTACAAGAAAGAATGGAAGAAAAATGGCAAAAGCAATTACTACAAACGCAGAAGGAAAACCAAGAAAGACAAGTAGAGCTCCAGGAACTAATATTGAAAGTAGCGGGTAACAAGCAACTAGATATTGAAAAAGAGGCAACTTTTTCACAAGACGCAGTGTGGAATACCACAGAGATTTTCAAATATTCTCTAGATGATGACAAACATTTTGGAGACTACTTCAGAAGACATGAAGACATTTTTAATATTGACTGTCAAAACTGGACAGAAGCAAAAAAGCTACGTCTATTGCTTAGAAAATTAGGAACTGAAGAATATACAAAGTTCGTGGATTATATCTTGCCAAAAAAGACGAACGAATTACCATTTGAAGAAGCAGTGACATGTCTTAAAGAAATCTTCAGCCCCAAAACATCACTCTTCCACAGTAGGTGGAAATGCCTTTACCTAGTGAAGGGCGCTAATGAGGATTGTTCCACATTTGCCGCAATCGTAAACAAACATTGTGACGACTTCAAATTAGGGGAATTAACCCTGGACAATTTCAAATGCCTCATCTTTGTTCAAGGGTTAGTTTCAACAAAAGATAGTGAAATGCGCAAAAGAATGCTTTCAAAATTACAAAATGAACCTGGACTAACACTACAACAATTATCGGAAGATTGCCAGAGATGCCTAAGTATAAAGAAAGACGCGAAGGACATTGGGGAGTCAGCTGTATCTTATATACGTAAGTTATACAAAAGACTACGTTCTTCACCCTCCTCGGAAAGGAAACAAAATTCTATAATAATGAAAAAAGATTCTCACCCTCCCCGGAAAGAAAACAAAAAT
>OZ010605.1:84991927-84999427 GCA_963932145.1 Acanthosepion lycidas
AGAGTGAGAGCCTATAGCTGGCTGCCACAAATAGGCAGGAAGATTGACTGACACGAATGTTAACTAGCATGCAAAAAAATCGATAGCTGTATTCATCACAAGTGGGAAAATTTAAATCTGCATGGCACTTTCCTCCAGTTGGCTCATTTGCTTGCTTAAACTCAACGTTGATTCTGATTCCGCAGAACTGGGTTCGGTTTGAAAAAGTATTTGTTGTTAACATTCTTTTTTCATTCGTTTTTATGCCTCCTGGGAATATATATATATATATATATATATATATTAATTATGTGCATGATTCATGTGCAGTCAAGGTGTTACATCATCCTGATGTATGACGATATACTACATCCATCTGCCTCCTGGGTAAGAGGATAAACTACGTCCAACAGCAAAGCCTCTGATCAGGAGGTTTTAAAGAGCATGGAACCACTTCTTAATTGCTGATGTTCCCAGGTCCACTCTGAGCCGGAGTGGTGACACCTGTCAGGGTCCCAGCTATGGGCAAATAGTTAACCCACAAACTGGGGTCAAAACACTATGAAATTGCAAAAATATTTTACTTTGTAAGAAAATTATTACCAACAATAAATTTTTGAAGAAAAAATTATTACCAGCAATACATTATTACCAACTTTACATTTTTTGAAAAATGGAAAAAAAACATATTACCAGCAATAAATATTAGGAAAAAATTATTACAGCAATAAAAATCTTGTTAGCATTAGATAACCCATTGAGGTTGATATGCCATAAAACAAGCCAAACCAGACCAAGGTGTTACAGGTTCTATTTATTTGTAATTTTCATCTAAGAAATAATTTAAGAGGAGATGAAACAGAAATCTATATTTTTATTTTACTTCCCAGGAGGCATAGAATTATTTTAAGTTTTAAGGAGTGACAATCTCTCCACAGAGAAAATTAAGACTCAGTGACTGCAATGGATAACGTCAACTGCATTTTTTTTGCTCATTCCAAGAAAAGCATTTATTCTATTCAGAAACATTGCAACTGATCTCATTTGTGGTAATTTCATACATTATTATCACGCTTTCATGCCATTAGCTTGTGAAAAAAAAAAAAGTACAAAAGGACATGTTTTTTAGAAAAAGCGTTCTGTGCAACTTAAGTGATTGCATTTTCAATAATGACTTGCAATACATATATATATATATATATATATATATATGTATGTGTGTGTGAATGTGATTATTATTTCAGATAATTGTGTATACATACAGAGAAGAATGTAAATATATAGGAATGCTTAAAGGTAAATTTACATAAATAAAAACAAACACATGCACACACACACACACTCACATATATATATATATATATATGTTTACATGTATATGAGTATGTAGGTATGTCAACATAAGTACACTGAGCATATATATATATATAAACACACACACACACATAAATATATTATACATATATATATATATATATATATATATATATATGTTTATGTGTGTGAGCCTGTGTGTTTTCTACATATATATCTATATGCATATAGCATATATATATATATATTTTTTTTTCATTTTTTTTGTTATATATGTTTAGCTGAAAGCACTTGGAAAAAACATTTGGACAGATTTTATATAATTTTTCTACTGAAAAGAAAAAAATTATGAGATCACGTGAGAAATTATATAAAAAACTTAATCAAATCTGTCATATTTAATGAAACTTGCATGAAAGAAGGATCGCTGCCTAAATACATAATTTTATATATATATATATATATATATATATATATATATATATATATATATATTTTAGGAAATGGATTAAATCCAACATATTTTTAATTTATTTGTTTAGATGTTATTTTTAATGGCTACTCATATTTGAGTAGATGCTGTTTTTTATTTTTTTATTAAACAGTATATTTATTTATTTACATCTATATTTGAGAAATCTTGTTAGAAAAATATGCGCCATCTGGCAAGATTCAAATCTGCATCCCCTGGGGGTAAATAATTGTTAGAGTTGACATTACCTTGACCTCTTGTCCATGTAGGACTTCTTGATCAAACAAAGCCCAAATAGCAAACATGTATTCATGATTCTTGAAATATTCAGGCCAGTAGATCTAAATATTTGTAGAAATAACCATACTTTGCCTGACGAAATAACCATACTTTGCTGCTGCTTCTCTCATTTATATATATATATATATATATATATATATATATATATATATATATATATATATATATATATATATATGAAAATTGCTCAGGGTTAATCTGTAGAAAAGACGATATTTATAAATATAAATGACAATAGGAAAACTGTAGTTATTGCTAATGCATTTTGTCCAATGTGGACTTTCTCAAAGCAAAAAACAAAATGAATTTAATTAAAGAAAATAACTAATAATAACAAAAAACAGAATGTTCTTAGCAACTAGAGGAATGTAGAGAACGCTATTTTCATATTGTTAAATGAAAATAAAATCAGTTATTTTCACATGTGAAGAATATTGTCATTATAACTGTGTTTGTAGATTCAACCATTTTCTTATCATTTTATGATATTATCAAAGGATTACATTGTTGTGAATAAAACAATGAAGATGAGGATAACATTTCAAATAATCTAAATAATGTAAATAGTATGATCATTTATTTCCTTCTACCGAACTACTGAATATTTGAGAAATTTTATTAGAAAATAATATTTCTTGAATTTTCAGGCCAGTAGATGTAAATAGATGAACATTCTGTTTAATAAAGAAATAAAAAACAGATCATCTACTCAAATATGAATAAACATTAAAAATAACATTTAAACAAATATATATATATATATATATATATATATATATATATATATATATATATATATATGTAATTATTATTATTATTATTATTATTATTAATTTCAGTATTATATTTAATGGCTATATATGTTTGAGTAGACATTCTGAGTTTTTTTAATTAAATCTACCAGCCTGTGCCTTTGAGAGCCTTAATAAAGCAGATGTGCTGTCCAGCAACTTTCAAACTTGCTTCACCCTTGTAAGAGAAACCAACATCATGGCTGGTGTGTTTTAAACCATTCACAGCCACAAAATACTTTCACAGCCATTAAATGTCAGTTACCCCTTTAAATAATGTATATGTGCTACATATATATATATATATCTTATAGTCAAAAAAGGAAGAACATGTAATCCGGTGTTGTTATTCATATTTTTATTTTTACAAAACAGTGCTCACTGTAAATTTACAGAGCATAAATATTGTAAATTAACTGATTTAAAAATATGGTTTCATCACTACAAAGGAATTACTGTGTTTCAAAAACAGAAAACAAAACTTTTTGCCATTGATAAAAAACCAGACGACATGCATTGAATGGATGACATAATTCATTGAAAAAATGCACCTCTACCCTACCTAGACTTACCCCATTTTCGAACATAACTCATAATTGATACAATAAATAAAAAAGAACACTCTACCAAAATCTGTCTAAATGATTGGATTTCTCTGTATCCTTAGAAACAAAAATTATGAATGTATGTGCCTTTAAAACTCAGTAAATTTTAAAGTAAGTTATTCCCAAATTCCCAAAGATGAAACAGAACTGATGCTTTTAATTTAATATAATTGAATTTGAAGTCTTAGTTTTCTGTTTTTGAAACATAGTATTTCCTGTGTAGCAATGAAACCATATTTTAAAATCAGTTAATTTATTATATATATATATATATATATATATATATATATATATATATATTCTGTGGTATGTATATGAGTTTGTGAACCTGGGTTTCATACTTTTGTGATCATCAGACAAAGTACTGCATATAGAAAAGCAAAAAATAAATATATATATATATATATATCTAATAGCAAAGATTGTGTTTCACCAGAAAATATAATATTTTAAAAGAGTGCAGACCCTAATTGTAATTCATTTTACTCTCAAACAACCTGAAAAATGGCTACCACATATACATTATATATTATACTGTATAGTAATCTTTCAAAACAATATTCTTTTAAAAATTTGGAAACTACCAGCATCTCTTGTTTTGTGCACATGTGTAGTTGTGATAGCATCAAAAATGGCCAGTCTGATGAATTCCTAATGGATGAAATGCGTCACAAAATCTTTTTTCCAAATTTATCACACACATACACACACACACCTGGTAATTTTTACTTGTACTTTGAATAAAAGAAAATAATTACATATGGTTAAAAAGATGAGACATGATTTTTCATTGGAAAATTTATCATTAATTTAAAAGATAAAAGGCATTTTATGATGAAATTTTGGTCTCGTCAAAATATCCTCCTTTCGCTTTAATGACTGCAGCACAAATTTTTACTAAGAGATTTTTAATTTTTTTTCACTCTTCTGTCAAGCTCATCCTATGCTAATTCTGGGGTTTGCTTCAAACACTGGAACTGTAGTATATATATATATATATATATATATATATATATATATATATATATATATATATATATAATTAGTTGTATGGATATGAGTTGGTGACCCTGGGTTTCATGCTGTTGCGATCATCAGACAAACTGACTTATTTTTTAAAATTGAATCTATTTATGCTTGTTTAACTATGTTTGGTGTTGGGTAATATATATATATATATATATATATATATATATATATATATATATATAAAGACTTTGGGCCAAACATTGGGTCACCCAGTGAGTTTCGAATAATTGCCTAAAAATTGATGGTTTCATGCCCATTTCAAAACTAATTTACTACCTCACTTCAGAACAGGGGAACATTCTCTTTATGAAGGGTTTTGTCATATATTCAATAATAATAATAATAATAATAATGAAATTAAACCTTAAAATTTTAGCTTATTGTTGCCTAATCCTTTTTGCTGGCTATTGGTAATGTTAGTATTGGCAGATTTTAAAAACTAGATGCTACGAATGAGTTAAACAGTTTCATCATCCTAGCTTATATATATATATATATATAAAAATATGTTTGGTGGTACAAAATTTTAACACTGCCATGAAAAGACAAAAATTAG
Source organism: Acanthosepion lycidas (assembly GCA_963932145.1). Lineage (NCBI taxonomy): Eukaryota > Metazoa > Mollusca > Cephalopoda > Sepiida > Sepiidae > Acanthosepion > Acanthosepion lycidas. Next base: position 84,996,974 of record OZ010605.1, read on the forward strand.
TTTTATTATTACCACTCATGATAATAAAAAGTAAAAATGAAAAACAGGCTAGCTAACTGGTTTCGTACCTCACTCAACAGAGCTAAATGGAGCTAAGTAGAGTAAATTATATAATAAAAAAAAACATTGGACAAAGTTTATTGGTGGAAAGAAGAAAAAAAAAATTTAAATGGTAATTATTTGGAGGCCTAATATAAAATCCTTCTATTTACAAAGAGAAGGCTTTAAAGATAGAATATAGATGGCCTCCAACAGTTTTAGGGCGTAAGTAGAGTGGGACTTGCTAATGATGGTAAAAGCATCCACACTAAAGCTAACAGCACAATTATGGCTATTTATAAGATGTTCTGCGATGGAAGACCCATACGTATTGGTCAAAATGTCCGAGGGAGTGTACTTTCGGTTATGGATTATCATTGGAACGTGTTGTTTTATTCTAACATCCAGCCTTTGTATCGTTCTCCCTATGTAGCGCAAACCACAACTACATTTAAAAGAATAAATTAATGAACTGTTATGATGTGGAGGGAGAACATCCTTACATACAGATGGAAGGACAGCCTTGGCAGAGAAAACAAAATGAGTGTTAGCGGCAAAGTAACAATGTCGAACTGTGGTAGAAACCTGCTTAGCAAACCTGTCGCTGATACTACCTAGCCAAGGAAGGCATAGGACATCCTTTTACTGTAGCAGGTTTCACTCTGTTAAATTCAGCAATTTTGTTCTTAATAATTGCTTGAACAATGCCTAATGGGTAGGCATTGTTGCAGAGAGTAGAAGTAATAAGCCTGAGTTCATCATCCAACTTCATGTCTGAAATATATATATATATTGAGAGTGAAATTGGGTAGACGGAACACTTGGTGGACCATCAATAGCTGTGCTAGAATGAAGTCACAAGTCATCGTGACTGAAGGTTTGAGTGTGCTGGCCTTGTTCAGATTGTTGATCATGCTAGATAACATGCAACTAAGGTCTGCTCAGCATAGTTGCAGTATAAACCACAGGTTGGCTCTGTTGGTGTTGAATAAACACAAATGCACCTGAGCGAGTATCTGCAATAAGGATTGGCTAGCCATCTATGTATCTATACTAATTAATACATAGCTATAAAAAACAGATATGATAGTTCTATTTGACTTTCTCAACAAAGAATGGCCTTGAAATTCCTTTTATTCTCAAAATGAGGATTTGTAAATTTTTGTTTCCATTTTTAATTCTGTCATTGCTAACAGGATCTGTCAGTTTGACACTGATTTACAAAATCAGAGAATATTTTTTCTACCTTTTTCCTTCTTGTAGCTGCAAACGGCTATTGAGGAATCAGCCTCTCAAATTATTGGAAATATTTCTCTCTCTCTCTCTCTCTCTCTATATATATATATATATATATATATATATATATATATATATGGCAGCAAAATCTCAAAGAATAAAAGAAAAAGTACTTTGTAAAAGTTCCTTATTGTGTTTTTTCAAAAGTAGACATTGAGAACACAATCGAAAATTGTTTAGCTGCTGAAATATCTTTTACTCATGTCTATTTTTCTATTTGGATACTTCTTTGCAGATATGTACACAGTTGATTTGTTTGGCACATTGTCACTACTGGGGGTCATCATGTGTGGATTAAACTCATCATCTTAGAAATAATGTGTGAGGCCACATTACAGATATCACATTATACTGTTGTATTTAAAGCATTTATCTTTTTCTGTCATATCCAGCGTTTATGACTCTCCACAGCTTTTCCTCTTTCATTGGTCTCAATACTTGATCTGTTTATCACTTATTCTTTTTGTGGTACTTCTTTCTCAGCCAGTTGCTCAAACTTTGTATGTATGTAAAAAGGCTTCAAAAACCTGCAGATAGATAGATATGAACAGACTGAAATAGATATATAGATATTAACAGACTGAGATAGATAGATAGATAGATAGATAGATAGATAGATAGATATTAACAGACTGTGATAGATCAAGAGATAGATAGATAGATAGAGAGAGAGAGATGAACAGACTGAAGTAGATAGATAGATAGATAGATAGATAGAGAGAGAGAGAGATAGATAGATAGATAGATAGATATTAACAGACTGTGATAGATCAGTAGATAGATTGAGAGATAGAGGGAGAGAGAGATAGATAGATAGATAGATATGAACAGACTGAAATAGATAGATAGATAGATAGATAGATAATGAACAAATTGAGATCACTATACAGGGTGGGTAATAAAAGTGAGTTGTAAAACCTGACCAGGAAACACGTTGAAAGAGCCAGTGCTTATGGAATGGAACTCAACACAGAGAAATCCAAAATAATTTTGAATAGAACAAAAAACGAGCATCACCATGGACAGTGAACCACTGGAAGAAGTATCCAATTGTAAATACTTGGGAGAAACTGTTTCAAAAGATGGCATCTTGAAATATAATGACTGGAAAGTAATATG
>OZ010605.1:85006927-85019427 GCA_963932145.1 Acanthosepion lycidas
TTTATATATAAATTATATATATGTGTGTGTGTATGCTTGTGTATGTGTCTATGTATATATTTGTATGTGTGTATTTATGCATATATATATATTTGTGTGTGTCTGTATGCAAAATACTTTTAGCACACTATTTATTTTACTTATATATCTGCATTCAATCTCTTTACTTTATATGATGATATAATCATTGTACATATATATCTATATCTATCTATCTATATATCTATCTATCTATATATATATATATATATATACACATACATGTATACACACATATATATATACATATATATATGTACATGTATGCATGTATATATGTATTTATGTGTATATATATATATATATATATATATGTATATATATATATATATATATATATATATATATATATATATATATATATATATATGTACTAATTATATTTTGATTCATTTATCAAACTTCCTGAAACACAGAATTATATATATATTATAATATATATCTGTAAGTATGTGTGCGTGTGAATGCATTTTTTCATTTCCCAAACTGTCAGATGACAATCAGACCAAAATATCAGATAAGATTTTATTGAGTTTTGTGATAAATCTTCTCATAGTCATTTTTTTTTTTTTTTATTGTTGTTGTGGTGGGTCAGGGAAAATTCCTGGAAGTTGCTCGTTTGGCACAAGACCAATTAAACATCAAATATATTCACTTGCTTGCAATTTACAGTGGACAGTGCAGTACACAAATATTTGCTTGGATAGTAAAACTGTTTCACTTAAAACATTCTTAACTCATCATCTTCACCTCAAAATAGGAAAATCCAGAAGAAACATGTTTGTTCTTTTGGATGAAAAACAATAAGATGTTTTCTTTCTTACACAATATATAAAGAGATTTCTTATAAGCAATATTTTTTTTTTAAGCAGGTTTATTAGAAACTTAATGCTTAGCTAAACTTAAATCTAACCTTTGTCATCTTTTAGCACATCTTATATTTGAAACAAAAGCCTGTAGACATTTCCCGCTCACTTATTAGATATGAGGATAGACCTTAATATTATGTTGGTGCAAAAATAATGTCGTTTTCTCACATAGTAACATATGTGAGAAAACCATATTATTTTTGCACCAACCTAATAGTAACATTGTGTTTTGAATGCAATATTTGTGATCCAAGAATAAATTTTGAATTTTGAATTTCTTGAAAAGGAGCCTTTTTTAAAAAAATATCTCAGATTTTAAGTTCAGATAAATTTCAATAAATTATTAGCTTCAGTCAACCAAAATCAAAATCAAAAGGGAATAATTTTGTTTTACTATTATTAACCCAATACAAAGCCTTTGAGCCACTCAAGATAGAGTGCTAGAAAATGAGGTGGTTTTAAAGGTGTACATGGAGAAAGTAAAAGGTGAATGTTATGAGTATATTTTGGATAGATGAGGTTGACCCTAAATTAGACGAGGTTAAGATTGTAGTGATTGGGGGGGATAATCCTCTTGTGTTGGTGGGGGGTAACAGTTCCATACTATATAAATATTTACAAGTAGAGAGGAATATTTAGGAGAGAAAGAATAAAAGAGGATTAAAATTTGCAAAAATAAGGAGAGAAAGAAAAGAGAAAATAAATAAGTAAGGTAAGAAAGAAAGAAAGAAAGAAAGCACAAAAGAAAAAAGAAAGAAAGAATGGATGAAAGAATGAAAGACAGAAAGAAAGAATGAAAGAAAAAAGAAAGAAAGTAAAAGGAAGAAAGAAAGCAAAAAAGAAAGAAAAAGAAAGAAAGAATGGATGAAAGAATGAATGAAAGAATGAAAGAAAGAATGAATGAAAAAAGAAAGAAAGAAAGAAAGAATGAAAGAAAGAAAGAAAGAAAGAAAAAGAAAGAAAAAGAAAGAAAGAAAGAATGGATGAAAGAATGAAAAAAAGAAAGAAAGAAAGAAAGAAAGAAAGAATGGATGGATGAAAGAATGAAAGAAAAAAGAAGGAAGGAAGGAATGAAAGAAAGAAAGAAAGAAAAAGAAAGAAAGAATGGATGAAATAATGAAAGAAAAAAGAAAGAAGGAAGGAATGAAAGAAAGAAAGAAAGAAAGAAAGAAAGAAAGAAAAAGAAAGAAAGAAAGAAAGAAAAAGAAAGAAAGAAAGAGAGCTGAAACAAGGAATGCTTAATGAAAGAAAGTGGGGAGAATTAAGAAGGAAGAAAAAGTAAAAAAAAAAGAAATAACAAAGACAGAAATGAAGAAAATGAAAGAAGTATAATAATAAGAGAAGAAAGAAAATATGAATGATTAAAGAAAGAAAGAAAGAAAGAAAGAAAGAAAGAAAGAAAGAAAGAAATTGAAATTCATAGGAAAAAAAAAAGCCAGAAAGTTTCTTTTCAAGAGTACAACTAGAGGAGGAGAATCATATTAAGGCATCTTTAAGGAAAAAGAAAAGCTAAAAAGCTAAAAAAAAAAAATGTCCAAACCCACTGGTGAGGGTGAGGCTTGCTGTGGCGGTGGGGTGTCGGAGGGTGGGGGTAGAAGAAGGAAGCTTTGAGTGATGTGCCACTTTGTCATCAACTGCAGGGATATTAACTGCTTAACAAGCCTTTGTGATGAGTGATCCAGATTGTGGCCAAATGTCTGAAGAGAAGAGTATAGTGCATAGGAAGAGCCTTCAAGAAGGAATTGAAGAGGGTTAGGGTTAGGGTTGAGAAGAATGTTGAATGTCTGAGAGTAAAATGACACTCATCAAGTTAGGGGAAAAAAAAGATCTCACATGGGGTGATTAATGAGAAGGAATCTAGAAAGAAAAGCTGAAGAAGAAAAGGAAGAAACAAATAGGGAGGGAGGAAAGGCCAATGGAAAATGGATAAAGAGAAGGAAGAAATTAATGCAAAGAAGGCTAACAAAAAGAAAGAAAGAAAGAAAGAAAGAAAAAGACAGCAAAAGAAAAAAGGAAATAAAGAAAGAGAAAAAGAAAGAATAAAAGAGAAAATAAAAGAGAAAAATGAAAATAAATAGGAAAATGGAGGAAATAAAATGAAAGAAAAAACAAGGAAAGAAATAAAAAAAATTTGGTGGGAATGAAAATAATGATTGAAAGAAAAATAAAAGGAAGGTGTAAAGAAATTGAATTGAATGAAATTGAATGAAATAAAAGAATTGGAAGGAGAAAAAAAGAAAAGACATAAAAATAGGGGAAAATAAAAATGTAAATGAGAAAAATAATAAAAAGAAAGAATGAAAAAGAAAACTGAGAGTTTCTAATTAAGAAAAGGAAAGAGTTTGTTAATGAAAGAATTCAACTAATGAATAAAAAGAATAATAAGAGAAAAGAAGATAAGAAAGAAAGAAAGAAAGAAAGGAATCAATTAGAGAAGAAAAGATGGAATGAAAAGCCAGAAGAAAAAGAAAAAGAAAGAAAGAAATTAGTAGTAGAAAGAATAACTGAAAAGATAGAAGAAATGAAAGAAAGAATGAAATAAAGAACTATGAAGAAAAATTAAAAAAATAGAATAAACAAAGAATTAAATGGTAAGAAAGAAAGCAAAGAAGAAATTAGAGACAGGAAAAATAATTGAAAAGTTGGAAGAAAAAGAAAGAAAGAAAGAAAGAAGATACAAGAAAAAGAAAGAGAAATCAGAAAAAAAGAAAGAAGGGCTAACAAGAAAATTTAAAAAGATAGAAAGAAAGATTAAACAGTAAGAAAGAAAGAAATAAGAGGAAGGAAGAAGAATTGAAAAGATAAAAGATAAAGACAGAAGAATTCAAAAGAAAGAAAGAAACAAAGAAACAAACAAAGGAAGGGAGGAAGGAAGAAAGAAAGAAAGAAAGAAAGAAAGAAAGAATGAGTTATGAAGGAAAATTTAAAAGTTTGAAGGAAAAAAGAATAATTAAAAAGAAATAAATTAGAATAAGGAAAATGAAGAAAATGAAAAAAGGATTTAGAAAGAAAAAAGGAAAAAAAGAAAGAAAAAAGAAAGAAAGGGTTATGAAAAAATTAAAAAGAAAAAAAAAGAAGAATTAAAAAGAAAGAAATTAGAGTAATAAAAATTAAAAGATGACAGAAAAAGAAAAAGGATTTAGAAAAAAGAAAGAAAGAAAGAAAGAAAGAAAGAAAGAAAGAAAGGAAGAAAAAGAAATAAACAAACAAAGCATTATAAAAAAATTAAAAAGATAGAAAAGGAAAAGAAGAATTAAAAAGAAAGAAATTAGAGTAATAAAAATTAAAAGATGACAGAAAAAGAAAAAGGATTTAGAAAAAAGAAAGAAAGAAAGAAAGAAAGAAAGAAAGAAAGAAAGGAAGAAAAAGAAATAAACAAACAAAGCATTATAAAAAAATTAAAAAGATAGAAAAGGAAAAGAAGAATTAAAAAAAAGGAAAGAAGAAGAAGAAACATTATAAAGAAAAAGAAAAAAAGAAAAACCTAGAAAAAGAAATAAATTCATTCTGGAAGTTTGGATAAAAATTCAAAATTGATTACTAATGCCTTGAAATGTTGAAATATGAATTGATGCTCTTTGAGACTTTTAACTTTCATGACCAGATAGACTTGCAGAGAGGATAAGTAATGGCATTGTGGGTGTGGCTAGTTGATAGTTATGAGGTGCTATTCAGCTGTCTTGTTCTATGTCAGAAGGATGGGGCAGGGCAAAAGTAGGTGCTAATCTTCTCTCTGGATGAGAAACAGTTGTTGGAAGTCATCAAAGCTTCAAAACAAAGAGAGTAACAACTTTTAACAGCTGGCTGCCGAATAAGAAACTGCTCAGTTTTCAGGTAGTGATTTAGCTTCAAGACTTTCCTCCAAGACTTCTCCCCTTTCAATGTTTTAGATATTTTCATCTTCTTCTCTTTTTTGGAACTCTCATAAGATTTTGGACAAAAAAAGAAGGTATTTGGTGCAACAGGCTGATGTCATGGGAACTTGAAATGGGGATATATTTGAAGTTTTGGTATCAAGAAAATTGTTACAGTCTTACTGACAGGCACAAATATTTGAAGAAATGACGAATTGATTTTATTATTTTTTTAATCTTTTCTCCCTGAGCAAGGCAATAAAGCCACTAAGATGTAAGGGGCTTTTCAGAAAGAAACTGAGAATATGTTATGGAAGAGATGGAACATTAAAAAAAACAGAATTCAAGGAAACAAAAAGATTTTCTAAGCATAGCACTTTCAGATTTGTGCTATGTCCAATAGCACAAATCTGAAAGTATGGGGCATCCTGTAAGGATCAAACTCAATATTTATTTGTAATTAAAAGGAAATGGAAAAGGGTGATTGTTGTTTCATTTATACTCGTGAAGATTGTAACTGACAAGAAAGCAAGTAGCTGAAAGAAATTTCCAATTTCAACAGTAAAATGATGAGACCTAACTGCCACTTTAGTACTGTGCTTCAGGATGTTTCAAACTGGCATAAGTTCTTGTCAAGGGTTGTAAAAGGCGGAACATACTATTGTCTGGGCAGTAGTTCTGGGAGAGTGGTTTCAACAGGACATGTAGCATGATAGAAAGAAAACATTTTTGTCAACATATCTGCTGATGGAACAGAGCATAGAAATGTGCATACATATAACTACCACAGTTTCAACCTCTATGGTCTCCTCCGGTGGTTTGTTCAGCAAATCATCTACCCAGAGCTCAATAATTTAAGCACGTTCAAAAACACAAGTAGTGGCGGGGAGAAAAAAATTTCTAACTTTAGCAGGGTTCAAATAATCCCAAGGTGAACTTCTTAAAATTTGGTCATGATCTTTGACCTCCCGTTCAGCAATTCATTGATGTCTTTATATGTTCTTATAGCCAGTTTCTCTTTCTGTCATAGCCTACATGTATTCTTGAATATTATGTAAGTCTTTTAATTTCTTAAAATTTTCCATTTAATATTTGGACTCTTGCTATGTCTCTCTCTATATTTCCAAGAATAGCTTGCTAGTTTCATGCTGTACCCATGCTCTGGAATTCTAACAGATGAAGTGTGATTGTACCACCTCCTCTTGAACAAACCCTCAGTACACCCAATTTATTTTTTTGTGCTACTATTTTCACCTTGCACTTCAGCAGAATATATAACCTGTTCAGTATGGTATAATCCATTTACAGGAGGAGTTATCTTTTGTCTTCTAATTGTATTCTCACCTTTCACGTCATTTTCAAGTTTAAAATTTCTGCTAATCAGTCTTTTTATGATGTTGCCTATACTGCTTGTGCAGCTATAACTTAATTTGAACATATTTTGGTTAAATAGCTTGTGCAGTTCTCTTTCTTATATATATATATATATATATATATATATATATATATATATATATATATATATATATATATCTTGTTAAGATCATTTAAAGCCTGTAAACTCCATCTACAATGAATTCACACCAGGCATAAGAGCCACTGTTGGTGAGTCTTCTCCATTTCTCTGTTTATTTCTTGCACCATTGATAAAGGAGACAGGTATGCCTGAAAATACTGAATAACATCATTCTCTGTGCTTGATTTCTGTTTTGTGGTTAATAATTAATATATAATAAATGTTTTTTGCACCAATCACATTGGTACCCTTTTGTTTTCTCTGGTTTTATTAACCAACCTATTTTATATATATATATATATATATATATATATATATATATATATATATATATATATGAATATGTGTGTGTGTGTGTGTGTGTGTGTGTGGTCTGGCTTAAGTCCTTTGACTGCCACTTGAAATAAGTACATCTGTTTTCCTGTACATGAAAAGGAAATTTTCTTAAACTATTGGTTGGAGAATTCTCAATAAAAAGCAAAAGAAACTCACATTTGTTTTTCTTTCTTTCTCACATTTTCTGCTGCTTCCAAGTACTTCCTAGAGAGAAAAGATCTTATGCTTCATCATCTCAGCTAATGAGAATCAATGACATCACTGGCAATAAATATACAAGCAGCTTAAAACAATTTCATTTCATTATATGTATTATATTTATGTCCCCCATGTGTTTTTTGGGTCCTAATTATGTTAACATATGTCATTGAAATATATTGTTATGTCTTAGATTTTTACTTTACTAAGCATAGGTAAATGATGTAAGTACATATTTATGTAATATGTACTGATTATGTTAAGACACATCATAGGAACAGAACAGAACAGTATATTAAGGTCTGTTAAGCACTGTCTATGAGAAAAAGTGCACCATGACGCAATTCACTCTGACAGAAATTTGGAAATGGCATGCTATACATTGAAATTTGGAAATGGCATGCTGTACATTGAAATTTGGAAATGACATGCTGTACATATAAATTTGGAAATGGCATGCTGTACATTGAAATTTGGAAATGACATGCTGTACATATAAATTTGGAAATGGCATGCTGTACATTGAAATTTGGAAATGACATGCTGTACATATAAATTTGGAAATGGCATGCTGTACATTGAAATTTGGAAATAACATGCCATATATTGAAATTTGGAAATGGCATGCTGTACATTGAAATCTGGAAATGGAATGTTGTCCATTGAAATTTGGAAATGGCATGCTTTTCATTGAAATTTGGAAATAGCATGCTGTACATTCAAATTTGGAAATGGTATGCTATAAGTCAAAGACCCTTGTAATTCTTCTTATGATATGCATTATATTTAGTGCCTACACATGTTTGTATACACTGGCATGATTGTAGACCACTTGGTTATGTTAGTCTACATTGCAAAGTAAGGCTCAACTTCTTTTATTGAAGGACAGTACATCTCTTATTAAGATCTTTTGAAGCTATTAACTGTCATTTTCATATCCAAAATACAAACAAAATAGTTTCTAAGGGACTAAGATGATTTTAATTATCCTCCTAAATTATATCTTCTTAATATTTGTCATAATTCATTGATCATTTATTTGAGTAGATATCTCTGCGTGTCTTTTTAAAAAAAACACTATACATTTTTCTACCAACCTGTTGTTTTTTAGAGTTACACTTAGGCAGAGTTTGACCATGGATCTAAACCTAACCCTGCGACTTATAAAAGTTAAGCCGAGATATATTATTTTTTTCCCTACATAGATTTTTTCTGCCCTGACTGTTGATTTCATACTAGAAACTCTATGTTCTCATGGTATTGTCTGTGTATATAGCTAGAGAACCCAGACTACCTAATTGTGCTAGATAGGCATTGACCTTAAAAGATGTTTCTTCTATCCTTTGACAGGTCTTGTTTTTAATTCTACTGGGTTTCCAGTCATTCTTCTCACGAGAAAAGCCTGAAAGAGAAACAGGATTAAATGGTATAAGTCATGCCAAAATTGATTTTGACAACTATTCCATGAGAAAACCAATATTAAATCATGCCAATGTTAAGAACTGGAGTGTAAATTATTTTTGGAAACAGAAAGAAATCCTGAAAATACTCTGAAAAATGTTCTCTAATTTTTTTTGTTATTTTAATAATCAGTGTAAAATTCAAAAGGAAATCAGTATTTTTTAGCAGCAAGTGATTGATATGATATAATCAAACACAAAAAATATGATTATGAATCGATATTTAATTAAGTTAAATCAGTTTTAAAATGCCGGTTGCATAATTTCCAGGATAACAAGATTTATTTATATTCAAATTAATGTTTTTCACTTTGTTGTTATTATCACAACATTCTAGTTTTCTACACATATCAGTCAATCCAAATAACCTTTATACTGAACCCTTTATTTAATCTATATAAATTGTTATCATTCCATTGTCCATGTCTGGCAATATTTATCTAATCTATATAAACTGTCATCATTCCATTGCCCATGTATGGCGATACTTCAAGCCATGTTTTTTTTAATACTGCATAGTTATTGTACACTATTTATATTATTCGGACTATTTTCCTCATCTTTGTTGCTATATTTATTATAACGTTTCAGCCGTTGTACGCTCCAACCTTCTTCAGGTGGTTGGAATGTCGAACTGAACCCTTTATTTCGCTCACTGGGGTAGACTGTTCTAGTTCCACGTGCCATGTTTAATGGATGTCAGTTATCAGTTATCTCCTGTTAATTTCCCTCTGAAAGTTCTCCACTGCCTTAACCAGGTATTGAACTCACACTCTTTGGGTCCTGACACTGGATCTAACCAACGCCTTTATCCACTGTGCCGATGGAACTAGGACAGTCTACCCCAGTGAGCAAAATAAAGGGTTCAGTTTGACATTCCAACCACCTGAAGAAAGCTGGAGCGTACAACAGCCATAATGTTGTAATAAATATGACGACAAAGATGTGAACAATAGTCCGAATAATGTAAATAGTGTACATAATACCTCATCTCAGAAATATAGACATATGCTTAGTTATTGATATTTTTTTTTTCTCAGCATCACTGGGCAGAGGGCGTCTTGTGGTTGAATTTCCACTGATGGAATCAATGACTATGTCTCCTTGACCAATGCAAGCTCTCAAGTTAGAGGAAATTAACTATAGTCGGACTTGGAGAGGGATGGGACCTGCAAAGTCTACTTTAGTTAATCCCTTCCTTGCCAATTATTTTGGGGAAAACATTGTATTTTCAGATAATTTTTTTTTTTTATTTTTAATATAGTAACTAAGAGACTGAAGTACCTTGAAGTACCTGAACAGTGGCTAACAGCTCTATCAGACAACTGGATATGTTTCAAGTTCAGAAGGGCATAAAAAAAAATCAAGATTGATGTATAAACATATCTGTAGCTGGTTTTAAAGTATTATGTTTGAGACATGTTTATTCGTCTGTATCTAAAAAAGACAGTTTTAGTAAAAATGTATATACATGTCTATGCCAGAGAAGGGGTTAATGTTTTCATGTCAAGTAACATGACATTTAACAGGAAATAATGACTTAAAATCTCATATGAATTGACATAACCCATAATATTAATACATATTAGTAAAAAATATGAATGTATTCATCATCTTTGTTGTTATAATAATGATGTTTCAGATGTCATGTTCTCTGGCTTTCTTCAGGTGACTACCAATCCAGGTAACCATCAGGGATCTAAAGACTTTCTTTATTTTATGAGGACAGATGTTTCTTGTTCTTTTAGTACTGCTAAGTTATTGCTTGCTTTGTTTCCATTGAGTTTAAATACTTTTTTGTTTTTTAAGCATTTCACCCCGAGCAAGGCAGGAGTACCACTACTAAACAAGGGGTGACAAAGAACGGAAAGTAAGGGAAAAGACTGGGTGTAGTGGTTGGTCAAGGAAACGGTAAAAAGAAGAATGGGGATGAAGGCATCAGAAGATGTCAATTGACATTACATTTGAATTTTTAAAAATTATAGTCATCATGAAAGGGAGTTCCACTGTCAATGTGAGGGAAGAAGCTGTTAGAGAAGAAGAAGCAGATACATTGAGCAAAAAGGTGGGAATGAGATGCCAACCTAGGAGCATGCTTAAATTCATGCAGGCAAGGTACTAGTGAAAATAGCTTGTCTGAGCAGTTACCATGAAAATATTTATAGAAAAGACAGAAGGAAGATACATGATGTTGGTGAGAAAGTGACTGGAGTTGGGACCTCAAGTCAGGACTGATCGCATTGTATATCTGTCTTTGGATTTTGTTGAGAACCTCAAGATGAACAGTGGTGGCAACAGACCATATATGGCAGCAGTATTCCATGCACAATCAATACACCATCAATAAATTCATTTTATTTTTTGCCTTGAAAAAGTACACATTGTACAAAACATGTCGGCTAAAACAATAGTTTTCCTGTTGTATTTTTCCTCTATACATATTGTCTTTTTCTACAGGTTAATTCTGATAAAGTTTTACATATATATATGTATATATATATATATACACACACACATATATATATATATATATATATATATATATATTAATGAATTTAATTTAAAAACTGTTAGGATTTCTATATTCTAATTTAAAAAAATATATATATATAAGCTAATTAGAAGAATTTGTATCAGTAAATTATTATTATTTCTAATCAATTCTTATAATCTAAATATAGTTTCTGGTTTTAAATAACCTGCCAAAGTTTGATAAGCTGTAAGAAAACAAATTAAAGAATACTTCGACATTCCCCCTAAATGAAGACAAACATACTAACACAATCCTCAACAGCATGAACCGTTTTATCGTCCTGATTTTCACTGACGAGGCTTGGATCAACTCATGGTATGCTTTTGAAGCTATTCTAAACACTGCCACATATTAGGCAGATATCAAGATGTAACCTCCCTGACTATAGTAAGATTTGAACCTATGAATGCCCAGCTTGCTGGGAGATGTGTTTTTATGTAGACACAGAAACTATCATCTGGAAATGGAATGAAAGCAGTGATGGCACTGACCCTGAATGCATCGTAAATGTAGAATTAGTAAGTACTTCAAATATATCAGTGTATGGATCCATCATAATGAATTTAGTATAGAAAAAACAGAAATTGAATATAGAATGAGCTGTATGAAAGGTAGTTTTGCCCAACATCACAACTTAAACAAATCCAAATTATTAACCTGAAAACTTGAGTCATGTTCTAAATAGACTTATCAGATCAAGATTTTCATATGAATGTCATGCATGGTGCCAGACTTGTTCAGAAATATCTAAACTCCCGATTAAATACAACAACTTTCTAAGATCAATGGTTAAAAATTCTTTGAGCATTTGAAATCTGAGGTTCATGACAAAGATAACCTTCTTTGAACATTGTGACTGGCATTATAGAATTACAAAGAACTGGACCAAATAACAGAAACCCCAGCACTTGAAGACTTTCAGCAGCAGCAGCAACAGCTAAAATGAAGAAAAAAATGAGATAATCAAAATATTGATATTTCACACTACATCAAATAAAACGTTTGGAAGGAAACCTTTATCAATTCTGAAAAGAGCAATAACAGCTACCGGACTTGAGAAACGTATTTTCCTGGAAAATTGTTTTAAGATTTTATAAATGTTCAGCCAAAAAGCAGTACTGGCCACTCAGTCAATGAATATCACATGTTTCCTTATAGGGAAATAGCTAATGTTATTATTACCATTTCTAGATAAATTTTCAGCCAGGACTACAGAGCTCATATCTTCTTACTAACACAATTTGGCCACAGAGGAGTGTTCAGTTACCAAGGTCAAATTTACTGCCTTTAAACTTCAGTCTTCCACGAATCTCTCACATACATTCATAATGTGTGACGTCATTTGTTTACATTTGGATATACTTTGAGCAGATATGAATTTACGTGAGAGATTCATGGAAGATTGAAGTTTAAAGGCAGTAAATTCGACCTTGTTAACTGAATGCACCTCTGTGGCCAAATTGGTTAAAGGCACATTAGGCAATATGATGGTTCCGTATAGGATACATGTTCGATTCCTCTCAAAGGACAAATATTTTCTATGAAAATTTCTCAGGCATTCATGCCGGTAAATGTTGTTTAATACTGTTTATTATAAACAGAGCATTTACTTAAATATTTGTATCTATAAAAAGAATGTATAAATATAAAAAAAAATGTCTTAAAATATTGATATTGTATTGGCCTCATCTTTAT
>OZ010605.1:85024427-85054427 GCA_963932145.1 Acanthosepion lycidas
CATTGGTGGGAAAGTGACTAAAGCTGAGATGCCAGATCAGCACCAACAAATATGTTTGCTTGTATAAAAGTAAATAAGCCTTGCTTCATCGTGAAAGTCTTTCATAGCTGAGTGATCAAAAAGCATGCTTGGTTATAATGAGAATTTTCCTGATATAAGGGAATGCAGGTTTAAATCCTGCCAATGGGCAAACTTTCTTTATCAAAGACTTGAAAATCAAAGCAATTTGAGAACAATTTGTAGCAGTGACTTACCTTGGAGACAAAAGGGCCAGCGTCACAAGTATGTTTTGCAAGGGAGTGTGGAGATGGCAATTCAGTGAATTTCGGATGGTGAATCGGGCAGCACTTTGTGCAAATAGAAGTGGTAGTGTTGCTTGTAGCTATTTTTAATTAGCTGGTTCTGGGTGCTCATTGGCTGAGTGCTGGCTGGGTCAGGTGCATAAAATCATGGTACGCTCATTCAACGGTAGCTGGCTTTTAGCTTCTGACGGCATGTGGCATATTGGAGATCAAGATGAAACGAGATGAGACGAGAAGTGTGGATTTGTTTTGCCAAGTGAACCTATTGGACTTGTACTACCCTTCAACTCCTTTTCTTTTCCTATGTGTGCTTCCAACCAATTTTTGCACACAATTACATTGTTTAAAAGAAGAGAAGTCTATACAAACATGTGTTTCTACCAAATATAATGTTTGTAGTAATAATATATATATATATATATATATATATATATATATATATATATATATATATATATATATACCCAAGTATAGGATTGGTGTATACAGAATAAATTCCAATAAGCAACAAATACTATTCTTAAGAAAGTGCCCAATACAGAGTAGAGCAAATATAATTATTTATTCAAAAATTATAACATAAAAATGTTATAAAATCACTAAAAAAATAGCTATTTTGTTTCAACACTTCTGGTGTCTTATCAAGTCATGGTGTTGAATCAACATCACTTGTTAAGACAGCAGAAGTGTTGAAACAAAATGGTTATTTTTGTAGTGATTTTATAACATTTTTATGTTATAATTTTAAAATAAATGATGACACACACACACACACACATATATATATATATATATATGTGTGTGTGTGTGTGTGTGAATGATACCTTGTATAAGTATTCATCCTCATTGAATCTTCCACATTTTGTAGTATTACCAACTGGACTTAAACTGTATTTTTTTACAATTAGATGCTCAGTGATTTGAGACCATCTTTGAAAACTAATTTTCATGTTTTTCCCCAGATTCTCAACTGGATTTATGTCTGGGCTTTGACAGAGCCATTCTAAATCTTTAATCTACATTGATCTATACCATTCCACTATAGCCCTGGCTGCTTGATTAGAGATATTGTAACCCTAGAAGGTGGATCTTTAGCCCTTTTACAGACTGTAACAGATTTTATTTGATGACTGCTCTACATTTGGCATCATCATCTCCCTACCAACTCTGACCAGCATTCCTGTCTCTAAATAAAAGCATTCCGATCACATGATGCTTTTTGGGGGTTAGGATAATGACTAGCATTAGGTTTCCCTCATATATACATTGCATTTGGGCTGAAATGTTCAAGTTTTGTCTCATCTGACCAGAGCACCTTCTTCCATGTGTTTGTTGGGTTTCTTGTGTGTCTTGGGGCAAACTGTAAGTGGGACTCCTTATGGCTCTCTTTCAAAATGGATTTCTTCCTTCATGATTAACAATTACCCTGTAGAGATGTCTAAAACATGAAATATTTTTATAACCTAATCCTGCTTTAAACTTCTCCACAACTTTATCACTGATTTTCTGGTTCGCACCTTGGCCTTCATGATGTTGCTTGTTTGGTAATGTTTTCCAAAAGTGTCTGAGGATTTCAAAGAGCAGGTATATTTAATTGGAGAGTATAGAATCAATAATTATAAATCTTTTACAAGTCTTTCGTTTACTCAAAAGAAATCATCATAATCAGACGAAATGTATTTATTAATTATATGACTTGTGAAAGCAATTGGTTGCACTGGATTTTATACTTCAATATGAAAAGACTGAGAAGTAGCAGCAGAGAAGCCAATAGCCCTGAAGAGTGAAGGCATTACAACAATACTTTCACAAAACTTTGAAGGTGGCATGACAAGTTTCTCCATATGAATTCTATTAATACTCTATCCTTAACTTTTGTACTCAAGCAGTTTATAACAAAAGACTTACTGCATAAAATGCCTTCCCACTAGTAAATTACTGATAAAGAACCAGCTATTTTGGAACCAAACACTCTTAAAATTTAATGCTATGTATATATATATATATATATATATAGTACTGCTGGGGACTTTGTGAACCTCCACATATGATCATTCTTATTGTGAAAATATTTTAAATAAGTTTATTAAATGTGCTTCCAAACAACAAAGTAGACTTTCCCATTGAAGAAGACAAAAAAATGAATATATTTTAATTATTTATTAAAAAAACAAATTTATATACACACACACACACACATACACACACACACACACACACACACACATATATATATATATATATATATATATATATTTATAAATCCCAGTAAATATATATACTAATAAATATAGGATGAATCACACACACACACACACAAATATATATATAAATCCTAGTAAATATAGGATGAATATATTTTAATTATTTAATAAAAAAACAAATTTATAGGCACACACACACACATATATATATATATATATATATATATATATTGCCTGCTTAATATATTTATACAAAGATTTAGAGAAATGTTTAATAATTTTATACAAATGTATGAGTGGATGTATGTTTGCATAAACCATTAGATATATGTATGTATGTGTGTGTGCATGTGTATATATGTCTGTGTAAATACAAAAATATGTGGATGGATATCATGAAATTAATTTATATTTTTTTAAAATGGAATCATTCTGACATTTGTTACTGAATAAATTAATGTTACTAAAAAAACGATTCAATCATGAGGAAGCAATTAAGAAGATCTTTTCTTTTCTATGACAGATCCGCATCAAACAGATATGAATTTCGCTCTTGATAGATATATGAATTATATTCCTGCTTCAGATAGATAGATAGATAAATAGACATCATTTTCTCTCTTGATAGATAGATAGATAGATAGATATGAATAGACTGAGATAGATAGATAGATAGATAGATAGATAGATAGATAGGTATGAATAGACTGAGATAGATAGATAGATAGATAGATAGATAGATAGATAGATAGATGGATTCTCTCTTGAACATGAGGGAGCAAGATCTTTTCTTTCTTATGAGAGATGACAACAAACAGATATCAATTCTCTCTTGATAGATATATGAACTATATTCTTGCTTCAGATAGATAGCCAGACAGATAGGTAGATATATAGATTGATAAATATGAAGAAACTGTGATAGATTTAAACAGACTGAGACAGATAGATAGATAGATAGATATTATCAGACTGTGATAGATCAATAGATAGATAGATAGATAGATAGAGAGATAGACACAGAGAGAGAGAGAGAGAGAGAGAAATAGGAACAGACTAAGATAGATATAAAAGGTGGATATATATATATATATATATATATATATATATATATATATAGATAGATAGATAGATAGATATTAACAAACTGAAATATGTATAAACAGACTGAGAAGGATGATGGATATTGGATATATATATATATATATATATATATATATATATATATGTAAAAGTGAACATTGAAGTGAACACTTAGAGGTGACAGTCTGTTTCATGTGCTGGACAGAATCGTCAGGCCACGACTGGCCTGACGATTGTGTCTGACATGAAACAGCCTGTCGCCTCTAAGTGTTGACTTCTATGTCCACTTTTATATTTACACATGCTCTATCTCTGATATTGAGAATTTTATCCCATAAATATATCACACCTTAAGACTATATTTCTTCATATATATATATATATATATATAAATGTATGACCGAGATAAATATAAACACACTGACATATATATATATATATATATATATATATATATATATATATATATATGAACAGACTAAGATAAATATAAAATAGATAGATACATAGATAGATATGAACCTATATAGATAGTGAATAAATTAAGATAGATAGATAGATATGAAACACCTGAGATAATGAACAAAACAAGGTATATAGATATGAACCAATGAGAAAATGATCAAATTTAGATAAATACAAATTCTTGCTGAATCTGAACAGATCAAAATAAAAAAAAAGCAAATGAGTCATGATCCATAGATTATGAATATGAACCAATGAAATTAACTAAACAGTGATTTTTTTCCTCTACTTGATAGATTGATAAACAGAATTAAATATTAATGGCAGCTAGATGAATTGACACATATAATAAACAGAATAGACTAATAGAAATAGAATAAAAATATTTAGATTTAGATATTTATGGCCAGGAAGAATTACAAATTGTCAAAGTAAACAATTCTACTGATTCACTTACATCTGGAGGAGTGAGTTGAACTAGATATAAAATCCCTTTACACCAAGTCCCAGCTGAAAAATACTTAAATCTCCTAAAAATCTCCTAAAAATGCATAACTCCCTACCAACAACTAAACTAATAAAAATTTGCCAATGCTAGTTTGCATTTAATAATGATTTTTACAAACAAACTTTGGATTACGAATGGGATCTCCTGGATGTGATGGCAAATATCTTCTTAGAATTTCTTGAATCTGGTTCTTTTGAAAATATTTTACCCAAACATTCACATACTTCCATTATATTGATGATGATCTATTAATATATCCTTGTGATACTGATTTACTAGATAAACTAAACAAAATTGAACATACAATAGAATTTACATATGAAATGGAAGAATACAATTGCTTACCTTTCCTAGATATCAAGCTACACGATGTTGACATTTTAAAACTGGATGTCCACCAGAAATCAAACAACAAAAAAGGCAATAAATTTCTATTCTTATCATAACAACAAAATAAAATCCACTATAATCATCAGATTCTATTCAAGAACACTAAGAATTGCATCCCTCAGTATTTACATGAAGAAGAGAAATATATTGAAAGTACTTTCAAATTTCTCCAATATCCTAATTATTTTATATTGAATGTGAAAAAAAATATTCCAAAACATAAAAAACAGCCCTCCTGACAAACTATTGAATCAAAAGAATATATTATCCAACCAACTAACTCTATCACAGCTACAATTGAAAAGAATCTATCTAAATTCAACATAAAATTTGTTACTATTACATCTAAAACAATAAAAGACTTAGTCAATACACAACAAAATAATAAGCTAAAACTTGAAGGAGGAATTTTCTCAATTGCCGGTAATAATTGTCACAAAAATACACAAGAGAAATCTCAAAGAATCTAAATAAAAGATATGAACACAAAAGAGACATTTTACAAAACACTACATCAAATGCATTGGTTGCTCTATGTGACAAGACTGACCAGAATTTTGACATAAAAATTGCTACTCTGATCAAAGAAGAACACAATTCACTATGATGAAAATGTCTATAGTGTGCCTTGATCGCAAGTTCATCTACATTAAATTTATGTCCTGTCTTTTACAACATTTCACAATTCTTGGCAGAACTTCTATTATCACAGTGTCGGATATCTACTAACAAAAGTGATGGATGGAAAAACAATATAAATAAAATTGGCTAAAAAAAAAAGAAAACAAAAATTTTAATTTTAAAAATTAAAATTCCTAGTATCCGGCATTCATGCACATGTTTAGTTGCACCAACAAAAACAAATTTAGTCTAATGAAGTCATAAAGGACGATATGTGTCACAAGAAAGCTTTGCCACTTTGTCATACATTTTTCACCAATATTGTTCTTGATGTATAAATATATATATTATCTTATATATATATATATATATATATATATATATATATATATATATATATATATATATTGTGTCTTTGATTTTAAGGTGGACTGTTTTTTGATTTTATCAAGGTCACACTCTTCATATCACCTCAAGGTTCTAGAGTCCTTGTATATCAGATCCCATGGGCCTTCCCTCTGTAAACAAAAGGAATGCTTACTGGATCTGAATGTTATTGGACTTTCTTGAAATTCATATTTTTTTCCCCTCTGTTGGTTATCATTAATATCAATTAAATTTACATGTTTCTATTTTTATATCCCTGAAATATTCTTGATAAGGCTGGGGTGAAACCAGTTGTATTTTTAGCTTTTAAAATATACATTAAAATACTATATAAATCATTCTTATTTCTAGCTATCTTTAAATTTTGTACTACAAAAAACTTATTTAAATACATACATACATACATACATATATATATATATATATATATATATATATATATATATATATAGAGAGAGAGAGAGAGAGAGAGAGAGATAGCAAGGAGAAACAGAGAGAAAACAAATACAAAATTTGTCACTTATCAGTCAGTTTAGTGACAAATTTTACATTTGTATTAATTCTATTAATGCTCTGTCTCTGATATTGAGCATTTTATTGCAAGGATTGCTTGCCTTAAATGTCCTTTCTTATGAAGAAATAATCAAATAAAAATAAATACATTCATGATCAAGGCAATTAATATAAAACATTAGCACAAATAAAAAATATTTTCCACTTCTCATAATCTACCAAACAACCTATATATATAGTAGGCCTACACAAAGAGGAGTAACAGATTGTCTGACGATAACTTAATCAAAAAATCACATACATTAGTCTTGATTTCTATGTTAATACAGTTATATATAAGAACATATCTTTCTAATGCTAAGTATCTTTCATTTCTATTTCCTCTAAAACTTCAGCATTAGTCACATGTTCACTCCATGGTATTTTCACTTGTGAACTCAGTCTAATACTCAAGCCTTCTCAGTCTATGATTTATGGTTGTGAACTCAGTCTATTACTCAAACATACTCAGTCTATGAGTTATACTTGCAAACTCAGTCTATTACTCAAACATGCTCAGTCTATGAGTTATGCTTGTGAACTCAGTCTATTACTCAAACATACTCAGTCTATGAGTTATGCTTGTGAACTCAGTCTATTACTCAAACATACTCAGTCTATGAGTTATGCTTGTGAACTCAGTCTATTACTCAAACATACTCAGTCTATGAGTTATGCTTGTGAACTCAGTCTATTACTCAAACATACTCAGTCTATGAGTTATGCTTGTGAACTCAGTCTATTACTCAAACATACTCAGTCTATGAGTTATGCTTGTGAACTCACACTACCCAAGCAAACTTTTTGTTCTTTACAGTTTTGTTTCTTTGTAACGACTGGAATTTCTAAAACGTAACTGTTTTACAAATTTTTATAAACTTAGTTGTTCTTTTTTCAAAGAGCATATATTTGCCTTGGTGAATAATTATACTTATCTATCTGTGAATTTTTCATTATCTACTGATGTTGTTTGTTGTTTATAATATGCTTCTTTTGTTTAGTAGATGCTAAGAAAACTACAGGTCCTCCTAGACAATATAGTCAAGGAAAGTAGTAAGAAAGAACCAAGCATTAATTGTATGAAGGCTGAATGTATAGTCATTAGTAAGAGAAAATGTCCAAGATGTAAGGGAGAATTTGGTGATGCCAAAATAAAGCATCTACTGAAACATAAATATCTGGGAAATCTTGTAAGAGAGAACAGAAGATATGACACCAAAAGATGAATGTACATTGGAACAGACGGCTTCTAAAATATTGGAGAATATATTAAGAAACAAGAATAGTTTGTTAGAAACATGCTGAACTGCTGTATAGTATTCATATTCCTGTATGTCAATGAATGCTGGACAGTTTACCCATAACCAAAATAGAGACCTGAAGCAGCAGGTAGGTGACCCTACAGAATGATGCTGAGAATATCATGGCCAGAGCATGAAAACTACGAGGAAGTTTTAAGGAAAATGGAAGCAAAAAGGACACAAGTTCTTACAATCAAAAAGAGACATTTTTGAATTTTTGGGACATATATTTAGGAAAGAGGGCTTAGAGATTTTGACACTCAAACAACATTAAAAGCAAGATGGTCCGATGAAAATATTGACAGTTTCCACACAGATGAAGAGAACATTTGAGACAACAGATGTGATTCTACAGAAGGATGCTAAGAATACCTGGGTTGGATTATATGAGCAACAGGGTTTTAAGGAATATGTAAACAAAAAGGACATATTACGAAGAAAGAGAGCTTGGAAAATATAATACTGAAAGGAAATACTGAAGCAAGAGAGAAAAAACAAATAACCTACCAGTTCAGCTTGTGTAAATAGAAGGCAGAAGAGGAAGTGAGATTCATATTAAAAAGACAAAGATTGCTAAGAGTTATAGATGATAGGAGGTTGTGGAGGGCCATGATTGCCCACATCCCAAAGGGACACAGTACAAAAAAGAAGTTAAGACTCAAGCTCAGATAAATACCAATATTTTAGTTAAATGGTTTTCAAGGCAGATAAAACCTCCAGATTTTAAAAACTCGGGTAACTCATTCTTCTTTGGCTACATTTGTCTACTTCTAAAAGCTTCAAGACATCATCACCATCGTTATCATTACCACCATCATTATTATCATCACCACCACCACCACCACTACCATCATCATTATCATAATCGACAGCACTGCCACTACCACCACCACCACCACCCCCACCACCATCATTATCATAATTGACAGCACTGCCACTACCACCACCACCATCAACATCATTATCATCATCACACAATATCTGGGTTGAAAGCCAGACATGTATTCATATGTGGTATGTCTTGAGCTAGTAGGTCTACTCATTCCTCTCCAGGTCAAATTTTGGCCAATGACCTCCAGCTTGAAGGCTTACCTTGTTCAAACACATATGACAATTTTTTCCAGTGGTGGAAATCCTCTTTCCTATCTCTGTTGATTTCAATCCAAGAACTCCTCTGTCTGGTAAAGCTATGCCATCACCACACTGACTGGTATGGAACCAGTTCATCCTATTATGTTACATGCTCATTGATCCTACAAAAATGTTCATTCCTCCTTTGACAGCTTTGATTTTGAATCCTGCTTTGTGTGTCTAGCCACACTCCTCAGTAGAAAAGACTGGTGGGGAATCTGGTTTATTCACTGATGATCTGACCATGCACCTTGTGTGTTGTCAATGCCTTATAATTGCATCTTTTTGAGAGAAACTTCTCGTCATCTCTTGCTACTTAGAGTCAAGTTAGCTTCAGATCAGAGAGCAACGTAGATGGCTGATTGGGCACTGAAAACTAATATCATGTTTCACCTGTTGTGAAAAAAAAATCACAGATTTGCACAGAAAAAAAAAGATACTAGAATGATATCAAAATCCACAAAAAGTTTTCATCCTTAAATAATGAGTTGTGCTTAGTTTAATTTGTAACATATATAAATGAAGTTAAAAAAAAGTAAATGTTGATAGATAGTAAAAGTTGCAAAGCAGTGTTTGGGGTACCAAATCAGGCTTGGTCTCCCCCCCACTGGTCAGTGGTTTTGTGGGTAGTATGTGCCGGCCCTGTATCTGACAATAACTATACTGTTACTTCTGCCGATTAATCAAAGTAAATGTGAATATGTGTGTTAGTTGTAAAAAGCTTAAGGTGAATATGTTATTAGATTATGCAAAGAGAAAATTTCTCAGTCTGGAACTAATTGCATTTGTCTTTTTCATCGTAAAGTTAGATCATGACATTTGCCCGAATTTTTATGATTAAAATAATTATCTACAGCTGGTTATGAGAGAAATATATGTTGAGTCTGAAAAGAAATAAAAAAATAATCATCTGACAAATCAATGACAATCTCCGATACCAGCAAAATTGTAAGTGGAGATTCCATTAATATATTGGTATATATTAATTCTTGAAAGTCTGAGATTTCATATGAAATCAGTGACATTCTACATTGTTCATATATTTTGGTGTCAAGGTAAAATGAAAAATTCATATATATATATATATATATATATATATATATATATATATTTCATTAAATACAGTAGACAAGGAAGATTTAATTAATTTTTTATTTAGTTTTTCCAGTAGCATTATATTTTTCTATTTTGTACGAGTAAGGGAGTATAGAATTTTTCCATAATTTTCATTTTCCCAAGAACTTTCGGCCACTTTTTTAGCCATTTTCAAGGGGGTTAAGATTTTGGTGTTGTTAGTTTTTCCTCATGTTATGACTGTTGTATTTTATTTTTATGTTGTTTTTAATAGGAGTGTTTATTGCACCTTCATGACTTGTTCATGGCTGGAATTTGTGTGAGTACCTTTCTAATTTAAAAAAAACAACTTTTAACAGTCCATTTCCGCTGTTAAATAAGGTGAGGTTGATAGTAGGAGAGAGATGTTTAATATACAGGACGACACTAATAGTGAGATGTTTCCAGTAATGTTATTTATGTAGAATTTTAGCATTTTTGACCAGAGTGTTAAAAGCTTTATTTTAAAAATAAAAAGATGATAGTTTCCTTAGATTAGTTTATCAAAACTGATGCAGTTTTTATGTAATTCATCGATAGAAACATGAAAGGTTTGTCTTATTCTTTAACACAATGCTTTATAGCTTCAAGTGAGAAACTTTTGTTTGGCATTTTTGACTTTTGAATAATCAGTTTTTAAATTGAGTTGAATAATGAAAATGAAAGAAAACATTTTCAACTTTCCATTTTGGCATTCTGGACGTAGAACAATTGTTGGAATTTGAATTCTTTGAATTCTATAATTTTCATATTATACTCCACCAACAGAATGATTATTCCTTTACAAATTAAAATTTCCAATAGCAGAGAATAACTTTCCTTCACTAAGGATTGAACCACTGTCCTCTTTACTCTTCTTGTCAACTTCTTTAATTCTTGTGTATTTTCCTTTTAATGTAATTTCTATAATTTTTTGGCCTGAAAACACTTTTTAAAAGACATATATTTTCTTCAGGCTTCATGGACATTTTCTTTGTAGCAAATAGTTGGTAATATTTGTGGTTCCAGGGCCGATTTTCGATTTTCTTTTCCACCCAACTCAATTGCCACTTTCCTCTACCTAAAAAAGATGCCATCTTCCCCCAACCACCAAATTTGCAACTGTGTCAAACAGTTTTTCTATTTTTATTGCCCTGTTATTACTTTTTATTTTTCAGTCCTTTTTTTTTTATTTATTTATTTGCTCTCCTCCTCCTCCTCCTCCTTATCTCTTATTCCTGTCTTTGCTTCCTCTCCTCCCCTCCGCTGTGTTCATCGCTTGATTTGAAAATCGCAGAATTCTTTCGACTCTGATTTCGGCATTTCTTCCTTCCAGTTGGAACATGATGAAGAAATGTAGTGAAGTGGAAGGTGTTTAGAGAAGGTGTGTTTGGAAGAAAAGAGAAAAAAATCTAAAAGAGAGATATAAAAATGAATACCTGATTATGTGTGTCGTCAGCGGAAAAATTGTAATAATATGCTGTAAGAGTTATCTCCCCATTTTTCTTGTCTTAATTTTTGTTGTTTTTTTTTTTTTTCATTCAAAGATGCTTTTGAATTTTTCTTTTAATCTTTTTAAGCCATCCTCTATTTGGCCCCATTTTCTTCAATTATATGGTGTGTGACCGAACCTAATCTGAATTCGATAGATTTATCACTTTTCCCTTCACCCAGAGATTTTTTTGTTTTTTTGTTTTCTGTTTTTACTTTATACTCTAAGCTTTTCAACTTATCAGAGAAATATATATCTCTTGTAAAACATTGCTTTTTTTCTTTTTCGTCTTCAAAACACCTTTTTGCCAGTCACAGTTCACTGGAGCGGGAACACTGAACATTTTTTCTTTAATATTTATACTCTTCGAATGGTCGTATATTATGCCTGATGGAATCATTAAGAATATGGCCTCTTGGCTTCTGGAATTGGTTTGAGATTTTTTGCAGCTTTCCAATTGTATGGTTGTAGAAATTATTCCCAGTTGTATTGTATGACTGTATTTCCAGGCAAAATAAAATCAAATTACCTTTTTTGACGGTTGCTCATTCAGAGGGTGGTACCTGGTGGGGCTTGAAATTTTATATTGAAGACAATTTATTGAGAATTGGAAAGGTTACATTTTTGTACCGAAAATGAAAGAAGAAATAAAACAATGAAAATGGGAACTCTTCCAGTTGGACAAAAATTGGGAAAAAATAATTTGAATGAATTCAGTAAATTAAAACTGATCTTGTTTTTTCTTTATATTTTGATGAATTTTCTTTTAGCAAATAAAAATATTTCTGCATTTATATCGTGCCCCTTTATTTTTCAGTAAATAAAATAATTGCTGTTTTCAGTTTATACTGTACACAATATTTTTTCTGCAAATAAAACTTGTTTTTTAGTTTATATTTGGGTCCAGTATATTTTTCTCATTTTTTTTTTACCATAATGTTCACTCTGTACAAGACCCGAGGGCCACTTGAGATAGAGAATTACACAGTAAGAGGCACAGCTTATTTGAATATGTGTGGAAGATAACGGTTAACCATAGACTTGAAACTATTGGGGTAGTATCCTCTTCAAAGTTGGTCCCACAAAGCAGCAGTTTGTGAGAAGAAGCTGCTGAAGTTAATCTCACCAAATAAAGTCAAAGGGAATGATGGAGGTTGGCTACAATGAGCATGGCATAGCAGGTCTTAGCCAGGAAGGTTAGGACAAGGGGGAATAAGGAGTGTAGTTAGAAAAAAGCAATGAAAAAAAGCAGTTAAAAAAATTAAATCTTTATGGTCAATTATAAAGTGTTTATTGACTTTTAAAAAGCAGAACTTTGAATTTCCTTAAAACTGATGGCAAATTTTTTCATTAGTTTTTAAAAGCCATTGATAATTTTATTTTTGAAAACAACTTTTCAAACTTTTAATTCAGAATTTACTATTTAAAAATGTCTCAATTTAAAGCTTTCACAGAATCGCACAATTTCTTTCAAAGTTAAAATCATAATATTAAAAGGATATCAGTGACATGTTTGTGTAAACCATTTTACAAACAAGCAAAGAGAGTATATGTTCTAAACAGGCTGATATATCCTAAACTGTACTGATGACAAGTTCAGTTTGATCTTCTTTGTTATTTCATGCATATTCTTTTTGCTAGGATCATTATGAAATTATTTCAAATTTCTGATCAAAAGCTGTAATTATGATAACATATTTCATCTTAAAAATTAAATACTTTAATATTATTATTTGGCAAGAAACAAAAAATATGATCGCATTTTTTCAATGACAGGACTGACAAAGTGTAAATACATATGATCCATATCAAACGATGCAATACCGAATATTTTAAGGCATCAGCTATGAAAGACGAGTTCAAGGTATTTGCATTATTTAAACTCGTTCTATTGTCATTGTTTTTATTCTATTGTTTGCCCAATACAAGACCCAAGAGCCACTCACAGTTGAAGGTTAAAGAATTTGTTTTATAGACAAAGCAGTAAGAAGTGCTGATTATGATAATATGTAGGAAAAATAATTGTTGACCTTGGACTTGAGAAGGGTATGGTTTTAGTGATTGGGGAACCATCCTCTCGGGAGTTTGTCCAACAAAGCTGAAGCTGTTTGGAAGAAGTTATCTTAATGGTACTTCCTTCTTACAAATGGAATACAAAAGGAATGTGGATGGTTCAAACTGGTGATTATGGCATGACAGGTCTTAATTGGTGGATTAATAAATGCAAGAAACATTTTCCATGGAAATAACAACAGTTTAAAGAGAGGATTGCAACATTTCATCTATGGGAAAGGGTCTATTGGGTGGAAATTCATCACCCACAAGGCCACGTACGTGCTTTTGAGTTCTATCAAGACAGGCAACTACAAACTGGGTAGCTTCAGCCCAAGTACAACAGCAACAGTCCATTTTTGATCTGATCTGACTCCTGTAAAGATAGATCATGGCTGGAGGAGTTAGGTGTTTACTGAAATGGTAAAAGAGTCAACCGATGGATCATATATATGAGTTCCACTTGAGGTTTGACATGAATTTTCGTCCCAATAAATAAACAATGAGATTCTTCTATAGTTCAACCCTTCATTGTGACAGGTGTGAATTCATGGTAAGCTCAGGAACAATGAAATTGTTACTAGCTTCGTTTACTTGCTGAAAGTTTTTTTTTTGACAGTTACTAGCTGATTTATCTCTAATCTATAAAAGGCAGGATGTGTGTTTGTGTGTGTAACGAATGCATGGCTGCAATTTTTGACAGATTTGCACCAAAATTTACATGCACATGCTCCAAGATTGAAAAGCCAAGACCGACTTTGTATTTCCTAACTCCCATCGATAGTGGAAATAATCGATTTTTCATGCTTCTATGGCAATTTTCATGTAGTTTGCAGCCATTTTGTACTGGCCAGAGTGAGAGCCAATGCTGGCTGCTATGAATAGGCAGGAAAATTCTATTGGCCAGCGTGAGAGCCAACAGCTAACTAACATGAATGTTAACTAGCATGCTAGCATGCAAAAAAAAAATCAATAGCTGCATTCATAACAAGTGAGAAAAATTTAAATCTGCATGGTACTTTACTCCAATTGGCTTATTTGCTTGCTTAAACTCAATGTTGATTCTGATTCCACAGAACTAGGTTGGGTGGGAAAAAGTATTTGTTAACATTCTTTTTTTCATTCAGTTTTTCTAGTTACGAGTCCTTTTTTAAAGCTGATCGTTTTGTGTTCATTTAGTTCTTTTTTCGTAACAGATTTAATGTTTAGTATAGAACTTAGAAAAAATTTGCAGTTTGAGATAGGCAAGAAGTAAGGTGTGTAGCAACATCAGCATGGCAAAGGGCAATCCTTTAAAGTCAAGGAAGGGCATAAATATTTTTTAAGTCAAGTGATAGCGATTGTTGTATGAGCTGTACGATTTTTGAATCAAGCACGGGAAACGCCGGGCCTGCTGCTAGTTGTTAATATAAAACAAAACCGCCTGTCATGGGTTTAAATTGGTTTACGTATCATCTGGTTCAGACTCTTCTCCGGCCTTTTGAACAGGAGTAGAGGTTTATCCCTCATTTCTTGTTTCGGGTTGGCATTTCAGTTTCATCTAAGGTCATTTTCTTCTCATTCACTTCTAGTGGACCCTTACATCTTGGTGGCATTATCTCCTTGCTTGCCTCTTACTTTCTAACCTTCTACTTTGAGTGGCTTTTGGGGCTTGTACAGTGTGAACATCATTGTTCTCATTCCTCTTTCAATGTCTAGTTATCTGCTCAGATATTGTTTACCCTGTTTCTACTGAGTAATAAAACATTCATTCACTTATTCAGTTAGCGCATTTTGTACTGTTGTAGTCATCACTCTCCGTAATTGTGGTTCATGGTGACATTCAATGCAGAATAGGGAGATGGTTTGGAGAAAAGATAATATTATCTCCAACAGAAATCCAACAGTAGTCTTGGTCTTTTTCAGCGCCATGTCCTTTCAGGACGTAGGCGATCATGGCTCTCCACCTCCCTCTACCCCTTGCAGCTCTCAACAATTTCCTTCTCTCTGCTTCCTCCCCCGGACCACCTACTCAAGCTCGCCAGCTAGGTCACAATATGTCTGCTTTCCCTTGTCTCTCTTTTCCTATATTCGACCTGTGAGTATCAGATTCTCCAGGCTCTTTTCCTCATTACGTGTCCCCAAAGCTTCAGCTACATTTTTCTGATGTTAAATATAAGCATTCTCCTTGTTTACATCCTCTCTAAGACCTCTTTGTTGCTCACAAGGACGGTTCATGATATGCTTAGCATCCTTCTGTAGAACCACATCTCCGTTGCTTCGAGTCTCTTTTTCATCTTTGAGGATATCGTCCAACATTCGCTGCCGTAAAGAAGGACAGATGTCCCGTAACTGCTCAGTATTCTTTACTTTGTTACCAAAGAAATCTTCCTGCTCAGGTTTGCAATGCGTCCTTGGCCATCGCAATACGTCTATGGATCTCAGTGTCGCACTTGCCGTCCTCTGTCAAGACGCTTCCCAGATATTTAAACTTCCGCGTCTGCTTGATTCTAGTGTTCCCGACTTGCAAATCACATTTCGAGATCTTCCTCACACTGATGACCATGCATTCTGTCTTCCTGTAATTTATGCTTAGTCCTTTCTTCTCACTCTCTGCCGCTACCTTGGTCGAAAATATTAACAGATAAGAATGAGAGTTATACCGGTGAGCCTGTGGTAGGACTCTGTGAAGTCTGATCGTCAGGAGTTAGGATCAGTTATTTGATCTTTTCTGTGATAGAGAACTTGTTTGCAAGTGAACTGAACTGGCGAGTCAAACCAGTGTATCTTCTAGGTCAAAAGGGAACATTCTCTCACTTTTTTTTTTATTCAAAAACCACCTCAAATGAAATCGATCTTTATATTATGTCTTCTATTCTGACCAATCGTAATACGAGTGGCTTGTCGTAGTAATTTCTATTTTTAGTATTTCCTGAAAAAGGGCTTTTGTAACACAAGACATTTAACATACACATGAGGCCCCTATGCTTATTGGGCCTTGGGTAAATGCTCATCAGGCCCACACGTTAAGACGGCTCTGACCCTGAACGTAGTTTTATATAAGCGGCATATGTTCAACCCGACGTTGACGAATCCACTCCAATAATACCCGATCGAGATTATCATTTTTTGTTCTGTGCAGTGTTTTTTCTATTTTTCATTAATTTCTGTTCATCATTTTTAGCATAAAACTTTAACAATTTCTCCTTCTGTATCCTTAGGTCGGATATGGTGGTTGTTCCAACGCCAAACTCTTCAGTCAGATGTTTCACACTTACACCCCTGTCAAGTATTTTTTTTTCGTCCTATATTTGGGACTCATCAGCAGTGCGCATCCACTACCGAGGGAATCGAAACCCCGACAGTTAGGTTGGCCGTCTAGTGCTTCCTGAGGTTTCTATCAGACTCGATGAATCAATTAATATAATTATCAAATCCTCCTCATTACTATGTGTGTTTATCTTCGCTTGAACCAGCTTCTAATGCTCCAGTTGGAGCGGCTTGGTGAGAGTAGTCGTGGCTCCAGGAGGCTCAGTCCTATGGTCAGAGAGAATTTCAGTTGAGTTCCACCACGGAATGTGGGAGTGAGCGGCGCTTCTTAGAGTCTGATTTGTAATCTCGTCGTCACCGAGGCCCGGCGGAGCAGTTGGTATAGTGTTCGCTTGCCAACCTAACTGTCGGGGTTTCGATTCTCTCGGTAGTGGATGCGCACTGCTGATGAGTCCCAAATATAGGACGAAACGGCCGTCCAGTGCTTCCTGAGGTTTCTATCAGACTCGACGAATCAATTAATATATATGTATATTAGGTTGGTGCAAAAATAATGTCGTTTTTGACGTTCAACTTTATGTGAGAAAACGACATTATTTTTGCACCAACCTAATATATATGTGTGTGTGTGCGTGTGTGTGTTATAATAAGCGTTTAGTTGCGAAAGGAAAAGAATAACCAGGATTAGGTTTTCGAACAATGTTTATTTGCTTAATATATAAGATGTCTTACAGAGTGCAGTCAGATTTCGGTGAAATGTTAATTTTTTAGTTGCTGATTTTTCAGGATGGCGATAGGGTGTAAGGGTATCGCCGGGATTTGATCTATATCTTGTATTGGTTTGACCGAGCTCAAAGGATATGGTCGTTCGCACATGTTGGTCAATCGCGTCCACGATTCGTTGTAAAGTGCTTTGGTTTGTCAAGGTGACGAGGAATTGGCATAGCTGGTAGGTCTGTTCTTTGAAACAGGGCCACAGTGACAACAACAAAAGGGAATACCTGTAGCGAATCTGGTATGCTAAGTTGACAGCGGTGCATTGCCGAGATGACGAGGTTGATGTAGCTGGCTACGAAACGATGGGTTGCACACTTGCGGATTCGGTGTCCTTTCGTTGCAGATTCGGAGTCACTTGTTTGCGGTCAGTCACGACGGTTGGTTGTTTGGTCTGGCGGTGTCGAGACTGGATAGTTGGCCGTTGCAGTGAGTCGGATTTGCCGAGGTGACGGCGTTGGCGATGAGGAAGGCTTGTAGCCGGGTGGTGACGACATTGAGATGATAGTCTCTATTCAGTGTGCGAAGAGTGGGGTGGTTAGTCCAGCCCGGGAGTGGTGACGGTCATTTAAAGGAGAGGTCTGACGGCCAGCAGCCTCCTGGTAGTCATGCTTTTAAGCAGATCTAGCAGTCTTCAGGGACATCTCATTTTTTCCGTCACTAACATTCGCGATTGGCCAGTGTCACTTTCATTGTCGGGGGGCTGCTTCTTGGACCGGCAGTGATGCTCGGAGTCTATGCGCAGAAGTCTTTTGATCTCTGACTCCATGGCGTTCACATCGGCTATGCAGAATGAATTCGAAAGAGCTCTGAATGCAACGAAGTATAACACACACACACACACACACACACACACACACACATATATATATATATATTAGGAAATGGATTAAATCCGACAGATTTTAAAAATAAATTTGTTTAAACCTTATTTATTAAATGGATACTGATATTTCAGTAGATGTCCTATTTTAACAGTTGAATATTCGAGAAATCTTGTTACAAAAACATGCGGGACATGGCAGGATTCGAACTTGTGTCCGCTAGGGAAAACCGTCATTAGATCTGACGTGACTTAGTCTAAGTCATGTTAGATCTAATGATGGTAGATAAATAAATATACTGTTTAGTAAATGAATTAACACAGAAAATCTCAGATTTGATTATCCATTTAAAAATAACGGGCATTAATAAATTAATATATATATATATATATATATATATATATATATATATATATTATTTGATAATAAAATGTTAAAAAGTATGTAAGAATAAACTAGGTATTTACTGTGTCTCCCCACTTAGACGAGTTGTGACACAAAGTTAGTTTTTAAGGTGGGGACCAGAGCGCGCGTACAACCGGGCTATGAACAAAAATTGCCCGCAGCCCCCGCAACCGTCGATTCCTCTCTCTGGTACAACGAGAGGGCGCGGCCTCGGGCAGCTGTTTCCCAGGTCTGGAAACCTCTCAGTATAATTTTCCTCAGCTGCGACTCTGTCCGATGACGAATCCGCCCATGAGCGCACTCTGCCCAAAGACAAAGACGTAACTGAGAGATGATTAAATACGGTGTTACAAACCAATCGAGAGAGCAGTTTTCACATTTAATGATAAACTAATATATATAAATGACATCATAATAATTAACCAGCATATATAATAAGCGTTTACAAAATAAAATATACATTTTGTTTTAATACAATCATCCCGAAACTCTGAGTCAACCTCAGATAAATATCATGAAATTTCAATATATATGCAATAATATGTATGTTTGTATCTGTTTTGTAATTTTTAATTTTACGTTCAAAGATATCAGCTGTGTAAATATGTAAGCATTGGAAATATATGAAATATTTTGAAGTTGACCAAATGTTACTTTTCTCTTACAGAATTTGGGCTCAGATATAGTTTGCTACATAAGATAATTGTGATTGTGGTTTCATTTCTGCCGCTACTATAAGAAAAAGGATATGCCAATATATATCTGGATGAATGGAATTTTTGCGGAATTTATTTAATAAATCCTTTCAGCGATATCACAATTTCAATAACCAAGTAAGTAAATAACATTAATGTCCACGCCAAAATTTGGTAACTTTTTGTTCTTTCATTTTTCACTAAAATACGAGCCTGCAGTTGTCATCACAATACAAGGCATACGTTTATTCATGTCAACAACGAATTTTCTTTTACATTTAACTACGTCCCCCCCATTCACACAACTCCGCCTTGTCGCCAGTTCCATCCAGCCTCGTAAATTTCCATGCCATCCGTCATCTTGATATATTCTCACACTAACAGAAGCATCCAATCTCTTTCCCTCTGTCTCTGTCTTTCTCAGCATTCCTGTGTACTTGACTAAATGCAAATCTTATAAAAGTGGCCTACCGATGCCTGTAAAAGACTCATTGCTGCCTGCGAGGTATTGCCAGTCGAGTGTCTCTGAGACAAGGCGCGTACGATAACAAGACAATGGCGTACTGGATGGATTGGGAGGGAAAAAGTGGCGCGGAAAACGAATAAAACAATGAAAAACGCATTCACAAAATCGACGCATTGTTTCTCGGCTTCCTTTAAAATGTGGCTAGGCGGACAAAAGACAAAGAATGCTTGTGAAAAACTGTAAATGAAATATGGAAAAGTGCGGTCGATGTTGAAAAAGGAAGGAAAGAGAGGAGGAGAAAAGGCGGGAAAGCTGGGAAAAAATATTTATCATAAACGAAATTATAATTTTGCCTGGTGACTTTAAACAACTTTTGGAGATCGTTTTATTTCGGAACTGGAAAGAACAATGCGATGACGTTCGATTTCGATCGCCTTTTATGATCTCCTTCTCTGAATAAACGTAGTGGCCTTTTATAAAGAACCCTTTCTTCTACCAATTCTGCTACTATCTATGCCTTATCTCTGCTTCTTTCGTTCAGAATATTTGGCACACTGTCTTATTCTTGTGTCACTGCTTTTATTATAATTAACTTACACGGCTACTGACTGGATTCCCAAGGAATATTGCATGTCTTGGTATTGTGTCCTCCATGCCAGATGTGTTTTATTAAGTAGATGTCGTATAACAGTAAATCTTCTCTATACACTGAAGTAGCGATCTTTCTTTCAGAGAAATACAAATGATTACGAATGGAACAATATAGTTTCTCGTTGCAGTATATTTGTTTAATATTGGTCTGAAGTTGCTTTATTCACATTGTTTTTCACTCTTTTTGACGTGAAATTAATGTCTGTCCTCAAATCCAGCTTTAAAATCGCTACGTCAACTGCTAATGTATTAACGATTATCGCTGACAGACTCTATCAAGCTTTAGATAAGAATGCTGAAGCACTGACTGTTTTTTTGGACATATCGAATGCGTTCGACATTTGGCGTGTCTGTCTTCTTCACAAACTGAAAAGCTATGATATTTCTGGACGAATTTCTGAAGTGATTCAGTTTTTCTTATCAAATCGCGAAATGAAAATTGTCCAGAATAGCCACTCTTCTAGATCTTCTGGCTACTCTTCTAGATCACCTGGCCACTCTTCTAGATCACCTGGCCACTCTTCTAGATCTTCTAGCCACGCTTCTAGATCTTCTGGCCACTCTTCTAGATCACCTGGCCACTCTTCTAGATCACCTGGCCACTCTTCTAGATCTTCTGGCCACTCTTCTAGATCTTCTGGCTACTCTTCTAGATCTTCTGACCACGCTTCTAGATCTTCTGGCTACTCTACTAGATCTTCTAGCCACTCTTCTAGATTTTCTAGCCACTCTTCTAGATCTTCTGGCCACGCTTCTAGATCTTCTGGCCACGCTTCTAGATCTTCTGGCTACTCTACTAAATCTTATAGCCACTCTTCTAGATCTCTGGCTACTCTTCTAGATCTTCTGGCTACTCTTCTAGATCTTCTGGCCACTCTTCTAGATCTTCTGGATACTCTTCTAGATTTCCCTATAATCTACTTTGTCTTTAATTTTCATCAACGACTTTCCTGATTGGATCAGTTCTTAACCACGTTATCTATGCTGATAACAAAACTATTTACATTTTAGTAGTAAGTTTCATCAGTTCGATAAGGTCAAATTGGTAGATGATCTTAAAAATGACCTACAATCTGTTTTTATCTGGGACAAGGAATGGCTTATTAATTTTAGCGCCTCCAAAACAAAAATTTAATAATCATCTGAGAGACCCCTTCTGCCTCCTATTAAGTACGGCTGATGGAAAATTCCAGAACAGTGATTCGTTACGCTATTTCGTGTTTAACATTTTCAGCTGATATGAAGTGTAAAGATTATGATGAATCATTTGCTTAGAAAGCTGGTTCCTTGTATAGTACAAGACAATTTCTTCTCTCCAGAATCTATCTTAAATATTTATTAGTTTACCACTTGTTCATACTTTGAATATTGGTGCCTCAGATCCTTC
Organism: Acanthosepion lycidas; assembly: GCA_963932145.1. Classification (NCBI taxonomy): domain Eukaryota; kingdom Metazoa; phylum Mollusca; class Cephalopoda; order Sepiida; family Sepiidae; genus Acanthosepion; species Acanthosepion lycidas. The sequence continues at coordinate 85,046,459 of OZ010605.1, forward strand.
TGTTATATATTTAGAGGTTCCTGATAAAATCCAAAGAAGAATATTATTGGTTCTGACCAGTCGTCTCGGATGCAGTCACTTTCTCACCACCGTCATGTAGCTTCCCTGTGACATTTCTATAAATACTTTCATGGTAATTGTTCGGATGATGGTTCCGTTATGGTTTGTAGATTTTATGAAATTAAGCGCAGTACTGGATTGGCAAAAGGGTCTCATTAATTTCGAGTTGAATTGGCTAGATCCTACCGTATGTTCTATGTTAACAGTTTCTTTTCCCGCACTTCTCGCTTGGGGAACTTTTCAAAATTTAAATGCAATGTCAATCGTTATCTACTGTCTTCCTGATTAGTCTTCTTCTATTGTTCTTTCTCCTTAATAATGTTTCTATTTTGGCTTATTCTTTCACACTCAGTAAGCTCTTGTGCCTTAGAGGCTATACTGTCTTGCCTGGGGTGAAATGATGAAAAACAGGCCTTATACAGATTTCGTATTGTAGGAAAGGCAAATGAAAGAAACATTTTAACAATCAACATATTTGCATTATTTACGTTCACTTGTCGGAATGTATGAGTGTCATCAAAAGAAGCAGCCCAAAATGCAAATTACATATTGGAGACAGCAAAAGCACGTAAGTCCAACAATTTCAATATTTGGAAAGTATTTTAAGAGAGGGCGAAAACTTCAACAGCTAAATCCGAAGGTGCATTGGGGTAGCGAATGGTACCTTGAAAAAGCTAAGCGAAGTATTAAGAAATAGGGAAATTTCGTTAGAAACGAAGAAAATAGTACATAATTGTTATGCAATCAGATCTATATGACAAAGAATATTGATAAATTTCCTCACAAATGAATAAAATACTTGAGCAACAGAAATATATTTCTATAGAAGGATGCTGAGAATAGCATGGATGGAGCGTGTAAGCAAAGAGGACGTTTTAAGGAAAATGGAATCAAAAGGGACACGTATACTTAATTTCAGAATCATTTGAAATATTTAGGGCTCATAATGAGGAAAGAAGGCTTGGAAAATTGAAAACTCACAAGACACAGTGAAAGCATATAGAGCAGAAGAAAGCAGTGCATAACCTCCCTAAGGAGGTTGTGCAAATGGCTGGTAGAAAAGTATTTTACAGATTTTCTTACAAAAAACCTGTCTTACAAAAAACAGAAGAATTGGTCTTTAAAGAAAACAAGAAACTACAGAAGATTGAATGATGATTTGTGTCAAAGAACATGAAAGAAATAAGAAAGTTTATTCAGTAATAAAGGAAGCCAACAAATTCAAAAGGGAATTTCCAGTGGGTGAAGAAGTGGAACTAAATTATAACACACCATCTGCAGCGGTAAAGAATCTAAAAAAGAAAACAAAGCAAATACAATGTACCAAATGCAGAAACGATGGTAAGATAAGCCTCTTCATGGTCAATACTCTGCACGTACCAGACAAGCTGATATAGAGAAACCACGTACCCATAAGTGGTTATGTAGTGCTGGGTTAAAATCTGAAACCGATTGATTTATTCATGCTGCACAGGACCAATGCTTGCTAATTGGAAATTACCAAGCACACATACAATGTAGTTTCAATGATAAATATCCAGAAGTAATTGACCATCTCGTATCAAGCTGCAGTGTTAGTAACCACTGAATATAAAACTCGACATGACAGAGTTGGCTAATATCTGCATAGGAAAATATGCAACTTTTACGGGAAGGAAACTGCAAGAAATTGGTATGAACATCACCCAGACCCAATAACAAATTTGTGGGACTTTAGAATGATAGGTTGATTAGATATGATTATGATAGATTGATTAGAAAAGGTTATGATAGACTCATTGGAGAGAATAGCTGGTAGCTCATGCCTTAAAGAAATAGAAAACAATGTACTCTCAAGTACAGTTCACATATTACGAAGAACTTTATCTTTGTAAAATGGGTGTGATCTTAGAGGGTTTCTTTTTTCACAAAAATAGTCTGTGGAAATTGTCATTAATCCATTTCTGATTGGGACCCAGAAGTAAATGTGTATACAACAGAAATCAAAGGAAATAATAATAATAATAATAATAATAATAATAATAATAATAATAATAATAATAATTGTTATTATTATTTATTATTATTATTATTATTATTATTATTATTGACATGACAGTCCCTGCATATTGTAATGTATCTTTGAAGATCTTCAAAAACTTTCAAAATACAAGTATCTTGAAGTGAAATCTAAAAATGTAGCACATGAGGGCAACAATTATTCCAGTTTCAGATGGAGCTCTCGACTTTATTGGAAACAATTCCAACAGACTCACTGAAGGAATTACTGACAGACACAAATACGATACTTTCAATACAGCTACCATATTACGAAGAACTTTATCTATGTAAAATGAGTGTGTCTTATATATATATATATATATATATATATATATATATATATATATATATATATATTTCATCAAAAGAAGTCAGTGGAAAATGTCATGAAGACATTTCTAATCTTAGGTCTCTGGTTGGGACCCAGAAGGAAATGTGTATACGACAGAAATCAAAGGAAATAATAATAATAATAATAATAATAATAATAATAATAATAATAATAATAATCAGATGTAAATAACTAAAACAATATGCTTGAGTAAGGACTTCATTACAATTTCGGACATCACCATCAGTGTCAAACTAGATAAATATCTCTTGAAAACAACAAATTCGTAAGCAAGATTTCTTTTCAAACATTTATGCGTACAGTTTTCATACATCCCAACTTCTGAGTACGCAGGGAAATACATGTGATTTTTTTATCTTCTTTCTTTTATTTTTTTTAATCTTTAATTTTTTAAATCATTTCACCCCAAGCAAAGCAGGTATGTCACTAGTACGCAGGGTTTACTGAGAGTGAAAGCGAGAGAAAAGACTGAGTTTTGAGGAATGTATAAAAGCTGAACGGGGTTCAAGACGACAGAAAATGGCGATTGACGTTGAATTGAAATCCCTGAAGATTGTAGTTGTCAGGGAAGCAAGTAAACGGAAGGGAGTTCCACAGGCGAGAAGTACAAGACAAGAAACTGCCGGAGTAGAAGTGGCGGTTAAATTTAACTATTCCAACAGTCAAAAGGTGGGACCTAGATGTAAATCTATTAGGAACGCTTAAATTCCTGTAGTCGGGACATCAGGGGTAAAAAGCTCGTCAGAGTAGTTATCATGAAAATGTTTGTACAAAAGACAAAGGGAAGTCACGTCACGTTGGTGAGAAAGTGACTGAAGTCGAGATGCCAAATCAGGATCGATTACATTGAAGATTCTTCTTTGGATTTTGTCAAGAACCTCGTGACGAAGACTAGGAGTACCAGACCAGATATAGTATCAGTATTCAATGCACTGACGAACGGTAGATTTGTCAAGACGTGAGCGATCATAGCTCTTCGCAGATTTCTGGTTTTTGTTATCAAGGAAATTTTGACCTGTTATCACCTCTCTTTATCCCTACTCTTCCATTTGTTCGCATGAATTAGACCCTTTATTCGCTGCATTTCTCTGCTTCATTTTCATTCAACATGTCTTGAGTGTGCTACATTTTCTAATCCTTCTTTTTCATTACGTGTTCCAGAAATCTCAACTGCCACTGTTAGATAGTAAGTATAAGTTTCCTTTGTTCTTTCTTCGCTTAAGCCTTTCTTGTTGTTCACATGGTCTGGCTATGTTATTCTTAACATTCGTCATTACAACCACATCTTTATCGTTCTAAGTCTCTTTTTCATCGGTGACGACATTATCCAGTATTCACTGCCAGATTCGAGATTAGATTTTACGAATACAAAGCAGTTAAACATTATTTTCTTTATTTCTAATGAAATCTCCTGAACTATTGTAAAACAATTATTCCTGCTTTGTTAGGGAAAAATATAATTTTCCGTTATTCTCAAAAAGAAACGTTTTGATAGAATGAGATTTTTAGGAACACTGTGAGAAAGTGGAAAAAGTTTTTGTGTAACGCATTTCGTCATTTGGGACATCATATGGCTAAAATGGTGTTTACGTTGATGTGATTACACATCAGCATGAAGGTGAGGGGATGCTGAAATTTTAGATTTATTTTTTTATAACAAATTACAAAATTTGGTGATTGAACATCAATAGCTTTAAATTCGCAGAATTTTATAATTTATTTTAGCGAAAATGACTAACAATACGGAAGTCTTAGAGTACAAAAACAATTAGTTAGTAGGTAGAATATCGTCGGGATTAGGGGTTAAAAATGAATGGAGGATTCACCCACACCAAGAAGATTAATGCAGAATGACAATGACAAGGAATAACGGCTAATTTTAACAAGAAAAAAAAACAACATTTTTTTTACGAATTTACATGCTTGAAGTTGTGTTAGTATTTCGTTTCAGGAAAATAAATTAGAAAGTTACAAAGTCCGTAGCTTTAAAATATTGTCATGAAGAGGAAATGTTCATAGAATAGATTAAATGATCTGACACCCAATAATATTTTTTTTAAAAATGCTAAAACGAGGTTTAGAGAGTTCGTTGCTCACAATAACGATATATGGTTTCAATACGTTCAAAAGTAGACGAAGAGAGAAAATTTAAATACTTAGCTTTCTTAGATTCTGAGAAAAATTCTTTGATGTGCCGTTTGCTAGGTTAAAGGCCGATAATATAATTGGCCAATAATTTTACATTGCCAAGAACTTAAATGCTGGTTGCTGGCCACGATGAATTGAAACGGAACCCTTCACATAACTTCAGACAAACATTTTTCTTTAATTTTTCTCCTCATTTTATATCAAAAGTAATTTCGCATAGACTCGCGATTTTATTTTCTTTGTTCCTCTCGACTCAACGGTTAATTTCTGTCACGACAAGGTTTTCATTAGTCTAAAGAAAATTTCACATAGGCTTGCGAATTCCTTTCCGTCTCCCCCCCCCCAGTCCATCGAATTTAAAGGCAGTGAGTAAAAGAAGTTATTATTATTTCTCATTCACTAGAAAGGAATAAGTAAAAGTCAAAAACTTACAAATATTTATATTATGGTGGCTGGAATTTTCCTATTTCTTTATACTTTGCTTAGCTTTTGGAAGGCACTTTTCGCTGTTCCTATCTGCCTTCGGGTTTCTGCGTCACATTATCTCTCGTATGTTGTTATACAACCCAGACAGTTACATTTCCATCTTCTCAAAATTTGGACGTCCCCATTGCATAACTGACCCCTTGAGCTATGTATCTATCTTATTTAGGACCTTCTAAAGATGTGATTCTCAAAATGAAAATACTCGTCTCCCAACCTGAGAAATTTTAAATCTAAGAGGCGGAACTTTAACCAGGGAGTCAACTGAGAAAAACTTTAAATCAGGGAACGAATTGTTAATTTGGAAAAATGTACTCCATTCACTGTCTACTTATATCAACTGAAGTACACGAATAAATAGCGATAAAAGTACTCGGGAATAAATAAATTAGTATATAAATAAAAATGGTTTTATTGGTTTTTATGCCTGTAATGTTTGATCACGGTTCCATCTAGTTCATTGATTTGCTTCTGTTTTAACTTTATCATCGGTGAAGCAAGTGCGGCCATTTTGAAGAGGTCATTTTTCACTCGAAATATAATTCTTTCTTTTCTTTTTCATTTCTTTTTGCCATCAGCATGTGTCATATAAGTGTTAGCCTAAATTACTGTACGACACGACCTCTTTTAGAGACACACTTTTCTTGAACACAACATGTCCTGGAATAGATATGTTTTGACAGTTGTCAACATACCAAAGCGCCTGTATTCTTTTCAAAGGACCAATCTATTTATCTCTCTGTCTTTCGCCCCTGTAGCAAAATCAACCACTTTGTACTGCTCTAGGTTGGTATGGAATAAGGTCGAATTGGTAATCACCTGATCATTTAACTTAATTGGCAATGAAAGGAAATAGGAACTAAATGGAGACAGATGAAATTTATGGGACACATAATGAACAATTAGGGCCTAGACAATTTAACACGCGTAGTGAAAGCGTGAAAAGCAAAGGAAAACATATCGTAACGTACGCAACGAGTTTGTGTCAGTGGATAGCTGAAGAGGGACAAAGAGGCTTGGATGGTGATTGATTAGTTGTTTTATTTTAACGTCATATCAACTCTTTAAGGACGAAAGTGTTTTTAAATACGTATATAACTTGTAAAAATCATTTGAGTGATTGGTTTCATGTCTCTCTTGTTATGGCTTTAGTGTTATAATTTGTGGTATAGTTCCTCCTCCTTCTCCTTCAGGTAGACTAGGATAGTCTCTACTTTTATCATCTTGAAAAGGTCCTCTAGGCTAGTCATAGATCGTTGAAGTATAAGGACAAGGTCACTACAATCGGTTAGGATATGATTTACGGTATGTGCCTTTTGGTATGCTGTGCATTCAAGAGCATGTTCAATATTTAGGAGAAATGAGCGAGTGGTAAATGTATCTTATTCTGATTCTTGAAAGGACGACTTCTTCCTTCCGAGAACGTCTGAGAGCTTGATGCCATTCTTTTAGAATGGATTTAATTTTATGAATTTTGTTGTATGGGTGTTAGTTCCATACCTCTTGTCATTTCTGTCTATATTTCTGAGATGAGATATTATGTAAATTATTTACATTATTCGGACTATTGTCCTCATCTTTGTCGCCATATTTATTACACCGTTTCGGCCATTCATTATCTGTCTATATTCCTGAGATGCGGTATTATGTACATTATTTACATTATTCGGACTATTATCCTCATCTTTGTCGCCATATTTATTACAATGTTTCGGCCCTTCGGTATCTGTCTATATTTCTGAGATGAGGTATTATGTACATTATTTACATTATTCGGACTATTGTCCTCATCTTTGTCGCCATATTTATTACAACATTTCGGTCGTTGTACGCTTTATTTCGCTCACTGGGGTAGACTGTTCTAATTCCCGGTGCCATGTCTAATGAATGTCAGTTATCAGTTATCTCCTGTTAATTCCCTTCTGAAAGTTCTCCACTGCCTTAACCAGGTATTGAACTCACACTCTTTGGGTCCTGTCACTGGATCTATCCAACGCCTTTATCCACTGTGCCATGTGTCCTTGACAGATGCACAGACACATACACTGATGTCCTCTAACACTCATGGCACAGTGGATTGTAAAAAAAATTGTATAATTAAAACTAACAGTCGAATGATAATCTCGTCTTTATCATATAAGCTTATTACGATGCTAGGTTGGGGTCATTATCTTAAATTTACAGACAGCCGCTTGTGAGATGATGTTCACGACTGGTTGATTACAGTGAACGAAATCTGTCGCTGCCAGTTATTGAAATTATGCTGGAAACAAATGAAACCAAGGAAAATTGTTTTAAATATTTGGGTAAAACTTGTAAATAAGGAATGTAATTGGTTATCAACTATGCGGGAAAAGAAGATAATCTACATCTGGACAAGTGACAAGGGCGACCGAATTGTACGAACAAATAGAATAAGGTCGACAAAGTTTGATTAATTCTGAGCAGGTGGAATTTGTGAAAGATTCGCTTGAGATAAACTGAGATCTGACATAGGAATTGACTGAATATGTATGAGGAAAATATGGATGGGTTTGTCAGTGAGGAGAAGCGATAAACCTTTGCGTATGGAGGAGAAAAGAGAGAAGAGAGGAATCAAATTGATAGTCAAGAAATAGAATAGTGAGAAGAACATACAGAAAGGTACAAACCGGGATAGATAGATAGATAGATAGATAGATAGATAGATAGATATGAGTATAATAATAGAAAGGAAACTGATTTGTTAAGAACATATGACTATATATATATATATATATATATATATATATATGAAGTGAACATTGAAGTCAACACTCAGAGGCGACAGGTTGTTTTATGCTAGACGCAATCGTCAGGCGGCCTGACGATTTCGTCTAGCACTTTATCCCATAAATATATACATTA
>OZ010605.1:85059427-85116927 GCA_963932145.1 Acanthosepion lycidas
TGTTGGGAGGGGGAATCTTTTTCTGTGTTTGTTTGGGGTGGTACTATCATACGCATAGGCACATACATGCAGGTGTACGCATTTTAGTTCTCACCATCACATCCATATAAGCAATTCGAGGCTAGGTGCAAATACATGTCTGTGCGTTCGGTCATACATACGGACTGAGTTTGCCTCACGATCGCAAAAGCGTGAAACCCAGAGTCACAAACTCATACCCATACAACTTATATATATAAACAATGGACGTCCAGCAACAGGAAATGTGATCTTTGTGGTAAGACATGCGGATCCAGAAGGGGTTTCATGCGACATTTTAATTTGCATGATAATATAACACCCACTGTTGCACCTCTTAATGGCCCTGTTTGTGTCAGAATATGTAGGTCCCTTGCTGGGTTAAAGAGCCACATTCGTTCAGCACATCATTAGATTTTCTCCAAAAAGATATGTACTCGAACACGACTTGGCAACCACCATATGTAGGTAAGTAGATGAGTAGGTAGATATAGAATTAATCTATTAGCTTCAATACGGCATTTTTATCACTTTAGACGTTAATTTTTTAGTAGATATCAGATGTGAAATGCGATAAAATATTTTAAATAGAACCATACAGGTTTTTGAATATCTCTGGAGCTAAGTGGTCTAAATCTCCCCGTATCAAAGGGAGACAGAAAGCACATTTAAATTTATAGTGTGTGCTAGCTGATAGACATAATAAACCCTGTTTGAAATTCAAAGAAGTCGTCTGTTTCAAACACGGGGATTCATTGAAAGCAATGTTTGAAGTAATAAAAAATTATATATATATATATATATATATAACCAGACGGGCTTTTACCGATTTCGCCACAGAGAAGCTTTTCGGTCAGCAAGGTCGATTTTACTGTTTTTAAACTACAATTTTCCATGATTTTCTCACGTACATTCATATCTGCTCGATGCGTATCCAAATGTAAACAAATGACATCACACTTTATGAAATGGATAAAATACGACAATAATTTAAGACATTTTTATCTCTCTCTCTCTCTCTCTCTCTCTCTATATATATATATATATATATATATATATATATATAGATAGATAGATAGATAGATAGATAGATAGATAATGTACAAAGTGATGGATATATATACAGATAGGAAAAGGCTTATACACGCATATATATATATATATATATATATATATATATATATATATATATATATATAGAGAGAGAGAGAGAGAGGGAGAGAGAGAGAGAGAGAGAGATAGATAATGAACAAAGTGATAGATATATACAGATAGGAAAAGGCTTATATATATATATAGATAGATAGATAGATAGATAGATAGATAGATAGATAGATAGATATAGAGAAGATGTTTGGAGAGAGATTTGTATATGAGGAGATCAACAGAATGAAAGAAGCAAAGTAACCAATGCGTTAAGTTGAAATAAGATGGATTCCAATGCGTAATAGGAGCGCTGACATTTACGCACCAAACTACAGGCGTCGCGGGAAAACTGATTGATGGCATTGATAAAAGAGGCAGAAGCCGCAACAATTGGACTCTTTATTCAAAATCCGAATACGACAGACAGCTTTTGTTTGTCTGCTGGGTTGTCTGCTCAGAGATTACCATGTTGGACTCGGGTCTTCTCCATGTTTCAGGGAAATGGCGAATGCATTCAAAATGGTTGACATCCAAAGAGACTCTTGGTCATTGCTGTTCACTTTCCAAAATATGTTTTCCCGATCTTACTGACATAAATACATATATTTTGAAATGAGCTCCTTGGAAGACAAGCATATAAAGAATAATACAAATGGTGAATATTCGTATTCATTGGCTCTCGTGATGGCCGTGTGATTGGGTAACCTTAAATATAACTCAAGATAAGAACTATACTATAAACTATACTCAAAAAAGAAACTATGATCAGGAATTAAAATGAAACAGTGATGACAGCTAACCTGAATCCATCGTAACCATTCAGTATGTGGAATAAGTAAATGCTAAACACTTCAGGTACCTCGGTTTCTAGATCAGTTATAAATTTAGTATAAGAGGTAATGAAATCAGACCTAGAATAGGCAGTTCTTGGGATAGTTTCGTCCTACTCCGCAAATTGCTTTAAAATCAAAACATTAACCTGAAAACTCAAGTCATGTTCTTAAAAAGCCTCATCACACCGAGACTTTCAGATGCATGTCATGAATGATAACAAATTTGTTCAGAAATAATTGAACTGCCAGCTGTATACTATTTACATTGTTCGGACTATTGTCCTCATCTTTGTCGCCATATTTATTACAACGTTTCGGCCGTTGTACCCTCCGGCCTTCTTCAGGTAGTTGAAATGTCGAACTTAACCCTTTAGTTCGCTCACTGGGGTAGACTGTTCTAGTTCCACGTGCCATATTTTAATGGATGTCAGTTATCAGTTATCTCCTGTTAATTCCCCTCAGTTCTCCACTGCCTTAACCAGGTATTACACTCACACTCTTTGAGTCCTGTCACTGGATCTCACTAATGCCTTTATCCACTGTTCTATATGTCCTCGAGCTGTATACAACTACTTTCAGATTAGTGATTAAAAACGACTTCAAGCTAATTGATCCCTGTAAGTGTTAGTGAGGGAAATTCTACTTCGAACCTCGTGAAACATGATCGCAAAAAACTGTACCAGAAAAAAGCAAGCCACATCAGTTGAGGACTTCCAACAACAGCAACTATTTAAGTGGATAGCACAAGAATAGTGACATAATGCATTGTAACTAGTTTTATTATAGAAATGCATCGAAAGTCATGGAAAACGATTTTACGAATAGGTAAGACTTAAAGATCAATTTTAATTTGTAATCTTTATATATACACCATATATTACAGATTCTTTTAAATTTTTATTTTATTTTAACATCGAAATTTCTAGTAATTTATAGCATCATCCTTCAGGTATTATTGCTACTACTGTCATTAGTAATACTTGAGTTATCATGCAAACATTGTCCAGTGACTTTCGCTGAGCATCAACTGGCTACACTCACTAGGGATAAGCTGGCTATTCTCACCTGGGATCGACTATTTCTTCTCACTGAGGATCAAATGGTTCCTCACACTGGGGATCATTAGGCTCCTCTAGCTGAGGATCAACTGGTTCTTCTGTCTGGAGATAAGCAGGCCCCTCTCACATGGGATCAACTCGTTCGTCTTACTGGGGATCAACTGGGTATTCTCAATTGGGATCAACTTGCTCTTCTCACTGCGGCTCAACTGGCTCCTCTCAGTAGAGATCAACTGGTCCCTCTTGCTGGGGTTTGAACTTACTCCTCTCACTTTGGATCAACTGATCCTCTCACTGCATATCAAATGGCTATTCGCACTTGGGATCAACTGGTTCCACTAACTGGGGATCAAGTGGCCTCTCTCACTGGGGATCCACTTGTCCCTCTAACTGAGGATCAACTGGTCTCTCTCACTGGGGATCAACTGGCTCCCCTCGTTGGGAATCCACTGGCTGATCTAACCTGAGATCTACTGATTCCTCTAATTGGGGATCAACTGGCTTCTCTCACTGGGAATCCACTGACTCCTCTCACTAGGGATCACCTAATAATGAACAATATCCATATTCTAACACTTTCCTTAGTATTTTTCGGTGGTATTCCGCCCTAATTAAAATAATTTTATATATTTATTTATTATATTTATATATATATTTATTATTTATAATAATATATTGGATTTTAATCATTTTGCTAAATTCTTATGAACAATTCTGAATTTTTCCAGAAATATATGCATATAAGTGATGCTATCGTCTTTGACAATTTTCCGTTCCCTGTCATGGTGTAAGTGTGTTTTGGTTGTTTTTTCACTCTGATCTGATGAAAAACCGGCAGACTTTCCTTTGTTTTCAGGGACTAGATCTCATCTCCTCACCTAGCTTGGGCAATCTGTTTGAATTTTAAAAAACTCTAGAAATGTCATTTTTTTCTATTTTGTAAAACAGATTTTGATTTGTATACAATTGATTAGTCTATCTCATTGGTCAGTTGTTTGCATGTATTTTATTTGATCATTGTTCCAACTCAAACAAGTGTAATTTTTAAATTTCTCAAATAAATGTAATCATAAGATCACTGACAATCTTATCTCTTATCTTTTTTGAAGATCAAGTAACAACAAGTCATTTCACTACTCTAGCGCTCTCCTCAGTATTCTTTTTGATTTAACGTCCTGTTGGTAGGGGTAAATAATATGCCGACTGCAGCCCCTAGAAAGGGATCTCATCTGTTTAATGTACTTATATTTATTTTTTGACTCTCATGCAAGCCAAACCTATTCACCTTTCTACTGCTTATGAAAACGGCTGAATTCAACATTTTATTACCTGGAGTAGGTTGATATGCTGTAAGCCAAACAAAAACTAACCAGACTTTGCTGTTTGGTCATTGAAAAACTGCTATTAGCACTTTCAAATCATTCGAAAAATGTCGCCCTTTCGAGTACCATTTAAGGTCTGGAAACAGGGAATAGAAAAGAGACATGTGCATTTCTTGAAAGGGCAAATGTGATTTGCTCTAATGACTGGCTGTAGCATAATAATAAAGCACACTTAAGTTGAAAAAAACAAATGAAAGTTTCATTCCCGTTGGGAGGAACATTTTTATTTATAACCCTTTCTATGTCTAGGCCAATATTTTGCTATTTAAAAACTGAGAAAAATTCAATGTTTATACTCATGGGAAATATACAGTATTATCCAAATTACTACTCCTTGCTGCATGTCAACACATTTTATGTAAGAGAATGATGATTTATTTTAAATCATTGTTATAATTTGTGGAGAAAAATGCTACGTTTCATTATTACTCAATGAACTTGCTGATGTGACTTTGATTTTCTGTCTTTCTCCTTCAATATTTTGGATAGGAGGCATTCCCTTGTTCAAATTCATTGTTAATTTAAATCAAAGGGAAAAAATTTTCAGTGGCAGGGCTCAAACCAGCTTGATCTGACCCCTATGTATTTAATGCAATACTTGATTGAATGAATTGCATAGCAGATTTCAACATTGATATGACAGTTAAATTATCACAACAAATATGTATTGTAAGGCACTACCCAATGTCCATATTGTCTCATTTTGATCTTGTTGATTGACCACCATCTTCTGGCTTTCTCCTTCAATATTTTGGATAGGAGGCATTCCCCTGTTCAAATTTAAATTAAATTTAAATAATAAAAAACTGTCATTTTTTTTCTCAAAACACAGTCAAGATATTGTGTCCATGTTCATAATTCATGAAAAAAAAATTAAAATGAAAACATTAAATAAATACATACAGGCATCAAATTATTTCTTATTTAACAGATAAAATATTTAATCCTTGAAAATGGCTAAATGTGTAGCCGAAAGCACTTGGATAAAAATAACATTCGGACAGTTTTTAAATAATCTATCACCTGAAAAGAAAAAGAAATATTAGAACACAGGAGAAATTACATAAAAACTAAATCAAAGAACCACCTTGTCTGTTGTATTCAATGAAATGTGCATGAAAGAATCATTGCTGCTAAATTACACAATATATATATATATATATATATATATATATATATATATATATATATATTGGAAAAGGCATAAATTCATTTCTTTTTACCTGTCTACAGATTAAATAGAAATTGACAGGGTATCTAGCCTTGGCAGCCAGTCTAATTGAAGAAAAACTGTAAATTTAAAGATAACACTACTAAAGTGTATTTCCTTAAATATTATGCTGATTTGCAGATAATAAAAGTGGCATGATTGTCTAAATTCTGAAGTCACATGGCATTTTCAAAAATGTATAAAAAACATGAAAATCTAACAGGATTAGTCTTGCAAACAGTTTATTTCAATACCAAACAATGAACTTCATGGTTTCCCTTTCAAAATAATCTCCTTCACACATCCATCCTTCTCTGTCATGCTTCTATGCACTTCTGAAATGATTCTTTTTGGATACCCCTCAGCTCCGTTCCGTCTTGATGGCCTCCATGCCTTCAAAATGAGTTCCATTGATGATCTCCTTGAGCTTGGGGAAAAGAAAAAAGTCACAAGGATCAAGATCCGATGAATAAGGAGGTTGTTCCAATAAGTTCAGTAACTGCCAAATGTGAGCAGGTGTATTGCCACGGTGAAGCAGCCACGATTTTTCCTGTGACAATTCTCGTCTATTCTCTCACACTGAGTAAAGTAAACACCACAGCTCACACAGCATACCCAGTCCCGTTACATTTCTGACAGACCTCCTATACATAGATATAAAGTTGACGACAAAATTATTTTCCGAGTGCTGCATAAAAGATCTCGAAATTTTTTTCACAACACTTAAATATACTAATTTATTTGAGAAGAAATATACTAACTATTACTAATTTATTCATTGTACTATGCACAAAAAAATAAAAAATAATAAAATAAAAATCAAAAGATAGCAAAGTCAAAATTAATAGCTCCTCTCCCCTGATATTAATAGTCGTGTGAATATTTTTTGCTAAATAAAAGCCTACAATCATTTGGTATAGTCTTTAACATGTTTTAGGCATGTCTCCTGAGGAATCCTAGCCTATTCTTCATCTTCAAATATTTTACGCTCTATCAAATTTTCTGATTTTCTTACATGGAGACATGTTTTCAGTTCATCCCCAAAATATACTATGGAGTAAAAGTCAGGACTTTTTTTTCAGATGAGTAAATTTTTTACTGTTGAATTAACAGTAAAAATCTTTTGTTCTAATGCTTTCATACAATTCTCAACTGTGTAACTCTCTTCTGGTTTCTTAATATTTACCATTTTCAAAAATTTAAATGCGATGATATCTTCTGTTTTTTTTTTTTACTCGTGTTCTTTTATTGTCCTTTCTCCTTACTAAAGTCTTCTTATTACATTCCAGGATCAGTAACCCCATTTATCTTACTGGCATTATCTCCTTGATTGGGATGAAATGATTAAAAAAAACATTAATTCCCTTTTTCTTCCTGGAGGTAGTTCTTTACCAAATGTGATGTATGTTCTTGTTGGAAGATAAAATGAAAACTCAGACCTAATTTTTTGCTAACTGCATTAGGTTTTCTTTCAAAATCTACTCATTTTCTTCTTTGTTTGTGATTTCTTACTCTTTCAAAGATTCCCAGTTCCAGATGAACTGCAGAATCTCCATGGCATTATACACCTAGGTTCTACCATGGAAAATGTGTGTGTTTTTTTTTTATATGACACTCATTTCTATCTCCAGGCATAGGTGAGTGTAGTATTGGATGCAAATTAGATAGACAAGTATAAATAGAGAACAATTGGCAAACATGAGGTGGTTATGCCTAGCAAACCTGGTTGCTATTCAGGATATGAGAACTATACTATGACTAGTAATATATAGAGAGGTGTGCAAAACATAACAGTGATATCTCTGTGATCAAAAAGAGCTTGAATTTATTTTCATCTGATCAAAGGATATACGTCATGTAATACATCATCTTTTTTCAAAGTTGTTCTTAGCATGCTTCAGTGTAGTTTTGATGTATCTCTGCTGCAGAAGGAGAGTTTTTCTTTGTATGTAAACATGCAGCCAATTCCTGAGTAGGGCTTTGGTAACAGTTATCTTTGAGACTTCAATTTCAAATTTGGTTGTCACTTATTAGTGTTTTAGCAATTGTTCTTGGGTCTTTAGATATATCATTCTTTCCAGAGTCTTTGAAATTTTTTTCTCACTTCCTCTACAATTGTTGTATAATGCATAACTATCTTTGAAATTCTTCATAATACTTTTCCTTACAGTTCTTGGCATTTGGAAAAGTTTTGATAACTTAGGCTAGCCGTCTGCTGCTTTTTGAGCATCAACAATTCTTTTCTCAAGTCTAAAATAATTTCTTGTGTTTTTGCTATGTTACTTTGCAAATGGTTTTAATATAAGCATCAAACAAGAATAATGATAAATAAACTTAAAAGAGAATATGTTTCTGGCTTGTCTTATAAATATTTTCAAGAATTTATGCCCAAAAGAAGAAGAATTGTGTTGCAGAAGATAGTGCCAATTTTGCAAATTGTTTGTCTTTCAAAATCAGTCATTGATTTCTGGATTTTACTGGAACATTGTAAAGATTGATTTGCTTTTTTACCATTTATCAGCACTCTGATAAATATTTAAAAAAATAATGTTTTGGCTTTAAACAACTATAATTAATATTATTTGCCTTTAAATAACTGCAATGTTTTGACTTTAATCAGCCAAAACATTTTTTCATTATTATGAGAATAATTTCTTTGCGAGTGAATAATTCCTGCTCATTTTTTGGATAAAACAATGCCTTTTCCAAATAACATTTTCATTATGCCTCTTAATTCTTTGGGGAACATATGACCGCAACAACACTTCTCTAATGAACATGGTTCCAGGCAATCCTCTTCAGCTCAGCCCGAGGAATTTTCCCCAGCATGCGTCATATGCTCCACTTTGGAGGACTCTTCCATGGCCATATCATTGTTTAAACATATTGTTGTGATTTCTGTAACACTCTAGTTTTTTTTTTAAGTGAGTAGGTTGTTAGCCTTCTGCACAACCCCCAACATGGAGAACCAGGGTATGTCTTTCATCTGGTTCCTACCCCACATAGCTCTAGAGGCCATTAAAGCATGTAAGCCATCCTACCACATCAAGGTGACACACCAAGACAGTTTTCCAGATATAACCCATACTATTAAACCCATATGTGAGGGAGAAATAATGATATTTGAGGGAAGGGAATGAAATGAATTTGATAAGAATTCAAGCTCTGCTCTCTGATTTCTCTTATCCACTACACCACCTGCACATTCTTGAACAAGCAAAAACGAAATACATAACCAACCATCAAACAGGAGTAGGTTCTGGTAGTCTGACACACATATATAATTGGACAGTTGTCGCCCAATAAGAAAAGATCAATATCCCATTATAATCATAAAACTGCCATAATTTGGTACCCAATGAGAATTGAATTCCAGTTGCAAATTGCTCTGCAAATTCATTTTGGAAACCATAGTCGACAGTAGTCATTCCAATACACGAATCACTGTCACGTATGTGGTTTAATCTGTAAACAACTGTAACCTAGTCGGCTGATTGAAGAATTCTACAAGTACTTAATGTCCTCCACGATATATTTTTCATATTCACAGAAGAGGTATTGGGTGTAGTTGGGAGGAAAAGTGAAAGCAGTTTAAAATGCAAAAATGAACAATATGTCATTAATGGCGCACTTTCTTTGTCTGGAGATATTGCATACATTTGGCAAATAAAGATCAATTTACAAGCACTCCATTAAATTCCAGTCCATATCTTAAGCACAATAAAAGCCATGTTACTTGAATATTGTTCGGTGTTTAACACATTAAGAGGACAGTCAGGAATATAAATTACAGGAAGAGACATTTTACTGATCCGAATTAATTTCATACAAACGATATCTGATTCCCTTCAGCAAGACTCTCAACACGCATTCAAGAACTTTTTGGATTCGTCTATAGCGGATATGAGAGATGAATTTATTGCAAAGTTTTGTTTACTTTAGAAGTAAGAATGGAAAAAATGCAGTCTGTTTCAGATTAGATGATAGACAGACAGATGGATAGAATCAAGTCTTATTTTTGCCATGTATTTTTTTGTTTTCTCTGTTGTTGTTTTTTTTTTTACTTATTTCCACTGCTGTGTAGCAGACATAAAGACTGACAACCCATCAGCAAGTTGGACAGACGATTGGTTTGATGGATACAATGAAATAGAATAAGACAGGTATTCATAGAGTTAGGTTTTCTAGCTTCTTCAGATTTTACAAGTGCATAAATGTACTGATTGTTAAGTAGTAGTAACTTAGTGTTGCATTGATCATTCTGGGAAGTAGTTTTTCTTATCTTTAAAAACAGCCTTTAAGACTTGACTTTTGTTTAGTTTTGAACTTTAACATCTCCATATTTGTAAACTTTAACATCTCCATATTTGTAAACTAACTCGGACAGAATACAAGTTACACAA
Organism: Acanthosepion lycidas; assembly: GCA_963932145.1. Classification (NCBI taxonomy): domain Eukaryota; kingdom Metazoa; phylum Mollusca; class Cephalopoda; order Sepiida; family Sepiidae; genus Acanthosepion; species Acanthosepion lycidas. Next base: position 85,069,478 of record OZ010605.1, read on the forward strand.
GGCAACGATAGTGCGTCATCTAAGGAAAATCAGTTTCACTGTCAATGGTTTGTAAGATATTACTAGCATAATTATGAAAATATTTGCACATAAAACAAAAAAAACAAAAAGAAGCAATATTTTAACTTTATGTAAACTTCTCTTTCTGAGGTTTTTTATGCAAAAAATTGATTTTCTTTCATCAACAATAAATAAAATATTTTATCAATATATATATATATATATATATATATATATATATATATATATATTGATGAATGTTTCATTAAATAATATAGACAAGTTGTGTCTGTTTATTTTAAGTAAGTTCCTTTGATATTGTCTGATAAGCTTAATAACATTATCATTGAAAGATGAAAGGAAATCACCATATTTATACATGTTTAAATCCAATCTAAGCTTTTGGCTTACATAAGCCATTATCAAAGATGACAATTACATTTCAATATATCAACCAATACACAGAGCAATAATGATACACCATATATTTCCATGTATAAAGTGACCTATAGATAAAACGAGATGCAAATTCTATGTAAATATTCATGATTTAATCTGATGTCTATAGTATAACATGACCAAAAATGTAGGCTAGCCTGTATATAGTATGCTGGCCACCTATGTCGCCAGTAGCAAATTATGCATAATGATTTCTATGAGTATAGAATAAAGCTGATTTTATTACAAGTGTTGTTTTACTTATCTTTTTTAATATCAAATCAAAAGAAATAAAATAATGTCATGCATTAACATAAATCTTAATAAAAAAAAACAAATATAATATCACATGAAAGCATTAAACTGACAGTTGCCATGTAGTGTTGATGCCTATACTCACACAGTCTGTAACTATAAAGAGTGCTCACTAGATGATGTAGTCCTGATGGTGAAACTTCTTCCTCATCCAAAGAATCCTTACCATTAAGGAAAAACTTGAAGACATAAAATACAAAAATAAATGGAAACAAATACAAGGAGACATTAAACATAAAAAGCAATCAAACATGTATCAAAAAACTCTTACCAAATTTAGAAACAAATTAATTAAACATATTTATAATATATTAATATTCAGAGCCTGTCTATATTTCTGAGATGAGGTATTATCGACATTATTTACATTATTCAGACTATTTTCCTCATCTTTGTCACCACATTTATCACAACGTTTCAGCTGTGGTACGCTCCGGCCTTCTTCATTCCTGGTTGGAATTTCAAACTGGACCCTTTATTTCACCCACTGGGGTAGACTGTTCTAGTTCCACGTGCCATGTTTGATGGATGTCAGTTATCAGTTATCTCCTGCTAATTTCCCTCTGAAAGTTCTCCACTGCCTTAAACAGGTATTGAACTCATACTCTTTGGGTCCTGTCACTGGATCTAACTAATGCCTTTATCCACTGTGCCATGTGTCCTTGAGGTATGGGTATGAACTTCTGGCTATTATAAACCTAATGTCTTCAGCAACCATTTTTACCAATGTTCATATTGCAATTTTTGCTGTTATCATTCCATGTTTTTACCAGAGCTCATATTGCAACTTTGTTGTTATGATTGCTTTTCTCTGGCAATCCTTATTACTGGTTCCCATATTGTATTTATTTCTATGCTTGGTCGGCTCAGGAGATTTTTGTGGCTTAGCATATGTGCTGATTCCTTAAGTTTACGAATTTTCCAATGGTGTTCCTTGTCTATGATCTCAACATGATCCCACAGAGGTACACCTATTGTCTTTTCCTATTGCCTACACCTATTGCCTACCAATACAACGAGGACCAGTACATTACGGTTACCTGCTAGATTGTCCTATCCTGCTACAGTAGTCAACAACCACTTTGCTATTTCAAATAAATATATCCCTTTTCAGGACATATCAGTCTGGTATGATGTTTGTCGCATGTGATCTTACAAGTCAGTGCTAATGATCTCTAGCCATTGTTGTGCTGTACTCAAAGACTTTGTTTGAAAAGAAGCCCCATTACACTGACTGTAGATTATTCTTTTGAATATTGACACAACTTTTGGAATCACAGACTTTGTCCATAATCACAGATTTCTTTGAACAAGGAATAACAGATTAGATCCAATCTTTTGGTGTTGCTGATTATGATTATGATTTTGAGAAAAAGATTACTTTTCACACATTCAGGTGGGTATTTGCAACAACCCAATACCCCAAAGCATTAGGACCAGTGACATGTTGTAAGTATGACCATTATTGTCTCATAACAGCTGCACATTTCAGGGTCAGTGCTATATTATCATACATACTGATTTAAGTATTTTATTTTGGTGCATTGAATATGGCGCCAATGAGCAAGAGAAGTTTCAACACTCCATTACCTGACATTCATGCTGGAATCAGGAATCATGGGAAAAAAGCTTTGAAGAATGTCTGATCATCCCTATTGCATTAAAATTGAGACAGTGAAATATTTCCACCCTCTGTGACAGTGGGTTGCAGGGGCAGGCCGACTTTTTAGATGACAACCCCATGTCAAAAACAACCATGTATGACATTTTGCCACCAATGAGAGAAAAGAAAATATAAGTGATCTTTAAACCAGGATCAAACTATAATATCTGTTATCTCTTCTTGAAATTATGAGGAATGCCTAGTCGTGAAGTACCATTCTGTGGTTGCAGAGACTGAACAATCACTTTTTATCCTTGGCCCATAAGTATGTCTACTGAGAAACCACTTTAAAAAATGATGTTGTGTCATATGTTGCCATGGTAGAGAGGCAAGAAAATATACCTGCCCTTCAGAACATGATCCTATTGCAATATTTCTTGTCTCTTTCTCTTGAGATTATGAATGATGACTAATCCTGGGGCACCATTCTGTAGTTGTGGCAATTTGTTAAACAATTTTTGTCCTAAGCCTATATATATATATGTGCATAGGTACATGTTAAAAACCACCTTGTGTCACATCTTGCGAGAATAGAAAGGCAAGAAAATATACCCGGCCTTTAGACTGAGATCAAACTTTAATATCTTTGATCACCTTTTGAAATTATGAAAGATTCCTAGTCCCTGGTCATTGGTTTGTGGTTCAGAATATTTGGCAATCAATGTTTGTCCTTGGCCAATATTTTCCAACATATTTCATTAAAGCCTTCATTATAGTTTAAATATACGAACTAAGAATGAAATGGTTTCATGTAGTTTATGAGTGATTAGACTAGTATCACTTCATAGGCGAAGGGGGTAAACAGTATTATTAGGCAGGTAGTCATAATGTTTTCCCTCATCAGCATATATATTTGTGCATAGAAAAAGAGATAGATACATATGGATGAACAATAATGGAGATAGATAGATAGATAGATATGAACAGATACAGACAGATGCATAGATATCTATATCTATCTATCTATCTATCTATATATATATATATATATATATATATATATGTGTATATATATATATATATATATATATATATGTATGTATGTATGTATGTGTGTATATAGGATTAATATGAGTAGAATTTGTCACTTAGCTGGTGATGCTATCCTCAGTGTCCCTACATGTCCATCCACTACTCAGGGAGTATATATGAACATATAGATAGATAGATAGATTCTACTACAAACGGAGAAAACATATTCCATTCATACATACATATATATATATATATATATATATATATATATATATATATATATATATATATATATACATATATATATGAACAGACTTAAATAGATAGATAGATAATGAATAGAATTAGAACAGAATGAATTAGATATGAAGAAAATGAGATAGATAGATAGATAGATAGATAGATAGATAGATAGATATTCAAGGCAAGATTAACCGTTTCCTCATAAATAAATAACTGGAGCATTATTAACTGCTTGCAATTTTGTCAGTCTTTCTCTAAAAACAGTTTTTTTTAGGAAAATAGGTTTTCCATTGTTATTACTGTGTTTAGTGCTGATTTGGTGTTTCTTCCAAAACCTTTGTTTGAATTAGTGTGAAAAGTCAACATCTTGAAAATGGCATTATTTTTTCTTTGTGATACGTGTGATATCCATTTTAGTTGTTGCTCTTGTTGAAAATATGTGGTTTCATTTATTTGATAAAATTCTGTTTTTCTGTAGCACCAATCCATGAGATTGAATGAGATTTGATGAAAGATAATCCGTTTTTAATCTGAGAAATTTGTTTTATATAGCTGACAGTTTAGATCTGAACGATTTTGACGCCATTCATGACATCCGTATTAGAGTCTGACAAGTTTATTTAAGAACATGACTCAAATACTAAGGAGATAATGTCTTCCTTTTGTAGCATCTCGTAGATTTAAATAAAACTACTGTACATCCTATTTTCCTTTACTCCTATAACTGATTCCATGAATAAAGGTATTTGAAGATTTTAGCATTCATTCATTCCATATTCGGAATTTTAAAGATCGATTCAGTGGACATTCCAACATTGATTTTAATCCAATTTCTGTTTTGAAAATGTTTATCTTCAGTTCTACTTCTTGGAACACATGGTAAAAAATGTTGATTTATTTGTTCAAGTTCATTCTTATGCCAACAGTGAATACCTATGTCAATGGCATAACCACCACCCTCAGCATCAATAGACTGAGCAGAGGAGGAAAACAGAAATGCTGTTTCCTGTATGTAGAGTCATTTGCGATGCTGTATACATAAATGATCAATGTTCACTATCTTTACAGATATATAGATAGATAGATAGATAATGAACAGACTGTGATAGATAGATAGATAAATAGATAGATAGATAATGAACAGACTGCGATAGATAGATAATGAACAGACTACGATAGACAGATAATGAACAGACTGAGATAGATAGATAGATAATGAACAGACTGCGATATATATATATATATATATATATATATATATATATATATATACATATATAGATAGATAGATAGATAGGAAAAGACTGAAATAGATAGATAGATAGACAGATAGATAGATAGATAGATATGAACAGAGATATATATGAACAGACATAATTAGATAGATATGAACAGGCAGATAGATAGATATGAATAGGCAGATAGATAGATATGAACAGGCAGATAGATAGATATGAACAGGCAGATAGATAGATAGATAGATAGATAGATAGATAGATAGATAGATAGATAGATAGATAGGTAGGTATGAACAGACTGAGACAGACACATACACAAAGACACACACTCATATATACAGTGAGGTAGAGAGGAAGGACGTTTTTGAAAATTCACATCATTAATTTTAGCTTAAAAAATTATTGACATCATTGTGTTTGTATTGAATTAACATTTCACAAATTCAAGTGTGGAATCAACCCTCATGTGGTTTCCGCTTTCATTGATGTGTTTCTTAATGCGTTCTTAGAAGTTGGCCTTCACTCTTTCCAGCATTTTCCTCTTGATTTGGGCGACTTCCACGCGTAAACCTTCCTTCAAATCGTTCAATGTACGTGGTTTATGCTCATACAAACGTGCCTTAAGGTTTCTGCACAAGAAATCATCATCCATAGACAAATCAGGGGACCAAGGAGTGTAAGTAAACCTGAACATGAGGTGGTCACCGAAGAAAGGGCAAAGAACGTCCATTGATGGTCTGGCTATGGGCTGTTGCCCTGTCCTGCTGAAACTACACACGTCGGATAGAAATACATTTTCGTCGTAATTCAGGCACAAGGGGGTTGTTCGTCATCTTCATATAACGTTCCGAGTTCACAGTAGAAGCATTTCCATTATGGTCTTCCAAAAAGTAAGGAACAATGACGTCAGCTTTTGGGCTATGCAGTGGTCTTTTGTGCATTTCTTTCGGATTTTCAAGTGCCCAGTAACGACAATTCTGTTGATTCACCATGGCATTGAGATTAAAATGAGTTCATCACTCATTAGGAAAATGAGGTTGTCACTTGCCTGAAAAAATTACATCTATCTGACGTGCGAAGTTAAGCCGCTGGTCTCAACAGTTGCCCAATAACCAATTTGTAGGGGAGGAAATGCAGTTCCTCATGCAGAATACGCTTTACTGAACGATTATCGATGCCAAGTTCAGCAGCATGCTGCTGAGAAGAGCGATTTGGATTGCGCAGCAACGACTGCCTGACGCATTCCACATTTTCTGGTGTACAAACGGTACGTTTGTGGGGCCCCCACCACTCTGATATTCATTAGTATACCTCGTGTCCGAAGTGCATGAACTTCGTCAGAGATCGAGAATAGAAATAAAAAAAAAAGCAACGAGACAGTGTACTGGTATGTTATGATTTCTTATTAGTTCTTATTGGCCAGACATGCGTCACGTGTATAAGCGCAATAGATAATATATAAATATGTGTGAAGAATATTTTGAACATTAATGTGTGTGTTCGTGTAACAGTAAGTAAAGAAACACTTGTGTGCCTAGGTGTATATTGGAAGATAACGGTAATTTTTGTAAGTGTAAAAGTGTGTATGTGTGAGGAATGTTTATAGATGTTCCCCTTATATTTGTCAGTGAAATGTAATGATATATGAATGAAATGCAGCGATATGTTGCAATAATTTTGTATTTGGTTAGATTTTTATATTCTCGTATATGTGTGTGTATGGTAAATATCTCTGTCTGTCTGTTTGTCTCTCTCTCTCTCTCTCTCTCTCTATATATATATATATATATATATATATATATATATGTGTGTGTGTGTGTGTGTGATAAAATGAAATAAAGAACAAGTAGGAAACGTGTGTCAATCTAACAAGTTTCAGCTTTATTAAGGCTCCGTCAGAAATCGAGAATAAATATGAAAAGAGAAAAGAGACATAGTACTGGTATGATATAATATTTTATGAATTCTTATTGGTCAGACATTCGTCACGTGTGTAAACGCAATAAATATATATGAGGAACATTTTGAACGTTAAAGTGTGTGATGATGTAACAGTTTGAAAATAAAGAACTGCTTATGTATCTAGGTGTATATTGGAAGGTAACGTGTGTGTGTATAAGTGTGTGTGAGAGGAATGTCTACAGATGTCACCCCCGTATATATGTCGGTGAAATGTAGAAAAATATTGCAATAATTTTGTATTTGGTTGGATTTTTATATTCCCTTGTATGTGTGTGTGTGTGTGGGAAATGTCTGTTGTCGTCACCTCTGTGAGGGTCGGTGAAATGCAACAAGATATAATATTAATCCTATTTTGGTTGGATTTATCATTAAAGCCTTTAGCATGCGTATTTTTGAAGAGGGTTTGTATATTTTCATTATTTTATGTATTAGATAGACATAAGTTAGATTTATGAATAATGCATCTGTAGAAGGAGGGTGATGTGATACAATGTTTTAAGTGAGTGTTTATAGTTGGTTGTAATAAAAAGAGAGAGAGAGAGAGAGAGATCCATATCTATCTATGGACAGACTGATATAAATATTAATAAAGACGAGAAAAAGAAAAAAAGTGACGAATAAATAAAACGTAACCAATATGTAATCAATCTGTTATCCTGGTTCAGTTAACTGTTACGAAACGGAGTGATTAAAATAAAAAAAAAGAAGTAATCATGAAAAAGAAGCGATTCGACTGCCATTTAAGAATTTTGTCTATCATTCTTTTGCTTCAGTTTCATATGCATTTGGCAACGATCAATAGAAGAAAGATTTTTTAGCTTCTTAAAGATTCGTCCCCAAAGAACAGAACTTGTATTCTTTTCTTTTTTTTTTTTTTCATTTACTGCGTAGAACGTTAGTAATTCTTTTCATCGAAAATGTTTCTGGTTTTTGATGACAGAATTTGTCTGTCGAGCGAAGAGTCTGAGAAGACGTGGCTGGAAATGGCAGAGAGATCATTAATGTTCACCTACATTTCATCGAAGATGATTCAGTGATCGTCTTTCGATACATTGATCCGATTCAAGTTTTGCTCGGCGTCTCCAAAAAAGATCTTGACAGAGTGCGAAGCATATAATCAGTAAATGCGCAACTCTTTGCTGTTTTCCAATAACAATTCTTTTCGCCTATCCTGTCAGATATAAACTGACAGATGGAAATAAACAGATATTGCTTTATTTGCATTCCCTATATGACGTGAAAATCAACAGTAATTTATGGTCGGCCTTTATAAAAAAAATGTCTAAGGTGAATCGGATTTAACTACAGATGCCACAAAGAGCTATTTTCTTTCCACTTAGCGCAATGTGGAGATGGTGTCCAAATAAGTGATCCCCAGTGCACAGGCTAATTATTGTTGCATTACACGTCAATATAGAAGAGCTTAAGAGGAAGACAACCAGAAAGTTTATTCTGTTGAATGTACAGAGAAAGAATATTCGGTATCCACACTAATAATAATATCTTTAAAAGCGACAAGACTGTTTATATGTAGCTCGGTCGCTTTGTCGCGGATTAGTGCATCGAGTCGCTGTTCCTAGAATCAGGCAGTCGGCACCCCATGACTTCTGCCGATAATCAGTGTGTACTATTGCAGGAATCCTTTTACTCGTTTTTTTCGTTTAATGTTAAAATTCGGAATGTCGGGATTCGATACAATAACAAAATATTGTTACAGGGTCGCTCGTAATTTAGCCGACTAGAATAATCACACTATTTCAATGGGATAAAAAAAAATCAGTAGAAAACACATCGTAATTTCATCAAATAAACATTAATTTAACGGCAAGAATACAAGCAGTTAGTTATGAAGTGGAAAGTAATGTCTTTTTGCTTGGGTTGGTAAAGTTCTGAAATAAAATATAAATTGTCTTTGTGTATGTATGTGAGAAGCAATGAAATGTTGTGATATATGTGTTTGTATGAAAAAGTCAGAACGTGTTTCTTACTGTTGGCGGTGTTTCCGTAGTCTGAAGTTTGTCAACGCTGTCGCTTTTAGCATGAAGTCTTGAATATCACAAGCGAGAGTTGCGTGGAGTTTGGTGGCAGCTGTTTGCATCCTTTTTGGGAACGTATTTCGTATGTTTTTATACACTTTTTCGTAACAAAATCAGCTCCAGAATTAGATTATTTATTTATTCCTAATTGGCCCTAAAAGGGAACTTGGCATGTCTTCTACTACGTCTACACAATATTTGGGCGGTTTCTACCTAAAAATAATGATGACTAATACAATAAATTTTCTGATTTGTATTCTATGATCTTATTGGTGTGTTTTAAGATGTATTTTCTTGAGTGTGATTGGTTTATAAATATTGTATTTGATATTTTAGTGGACACTATCTGTTCTTCTCTGCCCTGCTCTTATACAATGGTGTGGAAGATTGGTGATAGGTTTCTATATTTGAGCAGTTCCTGAAATCTCATGACCTACAATGAGGAATTGGTGCAACCTGGAATTCTAAAACAGATTTTGGAATGATCGCGGAGACCAAGCAATTCTTTGTTGCCCGCCTTATACTGATCCTGTTTTCATTTTGTCGGTGGGGAGGGAAAAGAAAAATACTAGGGTAAGACTGTGAAAAGCATAAAGATACATATATAATATTTGATCAAATGGTTATGTTTCTTTTTCTATCTTACATATCCGTATGTCTACCATTTTTCTATACTTAGAATATTGGTGCCAGATATAGTCCGGTGCCCATGCTATTTTAACCAGCAATATAATCGGTCCTGATCTGGCCGCTCGGGTTCAGTCGCTTACCCACCGCAGTTGGGTTGCTCCTCTGTGCCTTTTCTATAAATACTTTCATGGCAATTGTTCGATTGAGCTCTACGCTATTGTACATAGACTTTTTGAATCTACGCCATTAATAGACTGGCATCCTGATCTCATTAATTTACAGTTGAGCTGGCTAGATGTAACCGTAAGTTCTATGCCAACAGTTTATTTTCTCACCCTTCTTGCTTGTGGAACTATCTTTCTACTCCATACTTTACAGCCAACTTTAATCTTCAAAAATTTAAATGCAATGTCAATAGCTATCTACTGTTCTAAATACTCTTTCCTCTTCCCGCTTATTATTAATGTTTCTGTTCCTAATTCTTTCACACCCTTTAACCTCTTGTGTCTTAGTGGCTTTATGCCTTCTTTGGGGGTGATACTGATTTTATAAAATTACAGAAGATTTAAAATTAGAAACACACAGAACTCATCAAAATAAATCTCCTTCATTCTCAGTTGTGGCAATCTACCTTTGAATGAGATTATATACACCTTCCTCATAGAAGTTTCTCAACTACTACCATTCTTTTTATAGAAAATGTACTGACAAACATGGAATTGTAAAAAAGACAGCCGTACACTTTTCTAGTGTTCTAAACAATGTTTAGAATTTTCTCTTTGACATGTTCTGCATTATCTTACATCAAATCCCCGCCTCGGAATCCGAAAGGCTAGAAATTAACTATCTGGTAAACGAGAGACTCCGGGTATTTTAAATTTAGAAAAAAAATTCTATATGTTTTGGATATATAATCTAGATAATAGATTGATATGTATCTATCAAATGGTAAGGTTGAAAGCAGTGCTGGTCTACCACCTGAAACATATTTGTGGACATCAAAAGCTCATTGCCAAACTTTTTGACTTCTTAAACTGTGTATAGTAGACGTTCAGAGATGCATCTATCATAGATCTTTATAAGCATAAAAGTAATATATATGTTTCTTTTAATCATAGATGAATCTCCCTTATATTGGTTGCAAGTAAGATACTTTCAAAGGTTATCCTGAATCAGGTGAGTTTTTCTTTAACTGGCTTAGCATAATCAGAGTCCCAATGTGGATTCAGATCAGAATGAGGAATTCTTGACATGATGTTCTGCTTAAGGTAGTTGCAAAAGATGGCCCGTGAGCAAGGGAAATAACTTTTTATGACTTATCTTGATCTAACCAAAACATTGTGTCTCGAGATGCTTTGTGAATTGTTCTTCAAAAGCTTGGTGTTCCTAAGAAAATGCTTGATGTGATAATGTCTTTTTTGATGTGATAATGTCTTTTAGAAGCGTTTGATGTGTCGAATGGGACAAAGCAGAGTTCTAGCCCCAATTCTATTTGTATTTACTATTCGGCTATGTGGGTTATACGCCTTTAAGGATCTAGAGTTGCTTTGGGATTTCACACAACAGGTAGATTTTACAACAAGATTTAAAGCCAAAACAAAAATTAGCATTCAAATGACCAAGAATGTTCTTTTTGCTAATGATTATTGCTCTTGTAGGTCAGAACCAAGAAGGCATGCAAATTATCCTAAATACTTTCTCAGATGAATGTAAAGCTTTTGGACTTATAAAAACTGAACTTCTTCAGCAACCTGTCCCTTATCTTCAAAATAAGGATTCATACACCAATACATAATTTAACCAGTTTCATTTAGATTCGTTTTCTTTTTTTCTTTTTAATTTCCATTATTCTTTTTTTTATATGTTAGATAACATATTATCTAGATGATATACCCAAAACATATATAATTTTTTCTAAATTTAAAATAACGGAGTCTCTCGTTTATGCGCATGTGCAGTTGCATCACCGGAAACAAACCTAGTCCGATGTAATCCTAAGGGACAAAACGCATCACACGAAAACTTTTCCCATACTGTCATAATCTTTCCTCCAATATATATATATATATATATATATATATATATATATATATATATATATAAAGAAATATAGTCTTAAGATGTGCTATATTTATGGGATAAAGTGCTCATTATCAAAGACAGAGCGTGTGTAAATATAAAGTTAACATAGAAGTCAACACTTAGAGACGACAGTCTATTGCATGCTAGATGGCCTGACGATTGCATCTAGCATGAAACGTAAGGAGATATGGTTCTACAGAAGGATGCTAAGTCTATCTATCTATCTATCTATCTATCTATCTATCTATATATATATATAATGATAGAAATTATAAATAAAATAAAATTGTGGTGAGCATTCAGTCACACCAGAATAGTAATGCTAGTAAAATTGTTGGCTTGTTTTACTTTTACAATTGCAATAATGTCCATGTTATAAAAGAGAGAAAGTCACACTGTAATATCACAAGTTCAATCACGGAGGGAATTTCACACTTGTGTTGTTATCCCGATAGTTCTTAGACGAACAGAGTGAATCTTACGTCTTTTGGCGGGATATCTGTACTTCCGGCAGGAACAGTTCCTGTCGCATGCTGGCAGTAATTTTTATTATTTCATTTTTTGTTTAGTTAATTTATTTTATACGAGGTCTAAATTTCATTTTATTTTATATATAATTTTCATTATTATTATTATTATTTTATATTTTATTTATAATAATAATTTTTCTACAATATATATATATATATAAGAGCCAGGCAATCCGTGTAGGTGAGACCTAGGTAGGTTTGCCTGGCTCTTTAGGTTCATATTTAGGTTTGCTCTACTTAGTGTATTGAGCACTTTACATAGTTACTTTTGCTTTACTCGTTTTGGAGGGTTTTTTCTTTGGACTCTGAGCTTAGATTCTGGACGATTGGTTTCGACTTAATTTCATGTTCTTAGTTCTTTCTTTTTTATCTCTTATTTTCCCTTCGGCATTGGTTTGTTCAATTACAAGACAAAATACCCAAAGTTTTTCCAAATGAGTATAACTATTATTATTATTATTATTATTATTATTATTATTATTATATATAAACATTCAAGTCCATATAGATAAGCAAATTCTATATCCTAATTTCCAAGGTTTGATTAACTGTTCAGTTGTCAGTTGTCGATATGAATCCTATGTTTAGATGAAGTTGCAACAAGGGAAGAAAGCATTTAGGATCTACATATTATACATATACCGTGTATTTTAATGACTATGGCGTGATGGAAATAACAATTGCGATTAAAACATTAAGTTCGAGATTGTCTCGGATTAAATGAAAGGTCGAACCCAAGAATTGTGTTTGCACCATTAATGGAAGAACGAATAAGCAGTAAATAGGAACAAAACGTTGGTATAAGATTTTGTTCGGCTTAAAAGAAGATTGTATTACTTATGCTTGAACAGCTTCGAGTTAGGACACAAATAAAGTTGCCTTGTCGAATATATGCACGAATAACATTTATCGCACGAATAACATTTATCGGCGAGATAAGTGGAATAGACGAGGTAGGTTCAAATTTTGGTCTCGACATCTGCGTTCACTTTCACTCAGATGGTCATGAGAAAGGCAGCTATGTATTAGATAACAAGATAGAATCGGCATTCTAGCACTGGGTTACCGTTTATCTGGGAAAAAATTCATTTCTGTAGAGAAAGCTACAAGGAACTACTTCACTATATTTTCAAAGAAATAGTAGCAAAAATGAAGAAATGAAGACGAAAATGAAGAAAAGTAATGAAGAAAAATGAAGCTGTGGAGAGACACGATCACTCACATCCCAAAGAGACAGGGCATAAAAATAGTTTTAGCAAGACATTTTTTTTTATATTGCTATTTTCATGAATATTTTCTTTGTACGGTAAAACTTATAAAACCCTACCTCTCTTTCCACAAGTTTTCTCAAGTAGTAAATTTTTTTCTGAACAATTATTTAAATTTTTATCGCTTCTAGAGACAGAAGTAGTTTTGTGATTATTTTCCGTCTATTCAGTCCAAAATATTGTCCGATTTTTAGAAATTCTCTATCTTTTTCTTTCATTACAATTCAATTAATATAAGCTCCCCCCCCCCGCTTTTTTCTCCTTCACCTTCCACCTCTCTGCAGTCTCACCCCCCGTCACCCGATCAATGCCCTCTTTTCATGTCCAGGGCCAATGGAGTGTTCCAAAGAATCAACTTAGAGAGGCAGTATATCACAGACGAGCTGGCTTTTGGCCGTTTTCGAAAGAGACTGAAGAATTTATGTCCGAACCTTCGTGATTTTAGTCAGATTTACGACAGTTCGATATTTCAGAGAAGAAGAGAGACGTGATGGAAGAGGTGATCAGTGGTTATTGAATCAGAGACTGTTCGATAAACGGGACGGACACAGGCCGATTGAGTGCGTTGGGCTTGTCGTCGGTGTTGGAGCTGCTGCTGCTGCTGTCGCCCAATGGTCTTTTATTGGCGGGTTATTTTATAGAGTTACTAAATCACTGAAAACGGATGAGTATTAGGCGTTATCTTGTAACTTTATTAGTATATTAATTTCATTCCTATGTATATTTCGTTTACTTCCGCATGATTGCATTATACATATTAATAAACAGGAGAAAAAACAGCATACATAATAGACGAAGTAACATTTTGGCATACAAGGAGAAAGAGATTCTGGCACATGTATAAAACGGTGGGCAACACAATAAAAATAACGATACCTACACACAATTACATACAAACATACCTACATATGTGTGTATGTGTATGTGCATGTATGTGTGTGAATATATATATATATATATATATATATATATATATATATATAGAGAGAGAGAGAGAGAGTTATACACACACACACACACACACACATATATATATATATATATATATATATATATATATTGTTTAAAATTAGATATATTTCTAAGGGAAGAGTGGTCAATATCGGCGGGTTATAGAGACAGGGAAGACAAAACACTAAACTCTGCATGCTGACTGTCAGTTTCTTGCTTCAAAGAATTCTTCAGACCACGTTTTACTATTAGGTTGGTGCAAAAATAATGTCGTTTTCTCACATAGTAACATATGTGAGAAAACGACATTATTTTTGCACCAACCTAATACTTAGCAAGCCGCACACACACACAAACACACATATATATATATATATATATATATATATATATATATATATATATATATATATATATATATATAGTCATCCAAAGACACACTGTTTCGCTGTATCACAGACGTCCGATTGCTTCAAGCCGGGATCGAAACCCGACTGATTTGATTCTGATTTGGCAGAAAGGAAATTTTGACATTTTTCTCTATTCGAAATACGCCAGAGGCTCGGAGAACTCAATTCATAGTTGAAGAGTAATATTAATAGCAGTAGGAGACGCTTTTTTTTAAAACACCCTTGCCCTAGAGATTGCTAAAACGGGTTTCCGGAAGCATATATATCCATCCACAGACAGACAGTTTCGCTGTATCACAGCTCCTCAGTGTGGCTAGACGTCCGATTCCTTCAAGTCGCGATCTAAACCCTACTCTCTCTCTCTCTCTATATATATATATATATTATATATATGTGTGTGCGTGTGTATACATTGAGAGAGAGAAAGAGAGAGAGAAAGAGAGAGGGAGGATGTGTATCTAGGGCACTAACGGATTAGAGTAGTAAATGAATAAAATAATAAATAAAAATAATTTATATAATAATAATAATAATAATAATAATAATAATAATAATAATATATATATATATATATATATATATATATATATATATATATATATATATATATATAACTAATCTTGAGATCATGACCACAAATAAACCTAACATATACACTCATACTCCAATCCCCCAAGCAGCATAAATATACAACTTCATGACCATAAATAACCATCAGGATTAGCCCTAAAGAAAAGAAAGCGGAAAGGGTTGATTTCCTTTTTCCTCAGTCCTTTATTGGCCTTACTACCAAGCGGACCTATTCAAACTATATCGTGAGGCTATCCTGAGAGAATTGGAAATTCTACCGTGATTCATTATTGGTAGAGACAATCTTAACAACAAAAGATACGCAGATGTCACAGTACTGATAGCAGACACAGAAAAGAAATTACAAATCCTCTTACAGAAGGTAGCAAAGGAGAGCGAGAAGAAGGGACTAAGGATAAACTACAAGAAGACAGAATGGATGGTCATCAGTGAAAGGATGAGCTTGAAATGTGATTTACAGGTCGGGGACACTAGAATCAAGCAGGCGCGGAAATTTAAATATCTGGAAATTATCTTGACAGAGGACAGTAAGTGCGACGCTGAGATCCGAAGACGTATTGGGATAGGCAAAGACGCATTCCAAAATCTAGGCAGAGTATTACGCGACAGGAGGATTTCTTTGGTAGAAAAAAGAAAAGAATACTGAGGAGCTACGTGAGATCTGTCCTACTTTACGGCAGCGAATGTTGGATGGTCTCCTCAAAGATGAAGAAAAGACTCAAGGCAATGGAAGGAGGTATGGTTCTACAGAAGGATGCTAAGTCTCTCTCTCTCTCTATCTATCTATCTATCTATCTATATATATATATATATATATATATATATATATATGTATGTATATATATATATATATATATATATATTTGTTATCCCTTAAGCTTGGAGATTGCCCTTTTAGATTTGATTTCCCAACAAAATTCAAATTAACAGCTACTGATTTATCCTCGACCAGAAGCAGAGATTAATCATCCAATTAACCAACAAAGCATTAATGAACATATATAATAATTATATAGTGTTAATTTATTTCTATATTTATAAAGAAATAGTGTTCAATATTAATATATTGGCCATAATCCGGAGAGAAAAAAAATTAGAGAAGAAAATTTCTGTTTGTTAGTAGCAGTGAATTACAGGAATGAATAACAGTTTATGAAGAAAATGAACTTCATTTGTAGTTTCATGTTTTTTTATCGTTAATTTTGGTCGGGCCTTGTGTCCGTACGGAGTAAAATTGATCAACTCTCGTCTAAATTACGCAAAAATAACTGCCTCTACACGGGGTCGAAATCGGCTGCAAGCTCTGATTAATTGGTCCTTATTTATGTCAGATATTACTCGAACTATTGCAGCTTTAAGAAAGTCTTTGGTGTTATGAGGCTGTTTATTAACCTCCTTCTCAACAACGCTCCACACATCATAGTCTAGTGGATTGAAATCTGGAGAGTTAGGGGGCCAAATGTTGGGTGTAATGTGGTCGTATAAATGGTCAACCATCCATTCTTGTGTTCGTAGAGCCTCGTGAGATGGAGCCGAGTCTTGCTGGAATATGTAAAGCCTGCCGTTGCATATTTTGATAATCCAGAGCTTGACAACTGTTTGTAGAACCTTAGAAATATATCTAATTTGAAACGATATATATCTGTGTGTGTGTGTGCAGCATTTACTATAAGACTTTGTGGGAAAAAATGTGGTGGTATAACGTGTCCTTCATTGCTAACAACACCCAATACCTTAACCCTTGAAGGAAATTTTGTGGCACCTCAGAAGGATCTGAACAAAGCCATCTGTCATTTCTTCTGTTACGTTTTTGATCTTGATCAAAATTTTTCTCACCAGCTTTTGAAGGATTTTTAAGTTTGTTTAAAAGCCTTTTAGATCTGTTTAAACGGTTTTCTTTTGTTTTGTTTTTTCAGACATAAATTGACGTCTCTTCATCACGTAGGACTTGTATCGAATGTCTTCATGAACACTCCTTTTGATTTTTTCAGACACATGCAGCTTTTTGGCAATTGACCTCATTGATTGACCTCGGTTTTCATCAATTGTCTGCTTGACTTTCTGAATAAATTCGGATGTTCTCACTTTATCAGAACGTGCAGAATGTCTTTTACGTTTTGATACAGGCATTGGGGAACTGTCAGCGTCTTCCAACTCTTTTCATATCTTGTAGACAAACGATCTTGCAAATCTGAGGAAACGTGCAATATCCAAATCGCTATGATTAGCCTTTAATGCCACAATCACATCATGTCTTTTCATTTCATTTGTTATCATAGGGTTTGCCATTCTTGATTTCTGAAAAATAAAAGCATTAGAGTTTATTGGGAAGCAGTATTAATCTTAAATCTGAATGTCTTCAAATATTAGCCGCACCTTGTATATTTATTAATGTACGTATACTTAATAGGTCTGCTATATTACATTTACACTATTTTATTAACACTCAATGAGCAATATATATATATATATATATATATATATATATATATATATATATATTGGAAATATGGTGTAGGTATTAATAAAATATACAAAGATTACGTTGTGCATGAAACTCCAATGCTGTTGGTGAGAGATAATACGTATATTTATTAATATATCTGTATTATTAATGTGTGTGTATGTGTGTGTGTGTGTGTAGTATGAAGGGAACGTTGTAAAATAAGCTTGTAAATAATCAATATTCGATTAATTTTGTGACCTTATTCCAATTTTGATATTTATTAAGTTCATCATCGAAATTCTCTGAATGGAAGTGGTATTTTACTGATTTCGGAGATGACTGTAAAATAAACAAATCAAATCGGACAAAGTTTACAATAAGGTTAGACTTAGAAAATATGGATGAATCAGACTGTCAAAAGAAAAGTAATGAAAAGACATAAAAGAAATTGTATTTTTTTTCTCTCTCTCTTCTCTTCTCCTTCGTTCGTTTTTCGTGATTTTAACTTTTGCCATAAAAGCAGACATATTCAATAAAATAAGAGGCAACATGAACCGAAAGAAAGAGTAGATTCATGACAAGCAGAAACTCGAGAAAGATAAATAAATAGTTAGAAGGAAAGAGAAGAGTTAAAAAAAAAACAAACTGACCGGTTATCTTTCCTCTCTCTTCTGTTCAGTTAACCGGTCACAATTTTTGTTTCCCTTCCCTCTTCTATTTTTTGTCTATTTTCGAGTTGTTTTTAGTGACTGTACACTTTCTTTCTTTTCATGTTTATCTCTCATTTTATTGAATATGTCTGTTTTATAGCAATAATTAAAGTTTGTACTTCTAGATAATTTTTCAAATAATTTTAATTTATTGTCTCATTTTATTTTCTTTCTTCTTTCTATATTTTCTTTTGTTCTTTATTTCTGATCAATATTTCTTTTTAAAACTTATTTTCATTCTTCAAATTCTTCTTTCTGTTGTTATTTCGTTCTTTCCTTTGTTCGCCTCTTTCTTTTTCTGAAATTGATTAATTCTTTATATTTCTCTTTTTTTTCTAACAAACAGATCGATTAATGTAAATATCGATGACTCCATTGTCCTTTGTTTAGCATTTTTCTATTTCTAGGCAATCTGGATTGAAATAAACAGACGCATTTAAAAGTTAAGAATTCTTTCGTCCCTAAACTATTTACCGAATCATATTTTCTTCATTGAAAATGCAAAAACGAGTTAAAAAAAACTAAAATACTGCCGCAAATAAATCCACACGTTATTCATTAAACTAGCTAAATGTGTTATAATTCATTTCTATAACGATCAGTTCTTACTCTGTTTTCTATTGTAATACAATTTTGTCCGATTTACAGTTAATATTCGATATCGATACTATAGTATTATTTCGTTTTACTTAAAATGAGCCCGGACGCTATCAGAAGTTTGCAATGAAAACTATTTTTTAACCAATCAGTTATCTGTGATGTCGAGCTTAACCTGGAATCCTCTCTCCAATTATAAAAATATTCAAAACCTTTCCATTGACTCATAATCATCTGGGAGACCTATCTCTGCCTTCCATCAGCATGGCCGATGCTATCCTCCAGGAAAGGACTCATTGCGCCTTCTCTGGGTAACGTTCTCAGCTGACATGAAATGGAAAGACTATATTGAATCCATTGGTCAGCTACTAAGAAAAGACGTTCACTGTGTGAATTGTTGTGCGAAACAATTTTCTCCTCAGAATCCCTCTTACATATCCATCGTCCATGATTAGAATATTGTTGCCCCGTATGGTCCGTTTCCTCTGCTATTTACCTGGAGCACATTGATAAGATCCAAAGAAGAACCAGCAATATTATTGGTTCTGATCTGGGTGCTCGGCTTCCGTCACTTGCCTACCACCATAAGGTTGCCTCTTGATGCCGTTTTTTAGAAATACTTTCATGGTAATTATTCGGATGAGCTCTTCAGCATAGTAAAGATACTCGGCCTATGTTTCGTTCTGCGTGTAAAAACGTTCTCCCTCCCCATCAAATTAATTCAGTTATTTATAAATACGTTTGTAGTTGCGGCGCTGGCTACATAGAGAGAACGACTCAACGCTTAGACATGAGAATAAAACAACACGTTCCTACAAAAATTAGAAATCATACCTTGCCGTTCAATGGACTCGTCCGGAACACCTATGGTTCCGCCATATGCGAACACCTATTAAATAGCAGAGAGAGTGCAGCCAAATTTAGTGCGGATTGGTTCACTGTGTTGTTCCGGTCACACTCTTTATTTCATCTTAAGGCTCTGGAGGCACTTTACATCGGGTCCCGCAAGCCTTCTTTGTGTAAACAACGTGAGTGTTTGTTGGGGCTCGCTGTCATTTGTCTTTAGTTCCTTTTGCTCATTTTTTCCTCCACAACTTCCTTTTTATTGTACATTTTCTGTGTTTTAATGTGTGTGTGTGTGTGTGTGTGTGTGTATTTAGGCAGCAATCCTTCTTTCATGCACATGTCATTGAATACGACAGGCAAGGCGCTTTGATTTAGTTTTTTATACAATTTCTCATGTCATCTATTTTTTTTCTTTTCAGATGATAAATTATATAAAAAATGTCCGAATGTTAGACGGGGAGATGACATTCTAACAAATGGTGAAAAATGGTTGAGAAACAATAAACGCAGCTTACTAATCATTCGCTAAAATAGAAATCTCTCTCTTGTCGCTCCTCTATTGTGGCCTTGTGCCAGACTTAGTAAGTAAAATGCAGCAGGAGTGTCAGTTATAAAGGGTGTTACTTCTAAGCGTAGGTTAGTGTGATGCGAGGTTACTATCATGAAAACTCATTTAGGATCAAACTCACTGCACTGTTGAATTCAACTTGTTAACCATTACACGATAGTACCAGTAGTACTGTAGATGCTGCTACTACTGCTAAAGTCAACTAAGGTAAATTCTAATCGTGTCATATTTCGAGAGACGAATCCAAAGTTCTTATTTTTCGACAATCAACTGTGACACTTAGACGACATAGCTTTCGATTTGAACTGAAAGCCAACCGACTAAATGTCGTTTTGAATGCAAGATTCGCCATGTTTACTTTCTTAGCGTTCATCTGTTGCCGAAGCCGTTTCCTTTCTTTTTACTTTCGTACAACAAAGCTATTCTAAGTGATATTACATCGTCGTTATTTTGACAGAAATAAAAAGTAAAAATAGAGTAAATAAATAGCAAGTAAGGCCAGGAATTGGATAGGAGCGCTTCGCTATGGTACCCAGAATTCTTTAATTTAAGCGAAATATTAGACTGGTGTCGGGATCTGATTAATTTACAGATGCGCTGGCTAAGATGTAACCGTACGTTCTATGCTAACAGTTTCTTTTCCCGCACTTCTCGATTGTAGAGTTCACTTCCGTCTCCATGCTTTCCAGCCAACTTTAATCTGCAAAAATTTAAATGCAATATCAATCGCTATCTACTGTCCTCCTAATTACTCTTTTCTCTTCCCGCTCATTATTAATGTTTCTGCTTCTAATTCTTCTGTAACCCTTTGTGTCTTAATGGCTTTACTGCCATGCATGCGGTGATAAAAAACAAAAACAAAAAACAAAACATAATGAGACTTTATGAGATTTACATTTGCCTCAGTTTGGATTGGTCACGTGATTGGATTAGACAAGTGACATCACTAGCTTTTATAACTCCACTCCTATTGCCTCAGTTTGGATTGGTCACGTGATTGGATTAGACAAGTGACATCACTAGCTTTTATAACTCCACTCCTATTAACATTTTCTTTCTTTCTCAGTCTACATTCTTTTCTTTTTTGACTAGGGCTTACGGCCATATCACGTTGAAACACCGGCTCCCGTAGGACTACCGAAGTTAAGCAACGCCGAGTCTGGTCAGTACGTAGATGGGAGACCTCTTCGGAATACTACGGGCTGTAAGCTTGGATGTGCGGGTGGTGCGATAGATCACTGCTGGGAATTATTTATCGGAGAGCCAACTCCACTTCAGTTCGACATATTTACTTACGCACAAATACGATCGGGAAAGGAATGAATCAACCTATTCTCCCCAACTATGGGGTAATTAGTAGGACTTGTATCCCTAAATCAGTATTATCTCCAAAAAATTATTATAATCTGTGGTTTAAAAGCTTATCACTGTGAATAAAAAAGAAACTTCTTCCAGGATATCTCACTTCCTTCTTTCCTCTCAAATCCCTACCTCACTCTTGCAATCTTTCCTCTCAAATCCCCTTCCTCTCTCTTGCAATTTTTTCTCTCAAATCCCCTTCCTCTCTCTTGCAATCTTTCTTCTCAAATCCCTTCCTCTCTCTTGCAATCTTTCCTCTCAAATCCCCTCCCTCTCTCTTGCAATCGTTTCTCTATAATCCCCTTCCTCTCTCTTACAATCGTTTCTCTCAAATCCCCTTCCTCTCTCTCGCAATCTTTCCTCTCAAATCCCCTTCCACTCTCTCGCAATCTTTCCTCTCAAATCCCCTTCCTCTCTCTCGCAATCTTTCCTCTCAAATCCCCTTCAACTCTCTCGCAATCTTTCCTCTCAAATCCCCTTCCTCTCTCTCGCAATCTTTTCTCTCACATCCCCTCCCTCTCTCTTGCAATCGTTTCTCTATAATCCCCTTCCTCTCTCTTACAATCGTTTCTCTCAAATCCCCTTCCTCTCTCTCGCAATCTTTCCTCTCAAATCCCCTTCCACTCTCTCGCAATCTTTCCTCTCAAATCCCCTTCCTCTCTCTCGCAATCTTTCCTCTCAAATCCCCTTCCACTCTCTCGCAATCTTTCCTCTCAAATCCCCTTCCTCTCTCTCGCAATCTTTTCTCTCACATCCCCTTCCTCTCTCTCGCAATCTTTTCTCTCACATCCCCTCCCTCTCTCTTGCAATCGTTTCTCTATAATCCCCTTCCTCTCTCTTACAATCGTTTCTCTCAAATCCCCTTCCTCTCTCTCACAATCTTTCTCGTCGTCTTTCTTCCTTTCCATAATTCATCTTTTCCCCCCGGTTTGCCCCAATATTTAGATAAATTACTTGTCGCCGCCGCTGCTTCTTTTCCCCAACCACGAGGTAAGCGACATTTCATTTTCTTTCATTTAAACGACATAAACTAAAAATATTTTCTCACTTCAAGTAGTCTGTAAAAAGGTTGATAGGTCGTAAAAAATCATTTTTAGTCTCCTTTTACCGTAAATCTTAGAAGGTCGACTGATATAATATTTATTATCTTTTATCCGAATGTTCGGTTAGTGTAAATGTCGTCTAATCGGCGAGTCCGGTTCAAATTCCGGTTTCATCATTTGCATTCACTTTCGCAGTAATTCCCTCAAGAATTTGTAGAATAGAAGATGACTTAATTCGTGTTGCAAAGCAAGAACGTATATGCCAGGCGTGCAAAATGTGTGAAGGAGAGGAAAACGAAAATATGCCGGCCTAACACTTTAATTCAGGAAAAACACGATCTCGAAGCTTGGAGAATTGGCGAGACTGATTGGGCGTATGCAAATTTTTCGCGAGATCAGCTCAGGATAAAAACGCGCAAGAAAAAAAAAAAACAGCAGATGCTCGTGAACGTGGTACTGCGTATACGGAGAGAATTTGTCAGCTTGAGGCAGTTTCACATAGAATTCATGTCTCCTACCTTCATTTATGTGCTAAATAGCGGGGCAGACTGGATGTTTCTAGCCTTGGGTTACAAGCATCCTAAAAGAAGAAAAATTAAATGCCAAACTGTGGCATTCTACTATCTTTCTCAAGAAGACATGGCAATTCATAGATATCAAAAATAAGCAATCTTGGCCAGCCATTATCATCTACGTCCTGATGGGACTTGGCATGAAAATAAAACATTATCTTCTCCGGTTCAGACATTTCGTTTCTGTGATACAGTAAGATAAATACAACATAATTCATATATTGTAACTCATAATCTATCAATATAATAATTCTGTGATTGCGTGCGTGCTTGTGTGGTGCGTCTGTCAGTCGCATACTGATTTATGAGTTGTTTATACAGTATTTTAACTTTCTTCAAACAATTAAAGTCAAAGACAGACACAAAGAGATCCTGCTTTGCTGTTTCGTCCAGTTTTTTTAGAGTAATTATTTATATTTCAGCTTTCTTTAAACAAAAAATATTTTAAGTATTTAAAAAATATTTTTAAGGTAATCTGAAGTTAATCTGATTTTTAAAATGTTTTAAGTGAATACGATTTAAAAATACGAGTATTTTTATTTTAACTTTCTTCAAACAGATAATTATTTAATTAATATATTTTTAAATTAAAGACACAAAGAGATCCTGCTTTGCTGTTTCGTCCATTTTTTTTTTTTTTAAGAGTAATTATTTATATTTTTTTAGCTCTTTAAACAAACAATATTTTAAGTATTTAAAAATATTTTAGGGGTTTATTTAAAAAAATATTTTCTAGTGAATATGAGTTTTACATATTTTTGGCATATTAAAATATTTTTTAAGTTAATCTGATTTAAAGTTTATCCCGAAAATTCGATTTCTATTAAATGCTGTAAACAATTTGTAAATCTTTAAACATGAACTTGCAAACCAATGATGACACGAACGAACTGGAATATTTAACTGAACCATAACAAAATTAACTTTCATTTCAATGGAACGTTAAAATCAACTTCAATGTTTTATAACCTGAACTGTCAGTGACCCCATCCGGTTACGGGTAGTCTAATATATTATAAAACATTGAATATTTTAGCTGAGGTACTTTTCATTATTTCAGAAATTATTAATTTTCCGACTAAATTTCATCCAGTACAAAGCTTAAGAGTCACTCAAGGTCGAGTGTTACAGTAAAGTATATTTTAATGTTCAATGAGTTGCGTGACACAAATGTAAACATTGTAAGAAATGAAGATTATGATAATATGGAGGAAAGATGATGATTGACCCTTGACCTGGAGAGGTGAAGATTGAAGTGTTCAAGGTAGCACTTATCTAAGAGTCAGTTCCAGAAGTGGCAGTTCTTGGGCGGGGAGTAGGGACAGCTTTAGCGCAATTTTTACTCATGGAACACGGAGGAAATGAGAATGATTCGACTCCGTGTAAGTGGCAAGGTAAGTCCTAGATGTCTGAACTGTTGGGAGTACTGAATGGAGCTCATCTGAATACTCAACTTCGAAATAGTGAATAGAATAGCAATAAGTTCGAAAAATTACGTCTATGGAAAAGAGGTTGCAGAATTAAAAATAAGTCTTCCTCAACAAGACTCCGTAAGGGATTTTGATTTCTATCACGGTTGTAAAGTGAGAATATAGCAACTCCAGTCCTTTCCATGGCTACAATACTCCATTTTCAGTCTGATCTAATTCTTGTAAAGATAAGGAATAACTGAAGGAATTAAATACTTTCTGGAAAGATAAAACAGACCGATATCTATAGACATACTCTAGAATAACTCGACAGTTGTACACTCTCACCTGGATATCATGAAATATTTAAATATCTAAACTGTCATCTTTATACAACCGTTTTCTCAAACCAATGATTAAAAATGGTTTCAAGAGAATGACACTTGTAGGTATTAAAAAAACTATCTTTCATCCGATGCAATATATTGGCGCTATATAATCGCAAAGAGTTTTACCAAATAACAGAAATCATATCACCAACAGCAACAACTAAAATGAGTAGTAGATGTGACTAAAAGAGAAAATAAGTATGTACTGTTGACATTCCACACTGCATTAAACTAAAAGTTATGAAGGAAACTCCAATCATTACTCGAATAGGGATAAAAGCTTCTACACTAGAAGTACCTATTTTCATGAATGTGTTTTTAGTACTAAGATTTTATAAATGTCAACCGACAGTAGAAACGCAAGGAAAATACTAATATTACCATTACTATTAAAGATTAGTATTAGAAGTTAGTATAACAGATACTTATTATCAAGTTGGTGCAAAAATAATGACGTAACAATGTCGTTTTTTGACGTATTTTTTAAAGTCAAAAAACGACATCATTACGTCATTATTTTTGCACCAACCTAATATTTACTTGCCGCCCCAGGCCGGCATAATGTAACACAAGGTCAGTTTAATGTGGAGAACCCGAGTGCGTGAACCCGATTCAGTTGCCCCAAATCCCCACCACATGACAAACGTCTACTGCGCTGGGATCGATATGACTACCAGTCCCCGCTCTTTAATGCAATGAAGGAAGTAGAACTATGGGCAGCTCTTCCCCTAGACCAGGTACGCCCCCACCCGCGAATACTATTTTCAGTTGTGCTCTGCCCGAAGACAAAGATACAGCCGATCCATTCTTGAGCCCGTGCCGTGTATATTCTGTGAGAAAAAGGAAAAGGTTTAATTCTTCTGACTAAAAGGGAAAGAGATCAAATTAATTTATTTTAAAATAGTCAGGTACAGAGAGTTTCTAGGCAAGAGTTTTCATCGTCATTTTTTTTTTCCATTCTGAAATGAGTTTATTTTTATCCAAAGGAGTATAACTGAGAAAGACTGAAAAACAGATCAATCGAAACAGTTGCAAAAGATTGCGTAGGAAATATTGAGAATTTCTTATGTGGATTAATCCAAATATTTTTATCCTAATGTTTATCGATTTGGAGACTGAAGAGCTACTCATTATAGAGGGTTACCGAATGTAAGAAGAGGAAATAGGCGAAGTGAAGATTATGAGGATAAGGAGGATGGATAACGATTGGCCCTAGAGTTGAATAGGTTAGGGTTGTAGTATTCAGGAAATTAATCCAGACAAGAGATGCTTCCACAAATTAGTTCTTAGGGAGAAAAAAAAACTGATTGAAACGTTCTTACAAAATGAATACGCATGTAATATAGCCGCTTCAACCCCGTGGATGTATTAGGTTGGTGCAAAAATAATGACGTAATAATGTCCTTTTTTTGACGTTAAAAAATACGTCAAAAAACGACATTATTACGTCATTATTTTTGCACCAGCCTAATAGTAAAGTGAGGTCTAAAGGTTGGAACTGATGGAATTAAGAGTGGAGACCCATAGAAAATCGTAATATTGGAGAGACTTATTTGTAAATTTTATCTTATTAAAGTCTAAAATAAATTCATATAAACACAAACTTTTTATTACATTTTAAAGCAAATTCGATGCAAAGTGAATTACGATCGCTTATAAGCATAATATGAAAGTGTTTTCAATAATAATAAAAAGACGTGGAAAAACGTGGGGAGGCCTATCTAAATTTTATGTGTTTATTCCGAAGTCTCAAGCAGAGATTTCCTTTCCACGTCAGTTCAGTTAAGAAGCGATCGGAAATACGTAACGTATAAATAATTCTAAAACAATAACGAGCATCTCTCAATACAAAATGAGTCTCTGTCATCGAAGTAAGAAAATAAATTTTGTGAATGACATAGAAAGGAGTACACGGATCTGGAAATAATCCGTCAATGCACACCAAAACCCAAAACTTCTTTATTATATAATGTGAAAATATGAAAGAAAAGTAACCACGAAAAACATATTTTAATCAATATTCGATTAACACTAAAAATATCTTGGCTGATGTAAATTAATAGAAAAAATGACAATTCTGTGTTTATTTAATTTACCATTCGTTATGTGATAATTGGTGATGTGCTTCTTGTACGCCATCGTGTTTTTTGCTTAATGTTTTTGTAAAACTATATACACTGGCGGGCAAAGTTTTGGGTAAAACTATACAAAGTGATTCCACGCCCTTATTTTATAAGTTAAGATTGTTTAGCTGTATGCTTTTATCTTTGGTGTCTGTGGATCTTGAGAACTGGAAAATAAGTTACTGTATTTTCGTAGGTGCTGTCTAACAGAAGATAGAACATATGCAAATTTCTAATTAGCAGTTATTCCATCTTATTAATATGAGTGTAATTTGGAGAAACAGTGTTCAAACCATCCAAATCTCACTCCCTCTCTCTCTCACTATATATATATATATATATATATATATATATATATATATATATATATATACCCAAGTATATAATTGGTGTATACGGAATGAATTCCAATAACCAACAATTACTATTCTTAAAAGAGTGCTCAGTACACAGTAGAGCAAATATAATTATTTATTTAAAAAAATTATAACATAAATATGTTATAAAATCACTACAAAAATAGCCATCCGGAGGTGTTGAAACAAAATGGCTGTTTTTGTAGTGATTTTATAACATATTTATGTTATATTTTTTTAAATAAATAATTATATATATATATATATATATATATATATATATGTGTGTATATATATATATATATATATATATATATATATATATATATATATATATATATATATATATATGTGTGTATGTATATATATATATATATATACGAAGGGCATAATGAAGGGTTGACCCTCCTCTGGGCTGATGTATTTGACTGAGATTTAGAATTAATCCTTAATTCTCTCGGATGGTTGAGAAGATTCTTTTCAAAGTCAGTTATACCTCGGTAGCAGGTGTTTCTCCAGTTTGCTTGGTTTTCAACAAAAAGTTCGAACTCCTCTATAGGGATGTTTGCAGCAATTAAATTGCTTGAAGCATAACCAAGAACGGCCTACATTATGCTTACCATGAAAAAGTTAGCTAGACAAAAGGATTTTCTCCATCCGATCACCACTCATTCTTATGACATGACCAGCCCATCTGAACTGTGATTGCATCAGAAAGGATTCAATACCACCGACGCTACATTTGATGAAAAGATCAGGGTTAGAGATTTTGTCCTGCCATGTATAACCACATATCGAACGAAGACAGCGTTTATGAAAAGCACCAAGTTGACTGATGTGCATCCTGTATGGCGTCCACGATTCTGACCCATAAAGAAGTGTGATGAGAATGACTGCTCGATAGACACTGACTTGCGTTTTCAGTGAAATACCAGGCGATGCTTAAGTTTTTCAAAGGCATTGGTTGCCTTTGATATTCGGTTAACTAAGAGAGAGGCACCTGAATTGATTTTGCTTTCCAAGTACGAGAATGATTTCACATATTTCAGTAATGAGAACGATTGGAAATGTATGGACAGGCGTTTTAAACCCTTGAACTGCTTAGGTGTAGGCCTTTGTTGATGGACATCTTCAGCTTCTTGATGCTTATAGTTAATCCGAATGCATTGCAAGCAGTGGAAAAACGATTAACGAGTGCTTCATCTTCTTCGATTGAGATGGCCACGATCGCAGTGTCATCAGCAAACAATATATATATATATTAAAAGAATTGGATTAGTCGGCGATCTTCCGGGAAGAGGCCCTAAGCGCACTGTGCGCATGCAGAGATGGATATTGTTTTATATAATTCAGTGGTCACCAGACATATATATGTGTGTGTGTGTGTGTGGGTATGTGTGTGTGTGCGTGTCTGTACGTGTGTGTATGTTTGCTTATCATTACAATTTTAATATGATATAGAACAATATTACACTTTCTTACTAATTAATAATTAATTACTTACAAGTATGTTTATCGGAGTTACTTTGGTTGTAAGAATTGTTGTATGTTTCTATGAGAAATAGGACAGTCTACGATATTTGATTGTCGGTAGAAATCTTATTATGAAACTAAGTCGAAGAATCGAGGTTTGAATAAAATGGTTTTAACTTTTTTTGCGTGGGTTATATATCATTCTTGACAAGAGAGAAGTAAAAACATATACTAAAATCGGCTTGGGCTATTTCAAGAAACTCAAATAGAATGAAAGCGAAAACTGAAGACTTGTTCTTCTGTTTTATTTTTTAATCAATTTTTCCAGGTAATCGTTTGATTTTTGTTTTTTGTTTTGTTTTTGGTCTCGAAAATTCAAAACAGGTCGCTGATTTCCCAACAGATGATTTTTCACCTGTTTAGGGTTCGTTCTTATCATAATACTGCTGCATTCACCATGGAACAAATAAATATTCTTCGACTGGAAATAACAAAAAAAGGTGTTAATTACCGATACTCAGAATTCTACACAGGCTCTTTTTCCCTAACGGACAAAAGACACAAATTTTTAGCATGTGTACTTGTTTATTTAAAGCATTTTTGCTGTTTATTTCTTTGAAATTTCGAGTGGAACTGTTTTATCAGAGCGTGATTATCTTCATATTTGCTATTTAAAACATAACGTTGCTGCCGATATACTCTTTGGCCTTCCTATATTATCTGAAGGCTTGAATTGAAGTTTCCTTATTCCAAATATATTTTCAGATGTTTGTATTCAATATTGTTGAATCGATCAAAACTTTTCAACCGAAATATTCTTTGGGTCTCCCAAAAATATTACATACGTTAATATTTAGAAGAACATCAGTATTTTTTTATTTATTTTATCTTCTTCTTTTGCTTCGTTACTTTAACGCTGGTAAGGAATTCCAAGATAAAAGAAAAAAAAACTGCAAGGATAAAGATAATAGTCCCAAAAATATAATGAATACGAAAAATTCTGATTCAAATCTAAGTATTCAGCATTAATTTGCTTTCTAGAAGTGCACACATACATTAAGATATATATATATATATATATATATATATATATATATATATATATATATAATTAAATAATTAAATTAAGAAACAGACAACCATAAGGTTCCATGACTAAATTTATTCTCCCAGAAAAAATATTTTTCCTGATTTATTAGGACACATCTCTAGGTACAATGGGATATATATATATATATATATATATATATATATATATATATATATATATATATATATTAGCTGGACCCTCGTATTCGAGAATACCTGTCTAGTAGAGCGGCTAGCCAATCCCTACTGCAGACGCTCGATCTGGCACATTTGTGTTTGCTCAACGCCCACAGAGATCACATGTGGTTTATACTACAACTATGCTGAGCAGACCTTAGTTACAGTTTCTTGGAGAGTGCGTGTTATCTAGCGTGATCAACAATTTGAACAAGGCCAGTACGCTCTAACTCTCAGACAAGATGACTTGTGGCTTTGTGGTTGCACAGCTATCATCGAAGTTCCCACAGTAATTTTCATATGCTATTATCCAAGAATCTTTTGTTCTATGTAACTTTCATCATTTGTCACCTCTAGCATCACGTTGTTATCGCGTCTTCACGTGAACGTTCTATCTCTCTCTTTTTCTCTCTCTCTATATATATATGTGTGTGTGTGTGTGGGTGTGTGTGTGTGTGTGCGCGCGTGTGTATCCGTTTATTTTGAAAACCCACATTTGAAACCGAGCTAGTGCGCTAGGATATAATATTTTACCTTTTTGTGTTCGCTTGCTCTGCATGTTTTTTTTTTTTTAGCACTCCGTTGTTGAGCATTTTTTATATGTCCGCTTATTTTGGCGCGGTAGGTTTTCTGGACTTTCTCTATTTTGTTTTTTATACACACACACACACACAGGTATATATATATAGATATTGTGTATATTTAGGCAGCAATTTTTCATTGATGCATTTTTCATTAAATAATATAGACAAGTTTTGTCTATTTATTTTAAGTAAGTTCCTTTCATATTGTTTGACAAGCTTAATAACATTATCATTGAAGGACGAAAGGAATTCACCATATTGATACATAAGCCATTATCAAAGATGATAATTATCGCGTGCTCATGTGTGACGTCACGAGCGATTTTCGCTCCCGCGTCTCGTATACACTAGTTAGTCATTGCTTTGAAATTTTTCATGCAACAAAAACAGACTATCATTATTGTTCCATGTATTGGTTGATATATTGAAAAGTAATTGTCAATAATAATGTTATTAAGCTTATCAGACAATATAAAAGGAACTTACTTAAAATAAATAGACAAAACTTGTCTATATTATTTAATGCAACATGCATCAATATATATATATATATATATATATATATATAGATAGATAGATAGATAGATAGATAGATATAACAGCCGGTTAGATCAGGGCTGCAGGAATGTAGGATGCCCATGGCTAAGATACAAAGACAAGCTGAAAAGCAACTTGTCAGCAGTTAATATACCACATAACACCCATGAGCGCTTAGCTTTAGAGCGGGTAGAATGGAGATCAACGTGTTTTAGTGGACTCAGCAATCTGCTTGTCTGAATCATCTTCAAGAAGCGAGAGCAAGATCTAAAAGGTCAACCAATCTAACAGTGATCTCATCTCACAATCCTCACACTTTCTCCATATGTGGCCTCCTTTGTAAATCACTAGCGGGTTTTAAATGTCAGTTCAGATTAGCGCATAAACTTTCATAACTGAATCAATAAGCTGGCAGATCCTCATACGTCGAAACCGACGGGAGAGTCCATTATTATTATATATATATATTAAGAGTATACATATGACGATTGTCAGTTCTTTTGAAGAAGACCATATCTGCACTTGATAATATTTTGGGGCTCTTTCTTATTCGGATTTTTATTATTTCCATCATTTTTACCCGAATTAGCACTCTTCTATAGACCCATTAGTGATTGTTAAGGCCAGTTTCACTGGTTTAATCTGAATGTAAATGAACTCGACTCGAATTCGAACTCGGCCCTCCGATTCCTCGATCCGAGCCGCTATCCATTACTCCACCGTCGAACGGTCGAGAAGGGTAACTCTAAATTCATATCCTGCGCGGGGACTTGATTCCTGACATACTGTGAAACAGTTCTTCATCTCTATAGTCAAATGATATGTTCGGTCTGGCTGTTGGGTTTATCAGTTGAACTACTTGACCCACATACGTCGATAACAAATAAATAGTAAAGTAAAAGTAATAGCGGGAGGCTCTCCACAATTTCCTGTCTTTTATAGTTTTACTAATTTTTGTCTTCTTGATATCTCTCCTGATGTTTGTTCTGCCAACAATCTACACAAACTCGTTAGGCAGGGTTTATGCACTGCTTTCTCCTGTTCCCCTTGCCTTCAAACTTTCCTGAGGGTGTCAATGATTTTGTAAACCCTCCTCTCTCGTTATGTACCCAAGAAATTTCAACTATCTCTTTCTAATATTAAATATGTTTTCTGTTTACATTTTCTTCAAAACTTCTTCATTGCTAATAAGTTCAGTCCATGGTATTCTCAGCATCCTTCTGTAGAATAACATTTCTATTACTGTGATGAGACTGTCCTGCATTTACTGCCATAAAAGAGTACCGATAATACGCAAAACTTCGGTAGTCTTTTTTTATTCTAATGAAATTTGCTGTTTCTCAATACTCTGCTTGGCTATTGGAAGCACTATGCCAATGCGCGTTGGTCATTTTTTTTAATTCTCTTTTAAAACATTTCCTTGATAATTACATTTTCTTAATTGCTTCATTTCGCTGTCTCTAATTTGTACTTTACATTCTGTCTTCATACAATTGATGCTTAGTCCTTTCTTCTCGCTTTCCTGAACTACCTTCCGTAGGAATTCCTGTAGTTTCCTTTCTATGTCTGCTATCAACACAATGTCATCTGCATGTGTTTTGTTGTTAACCAATAATGAATCATGGTAGGACTTCTAATTCTCTCCAAATTGTATACGTGGTGTAGGTTAAATAACTCTGTCGTGTTCACTAAAATATCAAATACAATATTTATAAACCATTAACACAATAAAGTGTTTACATCTTGAAACAACACACCAATAAAACCCTAGAATACACATCAGTAAGGTTGTTTTATTAGTCATCATGATTAAGGTAGATACCGCCAAAATATCGTGCGGACGTCGTAGAATACATACCATGTGACTTTTTAAAGACCAATTAGGATGAAATTAATATTTAATTCTGGAGCCGATGTTCTTGCAAAAAAAAAAAAAAAAAAGTGTATAAAACTCACGAAATCCGGTCCCAAATGGGATACACACAGATGCTACCAAGGTTCACCTCATTCTCGCTGCTGATCTTCACGACACAGTTCACGTCTACATGCAAAAAGCTGACGAATTGCAAAGAGACCGCTTCAGATTAAGGCACCACAGATCACAATAAGAACCAAATTCTAACGATCTCTGGTATCTCATTTACTATTCACCACGCACACATATGCTGACTCTTTCACACAAACACACATATAACAACGTTTCCTTGTTTCTCACATACGTACGCAAATACAATGTATATTGTATCCCAGAATTTTATTAACCAAAACAAAAAGACATTGCTTTCTAGTATATAACCTACTGCTTGTATTCTTGTCGTTTTATTAAATTAATATTTAATTTGTTGAACCTACGTTGTCTTTTTCTACTGGATTTTATTCTTTCACTGAAAATCGTGGGATTATTCTTAACGACCTAATTACGAGCAGACCCGCAGCAATATTTTATGTTATTGTATCGAATACCGACACTCCGTATTTTGACATTCAACGAAAAACCGAGTAGAAGGATTCCTACAAGCCCAGTGAGAAAACATATCCTGGTCTTACACTTTTTTCTATTTTCGTATGTTTACTGAGTTCATTTTCTATCCGTATACCGGTGGTTCTGGATTATTCTAATATCCTTAACAAAAGAAGTATACACTTACAAAAAATAGCAACTTATCAAAATTAACAAAATTATAATTAACACTCCTTGATAACATCAACAACTCCCATAAGAAAAGAATAAAAAATTCTCTAAAAAGTCATTAGAATAGAAAAATTATATTAAAAAAGTTCGAAATGCCGATTATTTCTTTCAATGTTTTTATTCACAGACCAGAATGTCTCCATAAAAGACACTGAAAAGTGATCGAAAATTAAAAAAAAAATATTCGTCTTTACTATGGTGAAATGGTGTTATATATTAAATAATATTACAGACGTATGTTGTGTGGGCGTTTGTGTGTCTTTATGCATGAGATTATGTAAAGAGTTTCCTTGAAAATTATCGTCAATTGCTTAATTATAGAATTAGTTATTACCCGAAAGTTAATGGAACAGTTTTGCATTAAAGAAGACATTTTGTAATGACTATCAATAAAACACATTTTAGTATTCCATGCCAATTCGTTTCATTTGAAAAAATATCGCATATGCACAAAATCTTTATTATACTTCCTTATCTTAAAACTTCGTAAGATTATATTTTACTAAACATTTTCAGTTCTTAGACATCAAATGTGAAAGATATGGAACGTTTCTGTATGGAAGAATGGTCGCAAATACTAGTTGAGAGATATAGAAATCTTATCGAAGCCTGCAGTAAACTTCTATGAAGTGTGAAAGAAGCCTTAAAAGTCATTATAATAAAGTATTGGTAATTTTAGAAATAAAATGATTAGTAATTTATTCATTATCAATTCACGTATTAAATTGATTCAATAACACTAATGGAGTAAATAAATGCCATCAAATCAAATTTAGAATGATTAATATGTATATGTATGTAGGTATATATATGTATATATGTATCTGTGTGTGTGTTTTAAATGCTGTCTTTATTCAAAATAGCCGAGAATTAGGAAGGCCATAGTGAGACTATCGAAGGAACAGAAGACTATATAGGGAAAACATTTAAGAGGTTTATTAAATACACATATATAGGAGTTGAAAATAGCTGAGAATTAGGAAGGCCGTAGTTAGAGAGAGTATTGAAGGAACAGAAGACTAGATAAAGTAAATATAGAAGAAGAGGTTTATTAAATACTCATACATAGGAGTTCAAAATAGCCAAGAATTAGGAAGGCCTTATTTAGAGAGAGTATTGAAGGAACAGAAGACTATATAGGGAAAACAAAGAAGAAAAGGTTTATTAAATAGTCTTGCATAGAATGGGAAAACTTGAATAAAGTAACTCCCCCACCTCAAATTCTACTCTAATGTGGTTACTTAAACATATTCATAATTAGGAGCATTCCATTGTCACAGTAGAAAGGAAGAACAGGAAGCACAATGAATCCTACTCTACAACAGTGAGTGTGTGTGCGTGTGTGTGTAAAACATCACTTACTCACTTTTGTTTATTAGCAACTGAACTGTGTCACTTTGTGTCCTCCATAGTTTACCTGATTTTTCAGTTAACCTGGTGAATATTTATAAGCGTTTCGAAACATAAAATCTTTTAAAACCAATAGCATTTTAAATCTTATATATAAATATTAGGTTGGTGCAAAAATAATGACGTAGTAATGTCGTTTTTTGACGTATTTTTAACGTCAACAAACGACATTGTTACGTCATTATTTTTGCACCAACCTAATACTTGTTGCATTTGCCTTGATAAAATCACTCAGAAGTGCGTCGGCTAAGATAAGTTTTCTTTTTGTCTTTATTCATATATATATATATATATATATATATATATCGCACATTGAATTCTATTGTTAATAAGATAGTGTTTGATGTAGAATAAGAGGTACAATTTATATATTTTTCTCATCCATATCTTTAGAAGGTCAAAATTTCTAAAAATTATAAAGGTAGCCTGATTATTATTTAATGTCTGTTCAAACGTATCATCAGTATTAGAAGCATTATGGTAATATTAATATTAACCGTACCTGCTTTCGGGTGAAATATATTGAATCTTTCTCTAAAAACAATTTTTCAGGAAAACATGTTTCTCAAGTTCAGCAGCTGTTATCGTTCTTTCCAGTATTAATGGCGATATCCTTTCTAAACTTTGGTTTCAATTGGCGTGGAATGTCAAGGTCTTAATTATATCATTATTTTCTCTTCGAGTTACATGTGCTATTCATTTTAGCTATTGCTGCTGTTGGTAGTCCTCAAATAATTTAGTTTCTGTTATTTGGCGTAGTTCTTTGTTTGTGATCCTGTAGCGCCAATACATAACTTTCAAAGAATGATGATCTTTACCAGGATCCTCAGGCTTTACTCACTCAAAGTCTTTATCCCTATTGATCTTAGGAAGCGGTTCTATACAGCTGACAGTTAAGATGTTTCTGAACGGATTTAGCGACATGCATGACAGCCATATGGAAATCTCGATCTGATGAGGTTATTTTAGTAAGTGACCCGAGTTTTCAGGTTGATGTTTTGGTTTTGTAGCAGTTGGTGGTGTTTGGCAAAACTATCTCTGGCGCAACCTATTTTATGTTCATTTTCCTTATCTCCTATACTAAATTTATTAGAGCTGATGTAACCGAAGTGTTTAGCATTTACTAATTTCCCGAAGTTACTGCCTTTAAACTTCAGTTCGACCTTGCTAATCGAACGCTTCTCTGTGGCCAAATTGGTTAAAGACACGCCAGACTATATGACGGTTCCGTACATGATGCAGGTTCGAATCCTCTTGGAGGACGAATATTTTCTGTGAAAATTTCTCGGACATTCAGGCCCGTAAATGTTGTTTAATACTGTTTATTATAAACAGAGCATTTACTTAAATATTTGTATCTATAAAAAGAATATATGAAACATAAAAATGTCTGAAAATATTTGTCGGACTTTGTCCATTTCATAATAATTCCAGTTCCATATCATAGTTTCTATTTTGAAAAGGTTTATGTTGAGTCCTATTTCTTTGAAAACTTTATGGACGATGTTGATTTCCTGTTCAAGATCATTCTTATTCCAACTCTGAATACTTATGACATCAGCATTGAACCCCCATCTCATCGTACATTGGCTTCGGGAGAGAAATCAGGATCGTTTTCTATTGATAGATTCATTTAGGATGTTGTATGAAATGATTACTCAGTGCAAATTTCATCATATCTGTGTTTGTAAATACGCAGGGCGTAGTCTAGATGGCATAGCGAAAGGTACCTTCCAAAAGTTAAGCAAAGTATTAAGAAACAGGAAAATTTCGTTAGAAAGTAATAAAAGACTACTGAACTATGATGTAATATCGGTTTTCTTATATGGCAGTTAAAATTGGACAATCTCATCACAGGTAAAGAAGTGCCAAGGCAAAAGGAATGTAATTCAACAGAAAAATGCCGAGAATACCATGGACCGAAAATGTGAGTAATGTGGAGGTTTCATGCAAAATAGAAACAAAAAAAAAAACGTTTCTACTTAGAATGAGAAAGAGACACGATAAATTTCTAGGGCATATAACGAGAAAAGAGGTTTGGAAAATGTATAACTGACAGGACATGTTGAAAGCAAGAGGAATGAAAAGGATACCGTACCTATCGAGCTTGTGGATGTTTATTAGAACAGGGATTGGAAAGATAAAGCAAAAAGACAAACTTTACCAAGAGTTAAATAAAAAAGAAAATCGTGGAGAGTCATAATCAGCCATGAAGCGACAAGGCACACAAAAGATGAAGAAGAGATCTGAGAAAGTCAATCTGGTTTTGAAAAGTCGTATAATAGATCCGAACAATCCGACAAATGAAAACTGGTAACTGCTCTCAAAAATGACTTCCAATCAGTGGTTAAGTGGGGCACGGAATGACTTCTAAATTTTAACGCCTCCAAAAAAAAAAAAAAAAAAAAAATTGTTTTCATTTAATCACCATAGAGAACGTTCTCTGCCTTGTATCAGCATGGCTGATGCTAACCTCCAGATGAGCAATTCTTGGGATCACGTTTTCCACTCATATGAAGTGGGGTTATTATATTGAATTAATTGTTAGGTCTGTTGGGAAGAAAGTTGGTTCACTATGGAGTACCAGCCAATTTTCCTCGTCATAATCCTTCGTAAACATTTAGAAATCAACCATTCATCCATATACTAAATACTGCTACCATATCTAGTTTGGTGCTCTGTATATCTCGAGATAGTTGACAAAACATAAAGGGTCTGCAATGTTAACGATCCTGATCTGGCATCTCAACCTCAATCACGTTCTCACCTACGTGACATGGCTTTCCTCTGTCTCTTCTATAAATATTTTCACTGAGCTTTTTTTCCCCCTAGAGCCTCGACTACATGAATTCAAGAAATGCTATCAGATTGGCAACTAGATGTCACTGTTTTACCGCTGAACAAGCCAGAGGCAACTGACGATTCTATTCTAAAAGTTTGTTTTTTTTACCCACATTTATCTTCCGTGGAACTCCCTTCTGATTTATTGTTTACTTGCCATCTACAAATCTTTAAAAAATTATAAACAACGTCAATAGCCATCTTCTGTCTTCTTGTACAGGTTTCCTTTATTGTCTTTTTCTTCACTTCTCACTCAGTTCTTTTCATTCTCTTTCAATCTCTACAACTACATCCTTATCAACAAATTCTCATATATATATAGGGTGCGGGTGTGAGAGAGAGAGTTTTGCGTGTGTGTTTGTATGTATGAACTTGCTTTTTTTTCTGTTTGATTGAGTTTCGTATTTCTCGTTCCGGTCAGCCGTTTGTTGATGAATATTTAAAAAAAAATAAAAAAAATGGAAGTCTTCTTCCTTTGCAAGATCGATCCAACACGATCGTCCGAACCTCTCTTTTTTATTTATTTTTTTTAAATCATTTCATCCTAAGCAAGGCAGGAATTCCACTATTACGCAAGGGGTTACTGGGAGTGAAATTGAAAGAGAAGACTAAGTATAGGGAGGATTGATAAAAGGACAAAAGATGAACGGGATTCAAGAAAACAAAAGATTTTTGAAGATTCCATTTATCAGGGAAGCAAGAAATGAAAAGTCCCACAGGTGGGAAGTGCGAAAAAAGAAACTGTTGGAGTAGAAGTGTCGGTTACATTTAATTATTTCAACATTAAAAGGGTGGGACCTAAATTTTAATCTATTAGCACGCTTAAATTCATGCAGTCGGGGCCCCAGGGGAAAAAAAGCTCGTCAGAGCAGTTGCCATGAAAATATTTGTAGAAAAGACAGTAGATGAGATGCCAGGTTAGGATGGATTATATTGCAGATCCTTCTTGGATTTTGTCAAGAATCTCGAGATGTAAAGCCGGAACACCAGGCCAGATATGACAACATTATTCCATGCAAGGACGAATGGTTGATTTGTAAATGTAGAAAATAGATTCCGACGAAAAAATCTTCTGACACGACACAGTGGCCTAACTTTAAATAGTAGTAGATATAACTATTTATAGGGTGTAGTTGCTCCACTTCAGTTTTGTAGAAAACATGAGATACAGATTTAGTTTAGCAAACGCAGAGTTCTCCAACAAATTATGGTATGATAAATTCATAGTTTTGTGAATTTTAAATTAATATTCAATAAACGATATATATATATATATATATATATATATATATATATATATATATATATATATATATAATTCTTGAAATGTTTTCTCATTTCCGACGAAACAAGAGGATCATATTGATATTAAATTATATTAGAGTTATTTCCTGGTCTTTGAAAATATATCTGCCAAGTGAGAAATTTGGTACGTCGGCCTTAGCCTAGTTAGGCTTGAGATATACTTTGCTGATGTCAGCAGAATCATGAAAAGGGGGAAGTACAAGTTTTTCGTGCCACACTGGCGTCTTACGTGCACCAAACGCAGATATGTGAGCTTTTTGAGTCGATCAAATTACGACACAAGAAAACCTTTCTGAAATCAAAGGATTTGACAACACCGAAAATGCGTCGATTTTTGTCTATTTATTTATATTTTGCGAGGCAATAATCAGTTAACGAGGGCGATATCTTGGAAGATGGTTCGATGTGTTCGCATTCTTTCAATCTCTGTCTCCCGCTCTCTCTCTCTCTCTCTATCTATCTATCTATTAAGTTGGTGCAATAATAATGACGTAATAATGTCGTTTTTTGACTTTAAAAAACACGTCAAAAAACGACATTATTACGTCATTATTTTTGCACCAACCTAATATCTATCTATCTATCTATCTATCTATCTATCTATCTATCTACATAAAACAAGACCCAGTTGAAAATGGCGAAAGAAGTGGCGGGGACAGAGGACAAAATGAACAATTTTTGCATTCCCTTACTCCCATTAAACAGAAAAACCTAAGAACTCTGGAAAAAGTAAATAAAAAATTATTTTTTTTGTCTGACATACATCGCGAAAGCAGTTTAAAAAAAAAGCTTGTTGCCCATATACATATATATAGGATGTGTAAAATATATATATATATAGGGTGTATCATATATATATATATATATATATATATATATATATATATAGGGTGTATCAAATATATATATATATATATATATAGGGTGTAACAAATATATATATATATAT
The DNA here is from genome assembly GCA_963932145.1 of Acanthosepion lycidas. Lineage (NCBI taxonomy): Eukaryota > Metazoa > Mollusca > Cephalopoda > Sepiida > Sepiidae > Acanthosepion > Acanthosepion lycidas. The sequence goes on from OZ010605.1 coordinate 85,110,285, forward strand.
ATATATATATATATATATATATATATATATATATATATTTGATACACCATATATATATATATATATATATATATATATATATATATATATATATATATATATATATATGGTGTATCAAAAATAATTATACAAAATTTGGGGGCGGGTTTTTGTTGAGACAAGAACCATGGCACCACAAACTATGGAAGAAGACAAAGACCACATTCTAAAGGCTGTCGGTGACTATCCAGGTATCAGCACACGTCAATTGACCCTAGCATGTCGTGCATCTCATAGTACCGCATGGAGGGTACTTCAAGTGCAGCTCCTGTGTCCGTATCATTTGCATCGTGTGTCATGTCTTTCTGATCACTCATCACGGGAGAACTTTTGCTGATAGTTTATTGCACAGACTGCCTATCTATTTTTTGTCTCTTCAGTCTTCGTTACGGATGAGGCAAAATTTGGAAGAGATGGAATAACAAATTTACACATCCAATATTTGTGGGTAGTTCGGAATCCCCATGGTACATACAATACAGTCTAGGCACCAGCATCAATTTGCGATTAATGTGTGGGCTCGAATTGTAGGTGACTGTCTAGTAGGTCCATATCTCCCAGCACGTCTTACAGGAGCTGTCTACAGGGATTTTATTTTGAACACAATTCCAGACCTGCTAGATGATGTACCCCTGCTAATGCAGTGGTTGAGATTTTTGGTCAACCTGACCGCAGATCATCTTCCGTGCTCTTCCTGTCCCGCTTGAATCCGCTGCCCATTTCTTCACAGTTACATAGGAAAGGGAGTCTCATCAAGTGCCTGTACCATATCCTCATGGATTTCCTTGACTTTCATATATCTCTTTTGCAGATACGTTACGCCCCTGTTTTGTTCATTTTTAGATTTGGCGCACACCTCTCAAATATGTTTGACTCACCTGTACAGAAGAGATAGCATGTTGCCATAATATTGTTCACCTATGGTTCTTCTTTCTAGGCGAGGCTCACAACTTTATCAACGGCTCTATATATACATTGTGCTCTTGTATATGCCTTTATATTTTATAAATGCATATGTACTTGTATATTGTCTATGCATGTTTTCGTATCTATTTTATATATATATACTGAAATTTACGTGTACATAAGCATATATTTTCCCAAATGCACACACTCGCACGCACATACAGGCATATATATATATATATATATATATATATATATATATATATATATATATGCATGCAATACTCTTCGATAAAGAGAATCGAGCTCCCTCAGTCACTGGCGTGTTTATCTAAGAATAAATATGCTTAAATTTATCTTCATCCCTGCCGTGCGCCAACGTCTTAGAGATAGATTCTCCGACTGGCATCAATTCACCGGGGTTTCGATCTTAGCTAGAGGCAACCGGACATCTAGTCACACTAATGAGCTGTGATACTGTCTGACAATACGCACACATATATATACATCTGTCTATATTTCTGAGATGAGGAATTATGTACACTACTTATATTACTGGGACTATTTTTGCTGTTATCATTTCACGTTTTTACCAGAGCTCATACTGAAATTTTTTTGATAGTATCTCTTTTCTTTGGCACTCCTTATTACTGGTTCCCATATTGTATTCATTTCTATGCTTTTCCTATGGTGTTCTTTGTCTTTGCAAAAATTGCAATATGAACGCTGGTAAAAAAATGAGGCTGAGTCATTAAGTTTATAATACCCAGTAATTCATACACAGATGTCCTCAAAGAAACATGGCACAGTGGATAAAGTGGGTTAGATCCAATGACAGGACCCAAAGAGTGTGAGTTCAATACCTGGTTAAGCCAGTGGCGAATTTGGAGCGGTGAATTAACAGGAGACATCCATTAAACATCCATTATCCATGGCACGTGGAGTGAGCGAAATACAGTTCGACATTCCATGCCGGAGCGTACAATGTGTAATAAATATGACGACAAAGATGTGGACAATAGTCCGAATAATGTAAATAGGGTACATAATACTTCATCTCAGAAATATAGACAAATACATTACGGCGATGTTCTCGCCCGGGATATGCCGGATGATTTGTCAGGGCATTGTGAGTAGGTGTATTGTCATGGTGCATGTAAAAAAAATGCTTTCAGAAAGCTAAGTTTGCAATCACTCACTCCTAAGATATCATGTTAGATCCGCTTATCCTTCTTTCGCCCGTAGATCACACCCAGTCCCGTTACTTTTCAGACACACCTCGTATATGTGATGAAAATTTGAAAGTTCTTTGTTTAGATATTTCTTTATATGGCAAGAATCTATATGCGCGTGTCTATAAGCGTAAGTCGCTAAATGGCGTTCGCTCAGTTGTAAAAGGCGAAGCAAAGTTAATTACCAGTTTGAAGTTCTTGCTCCACAATAAGATACTGTCTGATAAGTCTTATCTATACCCTTGACTATACAAGCAATTATTTATCTCATACTGTTTATTATTTTGGAATCTCTATGGAAACGGATCATGCGCACAACAATACTCGCATACAGTGCAATTGATTCCTTATCAAAATCGCTAAAGAAAAAAAGGCATAAATATTTTCAACTTTATTCGCCTTGAATATTTCATAGGATTTTTTTTTTATATGAAAACAATTGCAATTTTAAATTTTGAATTAAACCTTTTCATTCTTCCATTTTGTTTCTGGATTGATGTTTTCGTATTCGTTGTTTCTAATACAACGTTACAGACGACATATTGTTTCCTGTTTAGGATTAGGGTTTCCGATTCTTTCTAAAGTTAACTCTATATTTTTAACGTTTTGTCTGAACTCTGAAGCTTTATTTAGTAATTGTTTTTTTCTTCTTAATAGGAGTAAATAGGTTCACCTCTTGCCCGGTTAACACACTTCCATTTTAAATCTTTAAATTCTGAATTAAACCTTTTGAATCTTTCATTTTGTTTCTGGATTGATGTTTCTGTCTTTCTTGCCTCTAACATAATGTTACAGACGACTTATTTTTCCGCCATTGACATGCTAAAATTAAGCATGTCATTATTTCACATTGTGTTCTTATTTGTTGCATAACGTTTCAGTTAGTAAAGGGGCCGCAAATGAAATTTCGATAAACACGTTGAAAATATTAATCCAGAGGTATTAGTCATTGCTAATTATATGAGTTTAAATGGAAAGAAGAAAAAAAAACATATAAACGTGTTTGATAGAGATGCTATACTGCGGAAATGTTTTTTTAACCTTTATGGATTCGTTCGTATAATTGTTTTATGATATTCAGTAACTTAGTTCTCTCTTATGCATTAACGTGGGTGTATTAAAAGAGAAAAAACCGGAAGACAAATAAAAGAGATGAAGAGAGCCAAAAAGAAAAGCCCAAACTCTCCATCCACTGAATCCTAGCATCCGGTGACAGCGGACGTCTCTTCAAATCCAAAATGGGACTCATTTCACGCTGATGGAAATATCAATAAGTACCCCAATACTCGACAACGAGTTCCACCAATAACGACGATTAAGCAAGAACACGGCGTATCGAGTCTCGGTTAAGGGGTTTTATCAAAGAATAACAAGTAAATTAATAAAATGATAGTTGAATAAAATTTTTAGTCTGTTTTGCACATGTTTAAGACAACCGGAGATTTCAGTTATAGTTAAAAAATCTAAATCGCACACCATCGATTACTGGCAGTCTGCAAGTTTTAAGGCTTCTTTTAGGCTTGCAGCCATAGCGTGCCCCAATCTGCATAATCAGGTAAATAAAGAAATCTCATGTGAGCTAGCTTTATTTACCACGACAGACGTTTAGTCTTTTTCTGATACAATATTTTCTTACCATAAATTACAAATGTCTAAAGATATGTGCTTGTATTCTATATAACCTCTTTTACGAAGCTAAGTTCTTTATCTCTGTTCTAATAGTTTATTGTATATTCAATACGCCGCCTTGTTGCTTTTTTAAAGAACTTTTTAAATCCTTAAACCACAAGCAAGTCAATAATTTCACTAGGACGCGAGAGGTTACCTAGTGTTAGAGAATATGAAAAGAAAACTACTATTAAGGAGAGCGGACAATAAAAGAATACGAATTAAGAAAGTAGAAGATATCGATTGACATTGCATTTAAGATCAAATTTGACTGGAAAACAAGAAGCCGAGAGTTCCAAAAACGATAGAATAAACTCTGAGCATAGAACTTAGATTTATTTCTAGCCATTTCAACTGTAAATAGATGAGTTCTTTCCGTCAATCTTGTACTGTGCTTAAATCCATAAAGTCTTGGTACCATAGATGAAAGGTAACCAGAATAATTATAGTGAAAGTATTTATAGAAACGGCTCAAAGAAGCTATCTTACAGAAGTGGGAAAATGATTGAAGCCGAGATACCAGCTCAGGACCAATAACATTGTAGATTATTCTTTAGATTTTATCAAGAATCTCTAAATATATAGCAGGGGCATCAGACCACATGTGGCAGAAACGTTCAAAGCATGGAAGAATAGTAGACTTATAAATATGCAAGATAGATTCCGATGAGAAAAACTGTCTCGCACAACACAGTGAACGAACTTTCTTAGCTGCAGACTTATTAATTGATTCAGTATATACTTTACATTTAATGGCATCTGTAAAAGTTAGTCTGAGAAAGCACAACGAGTCATTCTCCTGGTGGTTAGCATCAGCCATGCTGATAGAAGGTAAAAATAGTTCTCTCAGTTGATAGAGATCAGTTTTGTTTTTGAGGTGCTAAGATTAACAAGCCACACCTTACCCTATTTAACAACAGATTGTAGGTCATTTTTTTCGGTCAGCTTTCTGTTTGACTTCATTGAAATGACCAAAGTTACTATTAAGAATATATGTTCACAACTATACATTTCCTTTTCATGTACTTTGTACAAAGAAATTTACAAATATTGAAAGTGTGAACGTATTGTTCTTAAACGATCTCTTCTTTAACTCCCCAAATTAATCAGTAATAACAAGGAAAGTACTTTTTTTACAAAAAGCCTTACAGCCATTTTATCCGCACCAACAATTTTCAATTATCATTACTAATAATAACACACAAATTCGTTTTTTTTTCTCATATAGTTAGTATGAAACTATTTCATTAGTATCTTTGATTTAAAGCAAATATTTATTAGTTCCCAAATGGTATTTATTTCTGGACAATTCAATATGACAGTAACATTAATTCTAATTAAAATATTTGTTCTATTTCTAGTAAAATGAAAAGCTTTTAGCAAAAGAATAAAACAGTTTGGATAATCTCCCTTCTTTGGTACAAGTTTTACGGTATCAGATTTCTTTATACATCTCATGTGGTATGGATATTACTTAAAGATTCATTTGATAAATTAGACAAAGTGGGAAACTCTTTTATTGATTTGATTACGCGCTTCGCCAACATAGGTTGCCTCAGATGAGAACGAAAGAAATATATATGTGTGTGTTTGTGCGTGTACATCATAATTAAATCGTTAATACATTTTTCCGCCAAGATTGCGTCCTTCGGTTGGAATGAAAAGGAAAAGCCTGTTTGACTTTTAAAAGTTAATTCATGCAAAAAGAATTTTTTGACTTCGTTCCAATCTTCAGCATTTTCGTAACGCTATTTCCACTCACTCAGATTGCACTTTCAACTTAGTAACAAATTAATACAAACCAACACTTGCACAGTAAAATTGGTACTAACTAACTAATATTTGAAATGTTTTCAAGTAAATATTAATATATTTTCCTACTGTTCATAAAGAGGGGGGTCCATTTTCTATTGTTACTTACTAACAAATTAATCACTCCTACAATAACTATAACATCTCAGATTTTACGATTAAAGTCAATTTCACAATAAAATAAGTTTTTTTTAACATTTAGAATACAAGCCGCAAGAGCGCTCAAGGTAGAGAATTAATGGATAATGTTGTCTCAGCTTAAGATGTCGAGGTTAAAGTTGTATGTAGGCGAAATTTAGATTTGAAGAGTTTAAGATTGTAGTAATCTTGGGTGTTTGTTCGACAAAGTACCAGCTCTAGGGAATCAGTCATCTAAGTTAAATTTCCTTCCTTATTGATAGAACGCGGAAAGAATGCGAATGATTCATTCCTCTGTACGCTGCATAGTGGATCTTGGCTGCAGAAGTCACGACTGCTGGCACTAAATAATGTCACTTGAAGAAAGCTGGAGCGTATAACGCCGTGAATATGGCAACAAAGATGAGGACAACAGTCCGAACAATGCAAATAGGGCAAATAACACCAATGTTTGTATTTATGAGATGACGTATTGTAACGATTTACACTATTTAAATTCTTCAGATTATTGTCATCTTTGTTTTCATATTCACGATATTTCGGATGTTGGACGTTCCGGCCTTCTTCAGGGGATTGTAATCAGCGTATAAGCTAAGCCGGCAAAGTATAGGCATGAATACAAAATGGGAAACAATAATACAGAATGTTAGAGAAAAAATAATAACAAATTGTAATATGAGCTCTGGTTAAAAATTAGACTGAGACATTTATATGTCCAAATGAGTGAAATACCTGGCTACAAGAGAGGGGAACAGAAAGTTGGAGAGTTGCGTTAAAGGGAAATACCTGAAGAGGCATGGCACGTGAAAACAAAACCGATGGACTAAATAAAGTGTTTGGTTCGAAAT
>OZ010605.1:85121927-85164427 GCA_963932145.1 Acanthosepion lycidas
GATGAATTCCTATATTTTCCAAGACCATTTCTACGAAAGTGAACGTAAAGAATTCAGCTTAGCTACTGACTTCTTACGGATCATAATTTTCTTCTATTATTTAATAACGTTCAGTTCGATTTAATTATAAATTTGAGATTTTGTTTCAACTGAAATATATTTTAAAAATCGACAGCTTTTTTCTCAAGGAATTCTGGGATTTCGCAAGTAATTCTGGGATTTCACAAACATTTCTATGAAGCTGTGACAGTTCTTTTGTTTTTAGCATCTTGTGGCTTCTAGATAAAGCCTCCTTTTTTATTTCTGTTTTCAACTTAAACATATGAGATAATTTTCGTTTTTCTTAAAATTAAATTCCGAATGTTTATCTCAAACTGTCTTAGGAAAAAATATCTATACTTCATTTAAATTTCAAGATAACTCTAGGCAAAAAGTTGCGAAAGCAGATTAATTCCCAGTAGTAAAGGCTCTTTTCTAGGTTTCATTAAACACCGAGAAACCATAAAAACAATTTAATTTCCAGCGGAAAAAATAATTCACAGTTTTATCATTTTGTTGTGTGACGATAAAGAAACAAATCAAAAAGCAAAGCATATTTCTTACTTTTATATAAATAACAGAAACCACATCACTTGAGGTCTTTCAATAGTGGCAGCTACTAAAATGGATAGCACATTTAATTCAAAGAGAAAATAATGATATAATCAAGATGTTTATTTTTCCAATCTACTTCAAATAAAATGTTAAGAAGAAAGCAATACCGGAAAGGACATCCACAGCAACTGTTTTTGAGAAACCTATTTTGCTGAAAAATTGTTTGAGGAGAAAGATTTTATAAATTTCAAACGAAAATAGCACTGATGAAAAAAGATTTTAGCTTCAAAATAAGAAACATGAAAACGCACTATTCGAAGATGACATAGAAGCGGACACTTTGAAAGTTGCATGAGGAAATCTTTAAAGCATTAGTTTTGTTACCAGTGAATATACAAATAAAAAGTAGCCCAAAATATCAATCGACGAATAGTATGCCTATTTCGCCGAACAAGAGGTATGAACTCTTTCAGAAATATCTAAACAATTGTATACAAAAGCATTCTCGCGATTCTCAGCGAATGAAAACTGTAGGTGTTAGAGAGGATCATCTTTCTTCGAACCTAGTAAACTGTGTTCACACAATCCTGAACAAAGAAACCAAATAACAGAAATCACATCACTTGAGGACTTTCAACAGCAGCAACAACTAAAATAGATAGCACGTGTACCTCAGAGAGAAAATAATAGCATAATCAAGATGTTAACCCTCAACAATACTCCAAGCAACCCTTATCAATACTGGAAAAAACAATAACCTTACCTGGAGTTGGAGAAAATATTTTTCTGGCTATTCGGTTAATAAATGCCGAGTGTTTCCTTATAAGGAAACAGCTAATATTATTAACGTTTATATGTTCCTTTTCCCAGAGATATAATATAAAATAGCTGGGTAAACCGTGCTTTCTATGCTTGGTTGGAATCGAAACAACTCCCTAATTTCTCTTAAGAAAGGCTTCCGAGTTAAACAATGAGGACAAATGTGGAGGTGGAATCACTACAGAGATCCGACGTTGTCTTCAGCCTCGTTCTGTGATAGTTCTGTGACAACACTGGTGCCAAGCGGTTTCAGCACTCGCACTTCCCTTGGAACCAATCGGTGAGGTGGTGGTGGGGGGTAGCGGAGATATGTATGGGCATCTGCCTGTCTACCATACCATTTTCCCCAGGTTTGTGTGTCCATGCTCGCGCAAGACTAGCGGACGCCTCACTCCATTTCTCGTCTGTTTTTTGCTTTTTTTTTCTCTTTCGTTTTTATATAAACTGAAAATAATATGAGCAAACATTCCACGCTATGAAAACGCCAGATATCATTGCTGAATGGAACAAATAAACCTTGCAAAACACGTGGGAATTTTGCAATGCAGTCAGAAGAATTTGAGGAATGCAACGCGAAATAAAGATAAGGAGGCGCTCGAAAATAAATTGTTCTTAATACTACGTTTGGACCGATGTGGTCTTCGATCCTCTTCTTCGGGTACATTTTGACAATAACTGGTATATCTATCTATCTATCTATCTATCTATCTATCTATCTATCTATCTATCTATATATATATATATATATATGTGTGTGTGTGTGTGTGTGTGTGCATGTGTGTGTGTGTGAGAATAAGATCGAACATACTGAATATATTTCATTAATTAGAAAAACTTCTCGTTATCACCAACTGTCACGTTAAGACGCGAAAAAGTGACAAGTGATATTTGAAAATGATAAAACCGGCATAACACAAAATATAAAAGTAGCAAGACCTTGGGCATTATACTTGTTATACTGAATGGGCAATAAAACATGGCACTAGTAAAGTCAAAAAATCAAAGAATTAAATAAATATATGTACCATTTATAATAATAACATAATGGATATATAATTGTAATATACATATTTTTATGAAAAATTCTCTTATCTATATTTTAAAATAAACACGCCTACAAATTACGGTTAGTTCATTACGCTGATTTAGTAGACCATTATTTTTAAGAAACTCAATATGCAGCTTTTCATGTAGACACAGGGGATATGGGTCATTTAAGGACTTACAAATTCTCGTTTATTTTAAGATTTTCCATATTAATATGGGGGTTTTGTTGATTGCTTTTAAATACCAAAAGTATTTAGAGAGTGATGTTCGGTTACCGTACGCGTTGTTCTTAAAAGAAGAAATATGCTGATACTATCTTTGTATAAAATCGTTTTTTTGTGCTACCAATATAAAATGTGTTACCATGTGGGTTTTCAGTAGATGAAATAGTGCATTGGTAAACAATAGATTCAGTAAGACATATTTTGCAAGAGATGATTTATGTCATTTCTACAATTACATAATTTATTATCAATATTATTTATTTCTACTTTGAAATTACTATTACTACTTAGGTTTAAGTGTCTATTTAAAATTTTATTATGTTTCTTTATAATTTTTTCGAGATTATCAATACAACTATAACTTAATTTTACGTATTTTTATTGAAAATCTTACTTAGAAGGTTACTTGGAAAATTTTTCTAAATCAAAGCAAAATCTTTTGCCCTAACTTAGTGCTAACCATTTGGTTAAATAAGGGTGTGTACCAAATGATTTTTCTATTTTCTATTTTTTTCCTGCTATCATTATTATATTTCATGTATTGAATATCGGGGCATTTATAGCCACTATTTTTAAAGCATTATTATAATTCATTATATAATTAAAGCATTACATATAATGCTTTAATTATACAATAATTATAATAATTATATACGCTTAAATTCACCTTCATCCCTGCGGTGCGCGAACAGCTTAGTGGTCGAATCCCCGACTGACGCCAATTCTGTCGGGTTTCGATCCAAGCTAGAGACAACCGGACGTCTAGCCACACTGATGGGCTGTGATACAGCGAAACAGTTTGTCTGTGGATGACAATATATATATATATATATATATATATATATATATATATATATATGGGAGTGTGGCCGAGCGAGTGGTTAGTATGGTTTCGAATCTTGTCATGATCGATTTATCAAGATGGTGACTTCTTAATGTTAACCGCCTACGGAGGCGATCCTCAGCGTGTGTCACTTTTAGAAAGTATCTGAAAACCATACCACCGGTTGAACCAAGCTCTGTGAATTACATTTTGGGATGTTGGTGGCAGCACGAAGTTACAAGTTACTGTGACCGAGATACTGTGCGTACTGACACTGTTCAGCCTTTTATCTCGCTAGATAAATGTGCTCTCTCCCAGAAATTGTAACTAAGGTTCGCTCAGCATAGTTGCAGTATAAACTACAGGTGGACACTGTTAATGCTGAACAAACCTAAATGTGTCTGGGCCAGTGTCTGCAACAGGGATTAGCTAGCCGAGTTAGTTGACGGTCATAGTTGGATACAAGCGGCCAGGCATCACACACACATATTATTTCAAACGTTATTTTTAGTAGATACTCGTATTTGAAAATTGAATAAACGCTCTATTTTTTAACAGTGTGTATTATGTTTATCAGCTTGGGTACTGAAGAAAACTTAACAAAGACAATATGCTCTCCGGCAGGGTTCGAACCTGTGTTCCCATTTTCATGAGAAATTTGTATGTGAAAGAGTGTGTGTATTAATTAATGTTAATGAGTATGATTTATCCTTATAATACTTTTGCTATGAATAAGCGACATGACGAAATTCAGTAAAAGGCTAGACGTGATAAAATGTGAGTAGTAAGATTATGTTGCGCCAGAAGTAGATAATATATGTGAGTGATAAATATAATTTATCTTAAATGTTATATATATATATATATATATATATATATATATATATATATATATATATATATATTATGATCTGATAGTTGGTTGTTAGTGTCACTGACGGAAGATTTCTCCAATCCAATTCAGAAATTTCCGTTGCCCCAAAGTAGTTCACATTTTCTTACTAGTATATATAACCAACAGTATCAACTTTTTTTTGAGAGCCGATGTTAAAGTAGTCAAAATCTATTTCATTTTGTTTCTGAATTTTGCCTCTCACGAATCAGCCACTCTATTTGAGCTGTCATCGCTAAGAGTAACGCCCGTTACCCCCAACCCATTCGATTAACATCAGTACACACAAGTCACCGAAGAGGATTGAGATGAACCGAGTTAGCGTCTCTTCCATTCTTGAAGAACGTGTCCGTGATACCAAGTGGCATTGCGAAACGTGCCACATTATCTTCGGTGAACGAAGGGGCCACGGCCTGTGCGTAATCTTCTAAACACCGGCTTCTCATGAAGACACGATCAAGCACAATTTGATTGACCGAATCTTCTTCGAGTTTGGCCCTCGAAATTCCCATCCCCAAATCAAATTCTGAGGGTTATATTCGGCGATGCTTATCGGTCAATATATGCATCCCACCCTCTTCCACTGCGTCGTACTCCGCTGATTTTACCCACTAAAATTTAATCCCAAGTAATGATAACCCCCTTCGGTATGGACAACACATGGTTAAAAAAAATCCCCTGTTCGCATATACTATCGAAAGTGAGAACAAGGAGGGAACCTTACTCAGCTTAAGTAACTACGTATTACTGTTTCATCAACGCTCGGAGATGACGATAAACTTATAAATCAAAGGTGTAATACAGAAGATGTCGTCGGTCGAGGAGACTTTATCGCTTGAATATGGGTCTGAACAAACTGATTAAGAATATATACACACACACATATATATATATATATATATATATATATATATATATATATATATAAATAAAATACATTATTGACAATTGGAAAACGTTCATGAAAGTATATTGTCCTGAAAATCTGTGTATTATGTATTTCGCTATTTAGGCTTCATCAGATCGGAAGCGAAAAATGAGTTGCGTGTGTGCGTATTTGTGTATGCTCATTAAATAATGAAATCTTATTATTTTTTCCGTAGCTGGCGTTGCTCGTGACTAAAAAAGTCAGTTTTCCAATTGTCAATAATTTTTAACTATCGGGATAACATACACCATTTTTGTAACATATATATATATATATATATATATATATATATATATATATATATATATATATATATATATGTGTGTATATTAGGTTGGTGCAAAAATAATGACGTGATAATGTCGTTTTTTGACCTATTTTTTAACGTCAAAAAACGACATTATTACGTCATTATTTTTGCACCAACCTAATATATATATATATGGAGAAATATAGTCTTAAGATATGGTATATTTATAGGATAAAGTGCACAATATCAAAAAATAGAGCGCATGTAAATATAAATATAAAAGTGAACACTGAAGTCAACAGTCAGAGGCGACAGACAGTTTCATGCTAAACGCATGAATTACTTTCTCTTCTAAATAAAATTTTTTAAAGCCAAAATTCTGGCCAGACCTATGACGTGACGACAAGAAGTCGCAGTGTGTTGCTCACTAGGAGCCTAGCATCAGCCATGCTGATTGTGGTCAGGAAAGTGTCTTACATTTATACTTAATTTACAAGCCATTTCTTGCCCTAGTTAACCACAGATAGGTAGTTCTTTTCAAGTGCAACGGCCGGCTTAACTTTGTCAGCTCTGATACTGATCTATTGATACACGTGTAAAGTGTAGTGTCACCTGCATAATTGCCTAATTAGGGACTGATAATCATTGATTATTGATGAAGATCAGAAACAGTTAGGACCCTGGATAGAGCCTGAGGAACATCGCGTGAAAAGATTTGAAAGTGAGCCCGTTCAAAACGACCTTCATTTCACGATTTGATAGGAAACGTTGCATTAAATCCAACAATAGTCCTGCCAAACCGTATCCCTAAACCAGCATCCCAAACCCTGTCAAACGCCTTCGAGATATCTAGAGCCACAGTTCGAGCTTCGCCGTTATTATCAAGAGCTTGATATACATATTCAACACGCCATGGCAACAATTTTATTTCTTGCTTTTGTTTTATTTAAATTTATCTGGCATCTAGGAATCATTTGAAGAGAGGAAGGAAAATGGTAGACCGACAGCCGAACCCTCATTGAACTAGCGAAAGAAGAATTACAAAAACTAAACAAGGTACAGGTCGAGAATCCTTTATCCGAATTCTTGAAACCGGAAGTGTTTTTGTTTTCAGATTTCTTTTCGGATTTTGGAATACAAGCTGTAATTTGTATATCGCAACTATAAAATGGCGCAGCTTGGGAATGAAAACCAAGTATAAACATGAGATCCCTTTACATTTCATAACACAGTTTATACATATAACCTGAAATTAGTTTTATATAAGCAACATATATTCATCCCGACGTTGACGAATTTACTTCATCAGTACACGATCGAGATCATTATTATTTTTTTTACAATTTCTCCTTTTGTCTCCTGGGGTGTATATGGTGGTTGTTCCAACGCCAAACTCCTGTCAGGAGCTACACAATTTGAACCCTGTCTATTTTTTTCACAAGTTTGATATTGTTAATGATTTTTTCTTTTTTCTTTTGACTGCTCATATTAGTATCGGCAGGACTTTTTGACATTTTGAATATCTTTACTGAGCACGAATGACCTGATAACTAATCCACGAACGAAATGTTTTTCTGTGACGGTCGCTACAAAAACTGGTGCCACCGTGGCTGGTTCGGGAAACCCGCACCCTCTCTGGGCAGATGAGGGTCACTTACAACAGCTGCACATCACCTCCATTTGTGGCAAGTCATGTCAGTATTTGAAAAACGTTCGGATTTTGGAGGTTTTCTGATTTTGGAATTTCGGATAAAGAATACTCAACCTGTACTGAGAAACGGAAAAAATGTTGAACAATCTTCCCAAGAATGAGGAAAAAATCCTAGAGGCAGCGGGAACGTCTTTCTAGAGAAGGATACTGAAAATTCCATGGACAAAGCAAATAAGCAAGAAAGAAGTCTTAAAGAAAATGGATACAGAAGGAAACGCTTATAGCCAGAATCAGGAAAATACAGCTGAAATTCCTTGGACACTTAATGAGGAAATAGGGTTTGGAAATTTCAAACCGCATGGGGAGTTATATTTTGAAGGCAACAGAGATTAGGGGAAGACGGTGAGCCACTTACTTGATGAGTTTGTCTGAATGGATGGCCGAATGAAGAAGGGCCTTAGCAAAGAGAGAAAAAATTGCTACGTGCTACACGAGATAGAAAGTTGTGGAGAGTCATAATCGCACATGTTCTGAAGCTACGTGGCACATATAATAAGGAACCTCACATTTTTTTCTCATTTCAAAGGACACAAACTATTATGAGTACGGTCCTGTCCTTCATGTTGAACATTTTTGCCCATCTCGCGTAAAACCCAAAATTTACTTGAAACACGCTACTACGTCAAGTTTTTAACGTTGGGACACGAGTGTTTCCACTCGTGTCGCTGATTTAAGCTGATCTTAGCTTATCTAAGCTGGCCAAAGCTTATCTAAGCTAGTCATTGCTGGTCATACCGCAGCTACGTAATAGACATGTCACAACAGTGGGGCCAACATAAGGGAGAAGTGGTCTCCGGCACGGGACTACAACCGCAGTGTCCATCCCGACGGGAAAACCACATTTCTACTCCTCTGCCAACCCCTCCAAAAGAATCGGGTGTGGGTGAAACCCCCATCTCGCGTAAAACCCTGCCATTTTTGTTTTGCAATTTCCGCTTTATCATTTTGGGGTCTTTTGAGATATCCACCATACTTCATTTTCGATAAGCACATTCGAATTTCTTGCCTGAATATAATAGTTTTTATCTATTTTTTTTTATTTACACTATTTATATTCAGACTATTGTCTTCATGTTATTGTTATTACAAAGTTTCGGGCGTTGTATCTTCCTACCTTCCTCAGATGTATATCGATAATTTTTGTATTCCCCGCTAGTATTTGCTTTGTTCTTAAACCGTTTGTTTACATCGATAGCACAAAGTCGTTTGCACAGTTCTCGGTGCATGACTGTTCCTTCCGTTATGCTTGTTCCGTGTTACCTTTAAACTAGTTTGATGCATTAACTTTTGCCTTAGTTTTATATCTAATCTTTCCCCCGACAGAGGCTGCATTTAAAACTGTTTTTCCATGTCTTGTATATTTCCTAGTTTTATTTTTTGTGTGGTGTATTTATTCTAGGCTTCGGCGATAAGGAAATCGGTTTCTTTTTCTTTTAAGGTGTCCTTTACATACCTATGTAATTGATTTTTTCCCCCCAATAGCTTCTATCTGCCTTTTAAATTTTCCCTGGATAGACTTCTTTTCGCGTTTTTCTTTCCTCAATGTATTCCTCACGGTTGCGGCGTTTATTGTCTTATGTCATTTCTTGCTCAGTTTCCATTCGTTTTTATGAGTTTTCACCGCAATGGAGAGCGTCGTTTTTAAATCCTACTTTGGTCATTTGGACACTGGCATCGGTTCCGTTTTCCATCTCGTCTCAAATGAAGAGCTTTGCGCATGTTCATTAGTGTCCTGCTTCGTCGATCAATCGATTTTCGTTTGACCAGCCGAGGAAACTTCCTGTGTCGCTTAATATTCAGACTCTACGTGTTCATCGCTTTTATCGAATTTCTGACGTTCATCTTTGTTTCAAACGTTTTTCTTGTCCTCTTTAGTCAATCCTTTCCAAACTCTTTCTTCTTCTTGCTTTATTTTGTTGCAATTGTTATTATTTATATTAAAAGCAGTCGGAGGAAGTGGAGTGGTAGTTAGAAAATTATAGCAGTTTCATTTGTCAATAGTAATAATAACAATAATAAAAAGGTGATAATATTTATTGTAAAGATGATGACAAAGATGTTGGTAGCGGCGGCAGCAGTCATGGTAGGATAAAGCTGAACCGGAAACATTATTTCAAGCATTTCGGATTTTCAATTAAGACTTTGGAATGAAGTTTGGAATCGAAAATTGTGCGATGTTATTGATACGCAAAAGAAAGCGAGAAAGAAGAGACAAAAGTGATAAGGACATTGAATAGGAAATGTAAATAGCTTGTCACACGAGATTTGATTAAAGGGGAGATAATAAAAGGGGGTTCGGGGAAAAAAAGAATATTTTGCAGACAAGAAGCAAACCTTTCTAAATTGAGCAAGACATTGAATCGGAGAACAAGCAAATTATTTTGTCCAAAGTTCGTGGCTGAAGGGTTATTATTATTTACATATTTGCAATCAGACTAATATCCTCATCTTTGTTGTTATTATCACAATGTGTGGGCTTTCTGGAATGAAGAATTATCATTATTTACATTATTTGTAGTCAGACTAATATCCTCATCTTATTTGTTATTATCGCAACATTCTGGCTGCCAGGGATGCGTAGTTATCTTTTTTTACATTGTTTTCAGTCAGACTAATATCCTCATCTTTGTTCTTATCGCAACGTTTCGGCTTTCTGGGACGAGGAGTTATTAATTACATTGTTTACAGTTAAACTAATATCCCCATCTTTGTTGTTATTATCACACCATTTCGGCTTTCTAGAGTGAGGAGATATCTTTTATTTACATTATTTACAGTCAGACTAATATCCTCATCATATGTCCTTATTATCACAATATTTTTTTCGTCGTGACTGCAGCCTTCTTCAGGAATCTGTTGATCTGGGTTACCTTACTTGGTATTTCGATCAGAAGCCTTTATTTAATCGATTCGTATACTAGTCTATATATCTACGGATATATGGTTTTGTTCTTTCCACTGTTATTCAGTGATTATTAGCCCTGCTTCCACCGAGGCTGTGTCTCTACTACCCGCCCCAAACATTCAGCTCACAGTTACTATGTTACCGTATAACGCTTTAATCATCTAGACTTTAAAAAAAATCTTATTCTTATTGTTTGCCAGATGCTTTCTGGGATGCTTAATCGCCTCTGCCACTGATTCTCTTTCTTGCTGTAACTATATTTACTCGGATCGACGGACGCCTGAAGAAAGCCGGTGGACATAACGGCCGAAACATTGTGATAATGAAGAGATGAAAGCATTTCTCCGACTGACAACAAAGAAATTCTTGACAATTCATAAAACATTTACAGTAATTTCATGTCATTGGGAGACATTTTGCGAATAAAATGAGAAAGAAGACTCGTCAGTATCGGAGGCATTTTATGATGGAATGTGTGATATGCACAATGGAATAGCGAAAGATGTTCTACAAAAGATAAAAAATGCAATGTATCGTGTAGATTGTTGGTTTTAACTTTTTTGTAATGAATACTGAATCTTATATGTCTATTTAGTTCTATATAGTTTATAGCTTATATATATATATATATATATATATATATATATATATATATATATATATATATATATTCTATATAGTTTAATATATCTATTTATTATATCATTATTATTATTGTGTCTGATATCGTCTTGACAGAATAAATTTAACTGCCTAATTATCGAGTCCCCTTCGGCGTCTATGAGTAAAAAATACATTGTAGGAGAGTTATGTATGCCCATTTGGGACGTTTCATTTGGATGGATAGGGTTTAGCGGTTGATATGTGTAGTTCCATACAAATTAATCTTTTGGAGGCTCTGAAATACCGATGTGTCCAGGAATTTTCCTCACATGATTTTCAGTATATTTCTTTATCATACACGATTCCGCTATAAAAAAAAAAAACAAAAAACAAAAATAAAAAAAACAGGAAAAAAAATCATAGTTTCAAATTTCCACATTTTTATTACTTCAATTTTAAGTTCTTATTTGACAGATTATGGAAATTCTTTCTTGTAGAAACGTTGCAATCCTGGGAAGAAATCATATCAATTAATTGGCAGGTTCGTCTTTTGAAATATTTTATAACTATGTCTGATCTATTTGCAGCATTTTTCCTATCTGTCAGGATTGCGAAATTTCACAGTATAATCCTTCCATCACCATTTGTGACATCATTCAGGTGGCGTTTGTACCATGGATCCTTAACTACAATGCCATAGTTCGAAAAGACATACCAATGAATATATTGTCCTAGAATGTTATGTCTAATAATGTATTCTTTCTCAGCAAGAAAATAATGTTATTATTATTATTATTATTATTATTATTAATAATAATAACTGGTATGAACACCACCCAGACCCGGTTACGGAGATAGGACCTGTTACAATTCTATGGGATTACACAATGACAGAACAATCATGGCCAACCGCCCAGATATTGTTATTAAAGACCACAAACAAAAACGGTGCCTCCTTATTGATATGGCAGTCCCTGCTGACTGCAATGTATCTTTGAAGACATTCAAAAAGCTGTCAAAATACAAGGACCTTGAAATAGAAATCTCTAAAATGTGGCATATGGGAACATCAACAATCCCTGTTGTAGTTGGAGCCCTAGGACTGGTTGGAAAAGATTGCAGTAGACTAATTGAAGGGATTCCTGGAAGTCCATGCCTCAAGGTGATACAAAAATTTTTCTGACAAGTACAGCCCACTTTACGAAGGGCTTTATATATGTATTTTTTTTTTTTTTTTTTTTTTTTGACAGTGGAAAGTGTCATGATGCCATTTCTAACCTTAGGTCCCTGGGCGGGACCCGGAAAGAAATGTGTAAACGCCAGAAATCAAAGAAAATAAAAATAATAATAATAAAACAGAATAGTTACAGTTTTTGGTGGAGAAAATAAGGATTTAATTAATTTAAACTCGATATTAACTTATTTAGTTATAGTCTGGTTCAAGGTTACAATTTTTGGGGTACCCATTAAGGATCGAACATGTGCTAGCAATAATAAAAAATGTATATTATTTACATAGTTCGGATTGGTGACCTTTTTTGTTGTCATATTCATGACGTTTCGGCCGTTATACGCTCTGGTCTTCCTCAATTGATTGAAATTCCGAACTGAACCATCTATTTCGTCCACCGGGTAGATTGTTCTAGTTCCACGTGCCATACGTCTTCCGTATATCTCAGTTGTCTCCCTTTAACTTAACTCTGCAAGTTTTTGTTCACCTCAGCTGTAGACAGGTATTGAACTCACAACTCTTTGGTTCAAGTAACTGGATTCAGCAAATACTTTTATCCACTGGGCCAAAGCGTCGTGAATATGGCAATAAAGATGTGGACAATAGTCAGAACAATCTAAATAATGTCAACAATTACAATACCTCATCTCAGAAATACGGACAAATAATAAAAGGCTTTATTAGAATTGATCTAAGTGTGAATCTCCTTGATTTTATTCGTACTTTGTCTTTGTCCATTGACCACAAATGAGACTCAATGTAAGAATCAATGTCACTGCAGAAGTAGTCGACTAACTTGTTAGCATTTCTTTCACAAAGAGCGAAAAAAACTCTTCTGACAGTTCAAGAGTAAAGAATTTCTGATATAAATCAAACGAAAGCAATATTAGTTACTTAACCCTAACCCTAAAACAGCAGATAGGCACATGTAAAAAATAACGATGCAGATAATAAAACTGTTTTCTCATGATTAGAAAAAAAAAAACATTTAAATAGAAAAACTTTTTCAAACAAGAAAAAAAAGCAAATAAAAACACAAGCAATAAATAAATAAATAAAAATCTTTTTTTTTGTTTCAGAAATTCTGACTCGTTTAATTAATAGATCTTCAAAGCCGATGTTCAATATGTTACTTCCAATTTTGTTTTGGTGCATATATTGGGGAGGAAAGGTCCAGTGCCTCGGGAAACTTTCAGCCGCGCCCAAAAGAATGTGCTATGTCGTCTGAAGGTGGTGGGGATGACGTGTACGGTGCAATCAGGCAACTTTCTGATTAAATATCAAATCATTTTAACATCAGGAATTTCATTATACAAAGTGATCATGTCAATGATGAAGATTAATAGAAATAAACGGAATCGAATTATACAACTTTTCGGAAACGGTGTTTGTTGAGCAAATTTAGGGCTGTGGGATAATTTCACTTTTAGATTTTTTTTTCAGACGAAATCTGATACCAAGTAGGAGTTAACAAATTTAAAATAAAAATATTCCTAAGAAAAAATAAAGCAATTTCGCGTAGAGGCAACGATGTCAAATCAAACAAACGAGTAACTGAAAATCAATGTTCAATGTTTGATCTTCCATAAATTTAAACCCGCGAACAAAATGTGCATTATAAAAAAATACGATACAAAAAGAAAAAGAAAATAAAAGGTTGCATGATTTAGAGTAACTTTAGCATGTGCTCATCTCAATAACTTGTAGTTTGCTTAAATGAAGAATTGTCAGCCACTATAAATTTTTTTCACTTGTATTTCTTTCATTTTTATTCCAATTGTTTTATTTCCACAAGTAGCGTCAGGTTGAGGCACGGTGGAGTAATGGATAGCGGCTCGGATTGAGGAATTAAAAGATCCGAGTTCGAATTCCAGTCGAATCCATTACATTCACTTACGTGCTAATACCTTTGGGAAAGGTATGAAACCTATTCCCCCCCACATCCTCCCTCACAGTAAATAAGTAAATATCAGGACAGACCGGGTTCTATAGTCTTATATGGCTACCTACTGTCAGTCATGTATTGAAAGATACATAGCACATAACTGACTGAGTAAATAATATCAGATCTAAGGATATTATCTTGAAATTTTTTTTTAGATGAAGATTTGTCAATCATTATTTTTTAATACGATTTCTTTCATCTTAATTTTAATTGCTTTATTTCTACTTGTAGTATTATTAGGATGAATATTATCTTGAGCTATTTATTGTATGAAGCATTGTTGAATGTTTTTATTCTTCTATAAGCAGTGTCCCTTCAGGACGTAGGCGATCAGAGCTCTCGACAATTTCCTCTCTTTCTTGGCTCTTTTCTTACACTGTCGACAAGCCAACACTAGGGGACCTAGTCTATCCTGTTATTTAACCCATAGCTAGGTCAACAATTAAAAATATAAAGATTTAAACAACAAAGGATGGAACTGCGACTTCCCTGTACAATTATAACAACACTATCTCAGAACATCTAAGGAAAAAAAGCGGAAAACTGAAGGACGCAATTAATAATTATAATGTGGCTACTAAATTTATTGAATAATGTTCTCAATTTCCGAGTCCTTTGAAATAAATGGCAAATACTCTTTAAAAACTATAAATATTATTTAACAACTGTCATGCTACCCAGACGATTTAATATGCAAATATTTAATTATGACAGATTCTACTCACTTATTACCTGATCGATTCGATAAGATCAAATTGGCATCGCATCTGAAAAATGACATACAGTCTGTTATTAACTGGGGCAAGAATTGACTTGTTAATTTTAATGTCTCCAAAAACGAAACTGCTCTCCTTTTAACCTTCCATCAGCATGGCTGATTCTAATCTCCAATGTATCTCATTGCGCCTTCAAGGGCTAACGTTTACCACTGATATGGAATTGAAAGATTATATTGAATCAATTACTGGTGTCTGCGGCTAGGAATGCTGGATCGTTATGTGGTGCTATACAATTTTACTCTCCAGAAACTATCTTAAACATTTATAAGTCTACCATTCGTCCATGCATTGAATACTGCTTACAAATCTGGTATAGTGCTTCTGCTATGTATTTAGAGATTCTTGATAAAATACAAAGAAGAATATGCAATGTTATGGTTCATGACCTGGCATCTCAGCTCCCATTACTTTCACACCGCCGTACTGTAGCCTCCATGTACCTTTTATATAAATATTTTCACGGTAATTTTTCTGATGAGCAATCCTCTTTGGTTCCTAGACTTTATGAATTTAAGCGCAGTACTAGATTGGCGGCAAGGTCTCATCATTTTACACTTGAAATAGCTTGATGTAATTGTGAATTCTATGCTAACATTTTTTTTCTATCACACTTTTCAGTTATGAAACTCTCTTCCGGCTTTTTACTTGCCAATCAATTTTAACCTTCCAAAATGTAAATGCGACGTTAATCGTTATTTCCGTCTTAGTATCTCTTCTTTATTGTTCTCTCTCCTTTACATTCAGTAACCCCTTGCATCTTAGTGGCTTTAATGCCTTGTTTGGAGTGAAATGTTTAGAATAAAATTATCTATTGCGCCCGTTTGGACTTTTTAATACTAAAATTCATCTAATACAAGTCTCGAAAAACGATAAAAAGTTACTCTTAAAATAGAGATGATGAATGTGATGTGCGAAATTAATAAAATGGTGGTAACAGGAAGTGAATATTATGTGGATAAGGAGGATAGACAGCTATTGAGCCTTGACTTGAAGAGATCAGGATTATATTAATCATGGAAGCACCCATACAGGCATCTCTTCTGCAAAGTAGCTTTTCTTGCGGGGGTGGAGGATGGAACATTTTCCTTAAATTTGGGACACAGAAGGAACGGGGGTAACGTGACTCCCTGATACGGTGTGTCCCAGCTATAAAAGTTGGTGGAACTGATCTGAACATTTGCCATGGAAATAGTGATAGAGTAGCGAGAAAGAAAGTAATTGCATTCACATAGGAGACCGCCTCAATGAATTTGAACTATCAAAGCTGGAAAAATGACTGACCAGATCCATCCCAGTTAACGGAAAAATAGTCCATTCATCGTCTAATCTGAAACTATTTACATTATTCCGACTATTGTTTTCATCTTTGTCGCCATATTTATCACAACGTTTCAGCCGTTGTACGCTCCGGCCTTCTTCAGGTGGCAGGAATGTCGAACTGAACCCTTTATTTCGCTCACTGCGGTAGACTGTTCCAGTTTCTCTAATGGATGTCAGTTATCAGTTATCTCCTGTTAATTCTTCTCTCAAAGTTCTACGTCGCCTTAACCAGGTATTGAACTACCACTGTTTGGGTCCTATCTTTGGATCTAACTAACACCTTTATCCACTGTGCCATGTGTTCTTGAGGACGCATGGCACAGGGGATAAAGGCGTTGGTTAGATAACTGACATCCATTAGACATGGCACGCGGCACCATGGGTAGATTCGAACTCGGCTCTCAAGTTCAGAATGCGAGCGGTCTAACCACTCGGCCACGTGCCCATCTCGGTACAAAGATACCGTGGCCACAACGTGACGGATCTTGATTTATATATCGATTGTAAGTTATACCGTAATTCACCATGTATAATACGCATTTTTCTAAAAAAAATTAATAATCAAAATTAGGGGTGAATATTATGCACAGCTCCAAAAATATTTAAAAAATTGCAGTAAAATAAAATAAGAATTATCATAAAACTAAATTAGAATAATATTATTCTATATTTAAAACCATTTTTTAAAATAAGAGTAGGAAACGCTGGCCGTAATGGAATTGGAGAGGTACAATTTATAGGGTTTGATTACCAAACAAGGGGTGCGTATTATGCGCGAGTAGAAGCATTTTCCCATACTTTCAGCATAAGTTTAGGTGTGCGTATTTTGGATGAAGGTGTATTATACATGGGGAATAACGGTAATTGATCCCCACTTTATATCTACATTATACTTTTTTGTTTATTCATCAAATTCTGAATAGGTAAGAATCCATCTTTTCTTCCCCCAGTCATGGGTTAATTATTAAGACGTGTATCACAAAATGATCTTTATTTTTTAAAAAACCTTACATCCTCAATATATTTTCTGGCTTTAAATAGTCTGCAGAGGGAATATAAGCCGTAAAAAAATGAATCACTCAATCAATGTAAAGTACGCCAAACGAGGTAGGTACTTCCTGGAACGATAGAATGAGACAACCGTTTGTCATGCATTTATTATTAAAATATAATGTCACAATTATGCGAGTGAAGAACCTACAAAACTCTTTCAACAAACATTACGAGACAGATCTGAATAATGGGAGAAATTGTAAGCAGTCTCTTCTTCTTCTTCTTCTTCTTCTTCTTCTTATTATTATTATTATTATTATTATTATTATTATTATTATTATTATTATTCGTAATTGTGTCTCGTCAGCAATCATGACTCTGCACAATTTATTGTTCTTTGTAGCTCTTAGTAAATTTTGTCTTTTCACTATCTCTTCTAATCTCTCTTCGAACCATTTACATAACTTCATTAACTAGGCTATTCGCTGCTTACCTCTGTCTCTCTTGCTTTTAATATATCCCTGTCAGTATCAGATTTTCCTCGCCCTCTTTCCTCTTTATGCTTCCTAGAAATTTAAACTGTTTTTTATTATGTTAAATATAAGTGTTTTTTTTTGTTTCCATTTTTTCTAAAACCTCATCGTTGCTCACCTGTTCAGTCCATGATATCCTCAGCATCCTTCTGTAGCCTCAAGCCTCTCCTTCATCTCTGAAAGAAAACTAGCTTTTTTTACTATTTTATTTTATTTTTTACAAAGTTCCGGCTGTTTTATTTTTCAGACTTCTGGTTTGTCTGATATTTTCATTTTTATGGACAGTGGAATTTGTTCTTCTTGAAAGATTCGATCTTCTTACGTTGTATTGAAAAGAAAAAATCCAAATAATTAAAAATGTCTTGCCTGAAATGTCCAGCCTCTCGAATCTGTATTTGAAATCGGAAAGAATTAAGGTGTTTTATTTTATGTCAGATAAGGCACAAAGACATACATTTCTTTAGTGGGGCATATATAGAAAAATATTCGACTTCTAAGGGAGTAAAGAAAAAATAGTAATCGGATAAAAACTGGCAGGTTATGTTCAATGCCTCGAAGACAAAGCTGGTTACATCGCCGATCTGATCTTGAACTACCACCATTCAGGATAAACGGATGTCCTCTCAGAGAAGCACCGTATCTTGAAAGACGGATGGGCCTCAAAGCCACACCCCACCTCAAGTGGAACTCGTACATATGATCCATTGCTAAGGATGCAGGTAAACTTGTCGGCCCTCTGTACCGCTCCAGTAAATACCTGACTCTTGCTATCCTCTAACTTTACAAGAGCCACATCAGGCCAAAAATGGAGTACTGTTGTTATTTTTGGACGGGTGCTGCCCAGACCTCACTTTTTGATAGAGCTCAAAAGCATCTCCGAGTCCTTGTGGGTGACGAATTAATCTCCACTCTTCAACTTCTTTCCCATAGGCGGGATGTAGCAAGCCTCTCCCGTCTCTAACGCTACTTCCATGGAAAGTGCTCGGACGAACTATATTCTCTGGTCTCGCCAAGGTAAACCTTCACAGCAAAAATACGCCATGCTACTTACATCGTAGCAAATCACCCACATCCCCTCTGTATTTCCACTCGAAGAGCTTCTTCCTGCGAACTACTTCTCTGTGGAACCGACTCCCAAGAGGATGTTTCCCCGATCACTACAATCTTAAACTATTCAAGGCTGGGCTTAACCATTATCTTCCATTCCCATACACACAAAAGGCCACCAAATGTAAATCTCTACCTTGAAAATTGTGAACCTCGGTGTAAAAAAATATGTATATACAAGCGCCTCCTTTTCGTATTGAGTCGAGAACAATAATTTGATATAAGACTTTATGAAAATATGCGTCCGATCTGCACCAGATACAATAGTTGTTTTTTTTTTTCTAATGTCAATATAGAAAGAATGAATTCTGAACATTAGTTTCTTTCATTACTAATGTAATGTTTTCATTTTGCTTTTTGCCACATTAGTGCAATAGATTTTCATGTTACAAAGGGTTGAATGATGTTCGGACTTGATCTGAAAGTAAACACGATTTAAAAGCGAACGAGAGCGCGCAAATAGTGTTCGCTTCTAATGATTGATTTAAATCTACTCATCGAATTACATTGGTCATGCATTTTGTCGGCAGAGTATTTATCAAAATGGCTCTACTCCAAAGCTGATATTAGTTTTACACTGTGTAAGAACAGTCACCACTTTGCAAGCAGGTCATAAAATCTTTGGTAAACAGGATGTCGCTATGATGTAAACAAGACGAAAAGAGAAACTCTGCAATCATTTTATGGTGTTTTTTACACGGAAAATAGTTACAGCATGTACCTGTGATATCCAGGAATACAAGATAGTTGCGAGCTGAAAGAGTCTGTGGTGACAATTAAAAAACAGAAACGATTTAAAAAAAAACCCAGACTATAATAGATAGATAGATAGATAGATAGATAGATAGATAGATATTAAAAGGACTCAGATAGATAGATAGATATTAAAAGGACTCAGATAGATAGATAGATATTAAAAGGACTCAGATAGATAGATAGATAGATAAATAGATAGATAGATAGATAGATAGATAGATAGATATAAAAAAGGACTCAGATAGATAGATAGATAGATAGATAGATAGATATGCATGGCCTTCGTGTTTACATCTGGGAAAATATTCCAGTGGTAAAGGAATCGTCTCTTAGATCCCTAGGTGTTTCTTTCATATGATTTCGATTTCTTTTACCATTCTACGTGTTTTTATTTTATTTTAGGTTTTTCTGAAACATTGTAGACTAAACATCCAGAAATGATACACTGCATGCATCTGCGAACATTTTTTTGTTTGTTGATTTTAATACTTATCACCTCAAGTGACTTCTTCTTTTATGCGCCGTGGGCCTTCAGGGCATGGGTGATCATGGCCCTCCACATCTTCCTTTCCATTGTAGCTCTTAATAACTTTTGTCTTTGTGCTATTTATGCCAAACCCTGTTCTACCATGCATCTTAAATTTTTGTATCCTGTTAGTTTTGAAGTTTCGCTTCTATCCTATGTCTTATCCAGTAATCGTATTTTGTGTTTTAACCTTATAACGTGTATTTAAACACACACAAACACACATTCATATATATATATATATATATATATATATATATATATATATATATATATATATATATATGAATGTGTGTTTGTGTGTGTATGTTTAAATACACGTTATAAGGGTTAAATATATATATATATATATATATATATATATGTGTGTGTGTGAATGTGTGTGTATATGTGTGTGTGTTTACATGCACATCATAAGGGTTAAATACATACATATATATATATATATATATATATATATATATATATATGAATGTGTGTGTATGTGTTTACATACACGTTATAAGGGTTAAAACACAAAACACGATTACTATATATATATATATATATATATATATATATATATATATATATATATAAATGTGTGTGTGTGTGTGTGTGTGTGTGTGTGTGCGAAAAATATATAGAAAAAAGGAAAGAACTCGTTAGGTAAATAATCCAAAGTATTTTTGTTATTATTTTTAGAAAACAGTGCTCGATAAAAAAGTAGATCATAAATAACTCTAGATTTAACAAACAACACATAGCAACCTTATAAAAAAAACAAATACTAACCCCTTATATATACACCCGAAGTCAAACCACCCTCCATCCATAATTAAACATATACCCTCATTAAAAGAGTATAGAATCAGCATTAACTCCGCTAATAAAGAAATATTCCAACAACACAGTAACTTTTATAACGCAGCCCTAAAAAATAGTAGATACAATAATGCAAACATCAATTATAGATACAATTGTACTAACCAGAAAAAAAAACAGGAAAAGAAAAATCATTTGGTATATCCCCTCCCTTCAACCAAATGGTTAGTATTAAGCTAGGACAGAAATTCCTAACTTTAATTGAAAAACACTTTCCCACCAATAGTAGACTTAGTAAAATATTTAATAAGAACATCCTAAAATTAAGTTACAGCTGCACTGAAAATCTAGAAAGTATTATAAAAAAAACACAATAATAAAATCCTGAACAAACCCCCATGCTTGAATAATATTAATAAAACCCCTACACTTAAATTAGACAAAAATAGTGAAAAATTATGTGATTGTAGAAGACTGCCCATTGGAAAATAAATGCCGCGTAAAATCTGTGGTATACCAATGTACTATCTCATCCATTGAGAGTCCTAATACTAATATGATATACATTGGGTCTACGAAGAATTAATTTAAAACCAGATGGAGGCAGCATAAGTGCTCTTTCAACAATATAAATAAAAGAAATCAGACATCTCTATCTAAATATTTTTGGCATTTGAAGGAAATGAATAAAACACCAAAAGTAAAACGGAAAATTATAAAAAAAACTAGAACTTGTAAAACTTGGGATGACCCATGCCCTTTATGCCTACATGAAAAACTACACATTATTAAGTTTCTAAATAATAAAAATTTATTAAACAATAGACAGGAGTTAACGGTTTTTCCGACATCATCAAATCTTTGCATTGAATAATTAGCATAAACAAACAATAAAATAATTTTTAAATTCCATAGTCCTAATAAATATTTCAAATGCCCTACAAAGAAAGATAACCCTTTATGAAGTCGTCAAAAAACAAATGTTAGCGATTTACAACAGTTTTTATATACACAAAACCTTTTCAGAAAAAAATAAAATAAAAAATAAATAAATCTCCATAGACGCTTAACCAGACTAGACGATGTCATCTTCCGCTTTAAATTTAGACACCCCAACCTTACCCTGACTTGACATCTGTGAATGTAACTGAGATATTGATACACGTTATTAACACCTTACGCCCCTTTTCTTTACACAATTGCTCTAGCCGTTACCATAGAAATTTTGATTTCAATAATGAATATGCTTATAAAACGCGTAAACTTCAGAACTAAGTTATTCCCCAAAAATTTCGCTTGAAGATGGAACAGAGCTTAGTACTTTAATTCAATTTAATTCAAATAATTATATTCAAGTTTTCGGCTCTTGTTTTGAAACATGAGAACTCTTATGTAGCTTGTTGGAATCATACTTTTAAATAAATAATTATATATATATATATATATATATATATATATATATATATATATATAAAGAAATATAGTCTTAAGGTGTGCTATATTTATGGAATAAAGTGCTCAATATCAGAGATAGAGCGTGTGTAAATATAAAAGTGAACATAGAAGTCAACACTTAGAGGCGACAGTCTGTTTCATGCTATATGCAATCGTCAAGCCACCTTGATTCGATTGGCTTGACGATTGCATATAGCATGAAACAGACTGTCGCCTCTAAGTGTTGACTTCTATGTTCACTTTTATATATATATATATATATATATATATATATATATATATATATATATATATGTGTGTGTGTGTGTGTGTGTGTGTGTGTGTGTGTGTGTGTGTGTAGTCGAGTGGTAAGAGCGTTCCGTTTCTGATCATGAGACCCGGGTTCGAATCTCATCATGTTATCGATGTGAAGGAGGTGATCTCAGCGTGCAGTAAACAAGCCTTGTGAGTGAAACTATGTAGGGAGCTTTCGATAGCTATGCAAGCACTAAGTCAAGTCATCGTGACCGAGGATTGGAGAGTTTTGACCTTATGCTGGCCTTTTCCCAGAAACTGTAACTAAGGTCTGCGCAGCATGATTGCAGTATAAACCACAGGTGGGCTCTGTAGGTGTTGAACAAACACATATGTGCTTGAGCTAGCATCTGCAATAGTGATTGGCTAGCTGCCCTAGTAGACGGTATTCTCGAATACGAGTGGCCAACTATAGATAAATATATTATATATTTATTTATTAACAAATATATATATGCGTGTGTGTGTAGTTGGAAATGGTAATACAAGGCGAAAAAGCTTATAAACAACACTGTTTGCCGATGGTCTTGGCTGCTCCAGATTGAAATGAAAGACGAAACTCTGTATAAGGAAAAGGCGTTGAGATATTTAGGATAAGAGAGGCAAAAATTAAATTACTTCATTATATCCAAAAACCAGAAACCAGAAAATGTCTGTCTTTCTTTCATATATATATATATATATATATATATATATATATATATATATATATATATATATATATATTATACCAACAAATTTTCCTTAAATTTTGTCTTTTATCGTGAGCTGAAGAAGCCGATAGACGTCCACAATGCTTTACCAAATCATCTTATCATCATCACTTTTGAGTCATATTATGTACCCTACAAACAAAGACATACATCTAGTTTGAAATTATCTGTATTTACAGTGGAAGAATGCTCATTATGGGAAATAGAGGGTTTATTTATAAACAGTGTAGACATAGAGCTTCTCAACTACTGCTTTAAAGGGACGTGTCTGTATAAAGCTGGGCAGGGCACTAAACGATGAATATAAATTAATAAAGTAATAATGTCGGATTAAAAATAAAATACATTAATTCTTTAGAAATTGCTTTGTTTCTATTTTAGATACGAAACAGAGTAGATATGGGCTTTTAGTAATAATAAGAACAAAGGGATGAGCATTCTTTTAAAGGGTAAATGGAATCTTGCTGGGCTTTTTATGCTCACCGTGGCCGAGCGGTTTAAAACACACCAGACGAGACAGTGGTTTCACTTACGAAGAGTGACGCAGGTTCGAACCCTACCGGTGGATATATTTTCTGTATTTATTTTTCTCGAATCCGCATGCCAGTAGATTTATTAGACATTGTTTAGAAAAAACGGAATATCTACTCAAATGCGTAGTATCCACTAAATGTAACGTTTGAAGTAATAGATATAGATATTAATGTATACTTGGGGAGCAACGTTTCTTTTAAACATTTTTCATCAAATATAACGGACAAGGTTCTTACTTTTACCGTTTGGCGGGAGCGAGGGATTACAAAAATTGTCCATTACCATCCATTGTTCCAAGCGCTTTCGGCCACGTCATTGGCCGTTTTCAAGTGGGGGTTGATTTGGTGTGGATTCGATTTACACATACACACACACACATATATATATATATATATATATATATATATATATATATATATATATATATATATATATATATATATTATGCAGTGTTACATTAGAACATGTACATATTCACTACAAAATTGTACGTTTTTGTTTCAACGTCAAAAAATGGAAAACCTTTTTGAAACCTCTCATCAGGTGGGCAATCACGGTGTTACTTAAAACTTTTATTCAGAAATACAGTTATCGAAGCAAATATCATCCACTTCCGTTCTTCTGAAATGTTCATAAAATAATATTTAAATAAATATTTACGGCTCTATTTTGTGTATTGAGCACTGTTTTACAATTAATGTTCTGAGCGCTGTAATCTTACTGTTTGTTCTTCTACACGATGGTATATATATATATATATATATATATATATATATATATATATATATATATATATATATAGAGAGAGAGAGAGAGAGAGAGAGAGATGCGTGTGTGTGTTCGAGAAATTTCATTTTGCTACAGTAAAGCGTCTGGTGAACAAAGTCTAAATTAAAAACAGTCATTTTGGACTTTGCTCACCAGACACTTCACTGTCGCTAAACGGTATAGCAAATCAGATCAAATGACGGTTTCCGATAGGAGTACAGGTTTGATTTCTGTCGGAAAACGCGTGTTTTCTATTAAATTTCTCGAACATTCAGGACAGTAAATGTAATTAATACTGTTTAATTTAAAAAAAAACAGCATTTACTTAAATAATTTGTATCTATAAAAATAACGTTTAAACAGAAAATATATTAAATAATAGTCGGACTTAATCTACTTCTGTGGCAGACGTGATGAGACAGAACCTGGGACGAGCACAACTGGTTGCGACTTGCCTTGTCCCCGCCAAAAAAGAGCCCGTATTGGTTTAGCATGTAAAGCCTACTACAGTTGAAATGAGGGAGAAAAAAGCACAGTCCTCGGCCAGATAACGTAAAAGAATGAGGAGGGACTTGCATTGCATTTTTATGCAATAAAGATGCAATGCATTATGGGACAGGGACGCAGTGAATTATGGGATCGCATGAAGACGCAAGAGATTATGGGTATATAGACAAATATAAAAGCAACTAATTTTCCCGAGGGGGGGGTCTCTGAGTGACGTTCACGGTTGGTGGCTGGAAAAGTCTGTTAGTGTGGTTTTGAGACAGAACTCAAGAAGGAACGACTCGAGTTTGGAATTCCAGCTGGGAGAGCTTGAATTTACTCGATGGTTGCTGTTTTCTTTTTCTTTTGCCACAACTTCAATATATATATATATATATATATATATATATATGTATGTATGTATGTATGTATGTATGTGTGTGTGTGTGTGTGTGTAATAAAATATAATATAAAAAAGCTTAAACACTAATATTCCATGGTTATAATTTATTAGATTGGAATCTTAATTACGATCCAATTAATCAGACCTACAAATTTGCCTTTTTGTTTAAGCCTTTTCATTATATTCTTACTCTGCCCTGGACATTGAGTTCTACCTGGATTCTCTCCTCTTTGAAATTTATATATATATATATATATATATATATATATATATATATATATATATATATGTATGTATGCGTATGTATGTATGTATGTATATATATATATATATATATATATATGATTTTATATATGTATGTTCACGCAGTCATGCTCACAAATCATCTGTACATATAAATTCACTCGAAAATCCCACCCACCCAACGATATAAAGTAAGTAATCTAGAGATTATGACCTTACATAAACCTCAATATTAACCCTAAACAAAAGAAGATGGTAAGGGCTGGTCTCCTGTCCCTCTACAGTTCCTTTGGTGACCTATACTACGTGCTATATATAGAACCCGCTGAAGGTGTCATAGAACATGGTCTGAAGATCGTATTGGATCGTGAACCTGACAATCACCAGTGTTTATTCTCACCCACACAATTTCTCTCTCTCTATCCCTCTCTCCCACTCTCTCTACACACACACACGTATATATATATATTGAGAGATGAGAAAGAGATAAATAGAAAGGAATATGATCAGCGTGACAGTGTGAAGTTAATAGACAGATGTTGGAGAATTTTTTTTTTTTTTTTTAAACAAATTATTGTTTGTTGTTGTCCAGAAAATTGCAGATTTTATCTTTTTGCCCTGTTCACCTCATGGCTTCCAGTCGATTATTTCTGACGAGGCATTCGAATGAAGCGGAGTTGGGGGAAATATGCGAAGGATGGGGGCAGATAGCGTGAATCGCTGAAGATGTACTGAAAGGCGATTTAATTGGCTGACGGGTTAAGGAAAAGAGGGAGTTCTTGTAGAAAATGGACGAGATGGACAGGAAGAAAGAAGATAGGAATGAAAGGGTGTAGTTAGAAAAAAAAAATTGAATGAGGAGTGGGTAGAGGAGATCAGAAAGAAATGAAAGAAGAAGGCGAGGAAGAGAAAGAGAATGAAAGGGAAAAGTAACATGAGAAGAAGTAGAAAAAAAGGAAATACTGTTCTGAGAAAAGGTAGCACTTGTATTTGAAGTGGACATTTTGAGGGGGTAAAAGCATCTATAATGAACACATCATTGAAAAGGAAGGAAGGAAGGAAGGAAGGGAGGGAAGGAAGGAAGGAAGGGAGGGAAGGGAGGTACGAACCGGATCGAATGGTTGATTGCGAAGACATATTTTTGATAGTGGTGATCGATGGAATATAATAAACGTGAAAGAACAAAGATGAAAAGAATAAACAAAACTAAGAAACAAAGAGGAATACCAACAAAATAAGAGAATAATAATGATAGTAATAATAATATGGGAACATCAACAATCCCTGTTGTAGTTGGAGCCCTCGGATTGGTTGGGAAAATTCCAGCAGTCTAATTGAAGGGATTCCTGGAAGTCGATGCCTTAAAGAAATACAAAAAATTGTTCTCACGAGTACAACCCACACCTTACGATGGACTTTATCTATGGAAAATGTTTTGTTTTTTTTTTTTTTTTTGGTCTGTAGTAAATGCCATGATGACATTTCTAACCTTAGGTCTCTGGGAGGGACCCGGAAAGAAATGTGAAATAAGAGCAGGTATGGAAGAAAAAGAAACAAACAAATAAAATGGTCAAAGAAGAAGAAGAAGAAGAAGAAGAAGAAGAAGAAGAAGAAGAAGAAGAAGAAGAAGAAGAAGAAGAAGAAGAAGATGATGATGATGATGATGATAATCCCGTTGATGATCTTGTGGGGTGGGGCGCCTCCGATGATAGCTTGGGGCTCGCAGGACTGGCCGTTCATATGGAAAGACCTAATCTCTTGCATAGTATATATTTCACAATTATTTTTAATTCTCGAATTCATATTTTTTTGTTGAATATATGAAACTGGGCTTCTTAAAGCTCTGGTCAATGGAGACCTAGGGAGTCCATGAATGGGTTTCAGCGTGTCCGTGTGGATGCGATGGAAAATAACAATTATATTAACTATAGAGTCCTTGTAATAGAAGTAAGTGTGAAACGAGAAGAAATTTAAAAAAGAATTATGAAAACGAAGAAAAAACAAATCTAAAAGAAAAAATGGTTTTACCATTTTTTCTTTTAGATTTGTTTTTTAGTAAAAATGAAAATGAAAAGATGGAAATTCAGAAAAGAAAAAGAGGCAAATCTAGGAAAAAGAAGAAAAGGAAAAGCGGAAAAACTCGAAAAAGAAAATAAATAAAGAGAGTAAACTTGAACGTGAAGAGAAGAAAAAGAGGGAAAACACGGAAAAGAAAAAGACAGAGAATAAAGAATTGGGTAAGATCTTCGGAAAAGAAGAAAACATAAAAAAATAAAAAGAAGAAGAGAGACAGAAAAGAAATCAAAAAAAAAAAAAAAAAAAGAAAAAAGTAGTGAAATCAAAAGAAATTGTATAATCTGCAGGATTTGCTGCAAGGCAGTGGTGGAAATTTGTTCATTATTATTTAATGTAAATGAATCCAAGATGGCTGGACGGGTATTTAAGGTTTTGAAAGTCGACTCTTAACAAAATACGCCTATTGCAGTAACGAATGGCAAACAAGACGAACAGAAAAACTGGACAAAGAAAATCTAAAGGCAATGGTCGGTCACTGATTCGAGTTTCGCTTTTTTCCGCTTTTTTTTTTCTTACCCAACTCAACTCATCAAACTGTCCAATAAATGAACTCATCACGCAGACACTAGTTGCATATCAACTTATTTTATTATCTAAATCTTGGTTTTCCAAAACGACAGTATGAGTGTGAAAAGAGAAATCTTTTTCTTCTGTTTACAGTATGTTATTTAGTGAAGATCTTTATTATTAGTTTTAATACCAAGCTAATAGATTACATTTAATATTCACAATAAGCAAAATGATTTGGCACATTTCAAACTGAATTTGAAATGAATTGGCTCTTTTTGCCTCCTTTTCAGTAAAATCTATAAAATCTTAGATATTGACAAATCTGTCAACACGACATAATTCTCTTTATTTCAAAAATAAAAATATTATTTTCTGAAACATGATTTGAGAGAGATTAGCTGATTTTAAGTTTAATCATTCTGATTTTAAACAAATATTACTTACTTTTAGTTTAAAATATCACAAACAGCATCATTTTTAACACGTCTTTTTGACGTGTTGAGTAACTGACAGCATGGTAAATTTAAGTAAGCGGGCATAACTGAAACAGTAATTGAGGAAGACAGGATAAACGCCTTCTTTATATCAAGTTTTTAACTATCTAGTTATCTTTAAAATTTAGGAAAATATTTTGAATAATATCATATTTTATTGAATTTTAGTTATTTTGGCTTTATAACTTTAACTGCGAAGACTCTAATTGAGAAAGATTTAAAAAATTACCATTAAATTTTAAATTTACTATAGATACTACTGTTATTGTCTTGTAATGTCGTGTATGGTTGCCCATATTTGCAAAGATCCACACGTTAATACACATACAAAAAATTTAAGATTATTTTTAAAATATAGTAAGTCATTGGATTTGTTCCTTTAATGATTACTAAATACAATTTTAATTTAATAAAAATATCACTTAGCCGCTAAAAATTTATGCAGAATTTTAAAAATTTATAAATTATTATAATTAAAATTTTTAAAAATGTTAACTCTTTATGTAAAAATTTATTATTGATCAAAAAGTATTTTCATAAGCCTAGAGTGGCCATAATATATTTTTATTCATAAAAAACAATTTAAAGTTTTTTTAATTACAAAATGTATTAGCCTTATTTCATTTTTTTTATTTTACGATTCAAATTAGATTTTCTGTAATTGGTGATCCTATATTCCCCCAAAAAACAAGTTGATAAATTCTCCAAGGACTTGTACTTGTAACAAATATTAAGATTAAGTATTTCTCGAAATTTCATAAAAATTAGTTGGAGGGGGGTGTAAAAGATGTAAAAAAAATGCAAAAAAAATATTTTTACAAAGATTTTCTAAAATAAGAAACGTTTCAATAGATAATTGCATTCATTCCTGAATAAGTTCTGAAAGTTTCATTAAAATTCGACAATTATCTGATTTTTGCAAGAATTTTGCAAATCAATGTATTTTTCATCGCAAAGCAGGCATTCATATTTTCCATACAAATTTGCGGTCCCGCGTTGATGAAAAAAAAAAATCAATCTGTAAGCAAAATTTCAAAGGTTTATAAAAAGGATTAAGAAAAAATAATTTGTACATAAAAATCCTTTCATCTTTTCTCTTAATAATAACATAAAGATTTTAGCGATAATATTTCGTTTTTATTATGCTTTGGGAATTCTTTCATCAGGTATCCTCTTTTTTCTTCTTTTTTTTTTTTTGGATGGGGAGGGGGAATTTTATGTGGGACCTAGTTTCCAGTGTTATAGAAACATTGGACTCATGTAACGAATTCTAAACCTCGCTAACCCCGCCGCACTTACAGATACACAAAAAAGTATGTTTATAGAAAACAAACCATTTGCAACGGCGAAATGTCATTAGATCGCCCTACCGACTTCTTTGCCACGGGACAAGCTGTTCCATGTTATCTGTACCAGACAATAGTTTGTTTTTTTTTTTTAGATGAACGCTTTCAATGCTCGACACAAAACTTTAAACTGTTGTGATTGTTTGCTAAGCAACGCGGCCTGACCTGCCTCACCGTTTTTTGTTATTTTACTATTTGCTGGCATACAGCCCTCACCTCGTCTTTCTTCAGAAGAAACGTCGTTTTTCTAAAGACCCACGGGTTTTACAGCACCGGGAATTTATCTTATGTGTGTATTTGCTTTGTAAACGAAGATTGTTTAACGACAAACGCTTTTCACCATTGCCTTGTGGCGAGGAACAAGCACAATGCCATTGTCAGAAATACAACCTCGTGAGAAATGTCACTGACAACGGAAGATCTCTAGCAGATGGTTAGAGGATACTGTCCGAGCAATTATCAAAAAAATAAGATTAAACAAATATGTTCATACTTAAATAACAAAGTATTGCAAGAAAAGAATGAAAGCGGGTTACTGTTTGAGAAAGAAGAAAATAGAGAACAACGATAGAAAAGGAATCAAGAAAACAGTTTGATAACGATTGATATTGCATTTAAATTTTGGAAAATCGAACTTGGCTAGAAATCACCGACAGTTCCACAAGAGAGAAGTGCGAGAAAATAAATTGTTAGCAAATTGCATCTAACCAATTTAACTGTAAATTGAACAGATCTTCTTGTCAATCTAGTACTGAGTTCGAATCCTTGTAAACGACATGATTTCGAATGTTGATTTTCAAAACAGGCAGACCCACTCAGAAGACTGACGCAGTATAACTTTACTACCTTATTTTTTTAAACTTTTACTGCATGTTGTAGAATGCCAAAATTATCACAAGAGTTTCAGACTCGTTTAAATCAACTGTATTCAAATTTGACTAAATTTTAAATCAGTCGTTGTGGTTTAAGCAACTTAAAAAAGATAGCAGAAAGGAAAGCTTAGACAAAAAGTGTTACTAAATACATTATTTTATTTGTATTCAAGAATTTGGTACTAAGGAGTGTAGTTCATCTAAATACTTTCCATAGAAACAGTGATAGAGCAGCGAGAGGCTTGCGACGGCTCGTCTATGGGAGAGGAGTTGTAGGGGGGAAATAATTCATCACTCACAAGGACGCGAAGACGCTTTTGAACTCCATCGAAAGTGGAAAGGTAAAACTTGACAGTTCCGCCAGTACTTTTTTTTCAGCCCGATCTACTTCTTGTATAGGGTAGGATAGAAGGAGGAGCGGAATAGGGAACCGACCATTTTCCACCGTCTTTAACGATGGATTGTATGTGTGAGGTCTGGACTGGGTTTAAGCCATAATATGCGCTCAAAGCGCAAGCCCTCCATTCATCGCGATTGGTGAGCGTTCACATCGGTGGTGGTGAAATGCCACTAGTTTGGTTATCAAGGAATTGGTAGTGACCAGCTAACAAAGCTAGGTCAGAGTAGAGATCAGCTGCCAAGTTATGATCATCTAAAGTTTTGGAAGTCAGAGGAGAGATCAGCTGCCAAGCCATGATCATCTAAGATTTTTTAGGTCAGAGGAGAGATCAGCTGCCAAGCTGTGATCATCTAGACTTTTAGAGGTCAGAGGAGAGATCAGCTGCCATGCTATGGTCATCTAGGCATTTGGAGGTCTGAGAAGAGGTCAGTTTCCAAGCTGTGATCATTGGACTTTTAGAGGTCAGTGGATAGATCAGCTGCCAAGCTGTGATCATCTAGACTTTTGGAGGTCAGAGAAGAGATCAGCTGCCAAGCTATGATCATCTAGACTTTTGGAGGTCAGAGAAGAGATCAGCTGCCAAGCTGTGATCATCTAGGCTTTTGGAGGTCAGAGAAGAGATCAGCTGCCAAGCTGTGATCATCTAGGCTTTTGGAGGTCAGAGAAGAGATCAGCTGCCAAGCTGTGATCATCTAAGGTTTTGATAGTGGACCGATGTACCGTTGTATCGTCAGTATAGTTATTTACAAAATTTCGGATTATACTCATGAGCAGATCCTTCATATAAAATAGGAAGAAGGTTGGTCCGAGAATCGAACCTTGGGTGACCTCTCCGATGAGCGCTTTGGTTTCGGAGGACTGGCCGTTCATATGGAAAGACCTAATCTCTTTCATAGTATATCTTTCACAATTATTTTTAGTTCTTGAATTAATATTTTATTGAATATCTAAAATTGGGCGTGTGTGGGTCTATGGAGACCTACGTAGTTCATGGTTGGTTCACTGTGTCCGCCGAGCATTCGATAGAAATTAACAATTTTATTCACCATACAGTACTTGTCTAAATAAACGGTTTCTCATTGAATGAAATAAAAGAAAATATATCTCGCCACGACTTGAAAGAAAACATCCTTCGAAATAGACTGGATGCCAGAGTGGACATGCGTGTTACTTTGTCAAAGACCACTTCACAGTTTCATATTTTTATTCACAGCAAATAACTTTCTCAATATAATAAAGTAGGTAACGAGATTATTAGTAATAACAGTAGTATAAGAAGTTTTTTTTTTTAATATGAATAAAAGCATTGGATTTCATGATTGTAATGAATGCCCCTAATTTTTTGCATAAAATGGAATGTTTTTAGATTGCACATCAAACTCATCTCAGAGCAAAAATTCCTGAGATAATTTAAATTCGATTCAAAGATTTTCTATTTCTTAACTCTAATCACATACTACAGATATAAACTCTTCAGTACACTTTTCAAAACTCCTTATAATTTTACAAAAATTGAATTCTGCATCAAACTGTGTTGTATCATCCTGGGTATGATGATAAAACTGCATCCAGCAGCAAGTCCTCTGATCGGGAGACTGAGCTTTGGGAGCGTGGAACCACCTTTTAATT
This sequence comes from Acanthosepion lycidas, assembly GCA_963932145.1. Taxonomy (NCBI): domain Eukaryota; kingdom Metazoa; phylum Mollusca; class Cephalopoda; order Sepiida; family Sepiidae; genus Acanthosepion; species Acanthosepion lycidas. The sequence goes on from OZ010605.1 coordinate 85,154,941, forward strand.
ACCGTTATTGTCAGATTCACCCTTGAGGTGCTATTACACCTGTTAGGATTCAAGCAAATAGGGCGAATAGTTAACCCCTAAACTGGGGTCAAACACTATGAAAGTATAAAAATATATTTTTTTTATAAATGCAATCCATGTTCATAGTAAAAAATTACCAGCAATAAATTTTTGAAAAAAAAAACGATACATTTTTGCAAATTTATTTATTCTTGCAGTTTTCTTTATGTAATTGACAGAAATCGTAGAATTTGAGTGTTTCATGCCGGGCGATTCTTCTTGCCAGAATCCATGTTGCACATTTATAAATCTACCATTCATCCGTGCATTGAATATTGCTGCCATATTTGGTCTGGTGCTCTGGTTATATGTCTCGTCTAGACAAAATCCAAAAGGTCTAATAATGATATCCATCCTGACCAGACATCTTGACTTCAGTCACTTTCTTACCGCAGTGTCGTGGCTTCCCTCTGTCTTTTCTATAAATATTTTCATTGTTTTTTTGTTTTTGTTTTCTAATGAACTTTCCTCCTTGGTACGTCGACATCGTGGCCTTTAAGTTTACTACTCGATTGGTAATTAGGTCTCATCGTTTTAATGTTGAAATAACTAGATGAAACCATAAGTTCTATTCTAATAGTTTCTTTTCTCACACTTATCACCTGTGGAATTCTCTAAGTGTTTCTGCTTTCTTTGCCACCTAAAATCTTCAAAGATCGAAATGAAACATTAATCACTATTCCTTTATTATCCTTTCCCCTAACTAAATCTTCTCATTCTTTTCAGCTCCTAATAATTTCTTTGCGTATTATCACCTTGGTTGAAAGTGGAATGATTAAAATTAAAATTCAGCTTATCTGTGAACAATTACGGAGGAGTCTATCTCAAATGCAGAACACATTTTCCTTACTATTGATTAAATAATCTGTTATAATTCACTTAATAGACTGAGGGTAATCAAAATAGGAACTCTTAACTATTTTCCTGAGCATTATTCAACTCAAAAACATTGTTTCGGATGTAAACGATTATCTTCATCCGAACACTTTGTCATAGAATTTAAATTCTTAGGTCATTCTCCGGATTTACTTTTTAGTCAAGAGATTGCATTATTATAAAATACTTTATATCAAATATTTCAGAAATACACAATCGATAAGAAATTAGTAACTTTGCTCATTTTGTTTCTTGATGTTCCGATCGGTTAAGGACCATAATTAAGTAAATCTTTCACCCGGTAAATATTTAAATATTTTACCACTGAACACGTTTACGGAATGATGGCTAGAGAGTTGACCAACTAGAATATTGTAGAAGAAAAGTGAAAATTTTACAAAGATGTCTCCGATAAAATATTTCTGAGAATTATACCAATCTCAGTCATCAGAGTTTAAACTAACTTTTTAGGGCACAAAGCGTAGCGATTATAATCCTCTTTCGACACTTCCATTCTACTTCCGATAACCAAACAAGATTCGTAGAGGCAGAACCGAAAGGTTCCTGACAATCTCCAGCCGAATCACACGAACGTCAACTATTTCCTTAGAATCACCGTAGGCTAATCAGTTACCAGAAATGATAAGGGATAAAAAGTGAAAGGTCATCTGTTACTTTTTCTTTCTTCACAAAAAAAAGGTTTCCTTGAAAAAGCCTTTTTACCATTCTCCACCAAAATTTATTTATTTTTTTTTTTTTTTTTGTTTTTTTAAAAGCATGGAACCAAAAAAAAAAATGAAAAGGCCTGAAACGAGATGCTGTCCGAATAAAGGATTCCTTAATTCAAAGTTATTGGCACAAAATCACGTGCGTCTTCATGTAATAAAAATCCAATGTTACATACATACATACACACATAAACGTATATATACACAAGCACACACATATACATGCACACACACACACACACACGCGTATTATATTATATTATATTAATAATAAATATACATTTATTACCTCATTAGTAGCATAATTCTGAGTTTCATGCACAACCCAATCATCAGGTGCTGATTGAAAACTGACCATCGCATAATTTAAATATTGATATATTTATTGTACTAATAGTTGTCGTTGGGATACCGGTGAAGTAAAAAAAAAATACATATTTATTATTAATATAAATTATAAATATGATGTCAATGAATTGTAGCTCTGATGTCAACAAATATGACAATAAAGATGAGGACTGTTATCCTCATCTTTATTGTCATATTCAAGACATTTCGACCGTTGTAAGCTCCGCCCTTCTTCAGGTGATATTTGATGGAATTTCGAACCGAACCCTTCGTGAATATAACAACAAAGATAAGGACAGCAGATAATGTGAATAGTTACAGTAGCACATCTCAGAAATATAAACAGACCCCGAAGAAGTCTTAATCGTATAACGGCCGAAACTTCAATGAATATGAAAATAAAGATGAGGATAACAGCCCGAACAATGTAAATAGTGTAAATAGTTACAATACCACATCTCAGAAATATAAAAACGTTAATTTTAAAATAAAATCGTACATAGTGTACGGAATGTTTTATTCATTTTTTGAATGTCAGAGCACGTTTGGTTTAAACCATTTTGTCTGTTTGGTACCAACATGCATACCTCGTTTTCTAAATGGTTCAACCAGGGTATCATATATTAGTTGAGTTTGTTTGAAGTTTGGTAAAAACAACAGCTGAAAAAAAAAGCGGGAAATAAGCATTTGGCAATGTTTCGATCATAAAGTCCCTTAGAGTCTTTTGAAATTCTTTTGAATTCCTTCGAAGTTATTGACAATATCTTATTTACGCTGAGCTTTTTTCCGTTCTTGCAGAAGAAGACAGGAAATTACGAAGTTCCAGAAACCCAGATCTAAGCGTACCGAGATTCCTTCCTGTTCAATTCTAAACCAAATTTCGCCAAATCGATTTTCCTCAAACATAAAACAAAAATGGCGGAGGGCGGGCGGAAGGAATTACGCCGATCGTTTTCATCATTGGAAGGACATGACAACCAATCAGAAAAGCTTGTACATTCCTTCATACCTGACTACTGCCTCTTCCATCTTCGGCAATTGATGCTTGTTTGCGCAGTCCAAACTCAAGACGACCTTTATTAGTGCCATTCGAAATAAATAAGAGATAATGGACATCGGTTTTCTCTGTGTTTTTCTCGTATCAAAATTCACGAATTTACTGAAATTGCCGCTTTCTACAATTTTTATATCCACCCAATCCATACCCAGCAAACACTGTCATCTCTACCAACTCGGAAAACAAAATAGACATCATCAACATCATCATGAATTGTTTACGTGATTCTATAATAAGGTATTTTCTTATTATTGCTTTCTTGTCTCTTAGTTTTTATCATTAATTATTCTAACCTCCATTCACTCTTGTTTCTTATTTCGTTCTTTACTATAAATAGATACAATCACAACTTTGATTTAAAAAATGTCAAATTTATTAAAAGAGAAAGTAACTGACTTCGACGAGAGTGCAGAGTCTATATCTTATCAAAATATAAATCCTCGCCACAGATTTGTTCAAATATCTCCATTTCTGAAACAATAAATCTCTTCCCAAGTCGACGATAAAAATGTTAAAAAATGTGTTAAAACTGTTAAATTCATAACCTACTCTTATTTGAAATATATAATATATAAACTAACCCGAAACTAAAATAATTTAAATATTAATTGGATAAAAAATGGCAACTAAATCATTTACTCACATTCGTTCCTACGACATTAAAGTATGTTACTTAGCATCTTCCACAGTTTATTTGAATCTTTCAGTTAACTTGATGAATATTTATGACGTCTCTTAAATTTAAATATTTTCGAAAACTAAGAACATTTTTACTTTTATTTATAAATAATTGTTGCAAAATAAAATCATTGCATTTGCTTTGATAAAATCCATTAGAGGATGAAATGCATAAGCGATGAAAAGTTTGCCTTTTGTCTTTATTCATATATCAATCAGTTATGTGCCATTCGTGATACACGCTTAGGCGATCATGTATCTTTCGATACATGACTGACGAGGCAGATTTTTTTCCCGCGGTAAGTTGCCATTTCTTTCTGCGCTAGACCACTTGCCATCCAAGGCTATAGAACCCGGCCTGTCCTGCAATTTAACCATAGATGGGGGAGGAGAAGAAGAAAATTCACGCCTTTCCCAAGGGTATTAGTACTTAAGTAAATGTAATGGATTCGACTGGAATTCGAACTCGGCTTTCCGATTCCTCAATCCGAGCCGCTATCCATTACTCAACTGTGCCTATATATATTCATATATACAGAGTCTTATAGGTAAATTGTTGCCATTTTATATTTTTAATTTCGCTCATGTACGTTGTTTGTTTTTGATTTTGTCGACTGCTCAGTATAGTAGGGTCAGTTGGGCACCGTCTGTGTGAAAAATGGCACAATGATGCAAGTCACTCCACCAGATATTTAGAAACAGCTGTACTACTTGGCATTCAGGCCAGAAGCTCCAATACAAACATTTCAGTGTGTTTGGGTGTCAATCTGAAGACAGTGCAGAGAATTCAGAAAGAGTTGGATGAGTCTAATGATGATTACGAAGGTATTTGGCTTGATGACTAGTGATGATGACGTTATGCCTCAATTCATCTTCCCACAGATCGCCAGACACAGAGGCCTACATAAAGTGCCGAGAGGAGGTAGTGCTGACCTGGGTCAAATGGGTGTCTGCTGGAAAACCCTATGCTTGGCAACTGGACTCTGCACTATGCCACAAAAGCAGGTGACATGGCTGTCATACAATTTCTGCGACTACATCACTCCTTAAGTCTGGCCATCTAACTTCTCAGACTGCAAACATCTTGATTATTGTGTGGGGCGCGATTGAGCAAGAGTCCAACAAAACTCTTTGTAACTCCATAGATGAACTGAAGGTAAGGATTATGGTAACTTCATCAAATTAAACAAGAGACCGTCCAAAAGAGTTGCAGGAGATTCCAAAACCGTCTGGAGGCAGTGGTTAAAACCAATGGCGATTTTATTGAATGAATTTATTCTTTCGTATTTCCAGTTACTTTTGTGTCATTTTTGTATATCTGCTAAATATATCTGCTAAAATGCGATGTCAACGATATTTTCATTTTTACCTAGTTTAGACGACAATTTATCCATTTCACTCTGTATATGTGTGTGTGTGTGTGTGAATTAGTAAATAAATTCCATGAAGAAAACTTTTGTCTTCGATAAAGTTCCTCAAGAATCGAGGCGTATTAGCATAAAAGGTTTTCTTCTTGCCATTTCTTTTATTAATATTGTCTTTGCAGATACATTTTAGTTATATCTGAATTTTTACATACATAGAGACACACACACATATACATTGTAACAGGACAAAATTCCATCGGACAAAAATCCAGTGTACAAAATCCCTGCCTCTTAGCCCAAAAGCGAATAAAATCCCAACCTCTTAGCCCAAAAGTGTACAAAATCCCTGCCTCTTAGCCCAAAAGCGGACAAAATCCCAACCCCCTAGTCCCAAACTGGACAAAATGCCAGTCTCACATTTAAAAGTTTCCCATAAAAAGAAACAAATTTGAAATTGAGAATTCAAGGAACTTTTAATCCAAATTGTAATGTCAAATCGAGACAATAATAATAATAATAATAATAATAATAATAATAATAATAATAATAATATCCAATATAATCACTTATCTACCAAGAAAGAATGATTTCTTTCGCATAGACGAGTCTATGGGTCCACCTTGTTCGTTATAGAAATTCATTGTAAATCGATCCAACATCTACAAAAACGTTTTCTAACAATGCTACAGTCATTCGATGTATTTCATAGTTAGGAAGTCCTATTAACCCATTAGACCCGCCCTTTAAAGTTTGGATTTTGTGTCATGCATTAGTTACCGCCACAGAAAACGCGATAACTAAGGTTTAAAATATTCTTTTAAAAATGAAGAATCTTTCTGGAAGCTTTTATTTTAATTTTAATTTTAATTTTAATTTTAAGCTAATAGATTACATTTAACATTCCCAATAAGCAAAATACTTTGTTGTATTTCAAAGGTAATTAAATTGATTGGAAGGAGCTTCCGGTTTGAAATTGCTAACATCGTTGATTTTAGCGTCATTTTTATCCGTCCGTCATTCTCTTTATTAAAAAACCTTTCAAAAATAAAATATACTATTCTGAAAATTTATTTGACGAGTATTAGTTGATGTCAAATATAATTAATCTGATTTGCAACAAATATCACTTACTTTAAGTTTAAAATGTCGCAGAAATATATATTTCTTAACTATTCAGTAATCTTACAAATTTAGGAAACTATTCTCCGTAATTTAATGTTTTATTGAATTGTAGGGAGTCCCGATAAAGAATAAAATATATAAACCAAAATAAGAAGAATTCAAATTAAAATAAACCATTTGCGCTTTCCTTTAAAATCCTTATCTTTTTCTCTTTTCTCTCTCTCTCTCTCTCTCTCTCTCTTTCTCTCTTTCCTTATCTGTATACTTTTATCTCATCCAACGAGAAGGCAACCATCAAATAAAATCTGGAGGAAGAAGACGAAAAGACTGAATCCAGTCAAAGGAGCCGAGCTTACTTATTTGTGACTAAAAAATGCCAAAAATCAGGGAGGCGCCACGCATAAATTCCGTTATTAAAAAAAAATGAAAAAGAAAGGAACGCCGGAAAATAAAATAATCTGGCCAATCAAAAAAATCGACACAAAGAGACTTTTGATCTTAGCCGAAACCAAAGTTCCTGACACAAACTCTGAGCCTATTCAAAATGACAAAAACGCAGAAAGACACCAGGAGAGGACGAAAAAAAAAGCAAAGAGAACGAAGCCACGCTTGACGCTTAAAGGAACAGTTCAGAGGTCATCTTCGACTGTCATTTCCACCCTCTTTCAATGTTTCAGGGCCGATAAAAATACAGTAGATTTACACTGACATAATTTCTAATATTACTACTACTTCTGTCTTGGTCTGGTTTCAAATCTACCACAAACAGATATTTCTCCAGGTGACTATCAATATCCACCTTCTTAACGAACTTTTTTATGTCGGATACCAAAGGACTCGCTCATCACTCTAAAGAAAATAAATAAAAATATATTATTTATTTTAAAACATTGAGTCAGCTCATTTTATTCCTAAAGTTTCCGATAAAATAATTATCCTACCATCTATCCACACTGGTAACATTCATGATGTGAACATATTTGTAACACTGGTGACCGCCCGATGTGATAGGAACACGTACACTTCTGATAGGAACACATTAACCACATAATTTTAGGCTTTAAATTTATTATAGTTATCGCTTTATTTTATGATAATGTTGTGGATGGACGTCCGCATTTACAAATATCTTTACGTTTATGCACACAAAAAATGTACAAATTCTTTTAAAATATTGCGTTTCCATAAATTGTAATAGGCTTTTCCATTAATGATTAGTAAATATAGTTTTTACTTAATAACAGTATCATCTAACCTCTACAAAGCAAGACAGAATTTTAAAAGATTTAAAACTTTATAAATTATTATTATTAAAATTTAAAAAAAATGAAAACAAATTTTGTAATAATTCATTATTCATCGAAATTTTCTTTTAATAAAACAATAGTATCCTTAATATATCTTATTTATAAAAGCAATAAGTTTCTTTTTCTAATTAAATAATGTCTTAGCTTTGTACCGCGAGGAAAAGAACTATGTATTCTCCCAATGACGTTTCCCCCGCCGTGGACATTGTTTTATCTGTGATATATCAACATCGTAGTTCACGAACAGGACGGAACAGAATAGCTGAAAGGAAGAAATAATGAATATATGCTTTATTCTCAGAGAATCTGTTTTATATTACGATATACAAAAACAACATATATATATATATATATATATATATATATATATATATATGTGTGTGTGTGTGTGTGTGTGTGTGTGTGTGTGTGTGTGTGTGTGTGTTAAAAGAGCCGGATTTTCCCAAAGGGAAACGGTATCATGTGATTGTAAGTTGGAAAGGCAGATGTAGCCTCAGCCTGGGTTAAAGACCTAGACTAGAAGAAAGTAACCTTCTCGTTTGATTGCTATCCGCGAACTGGAAATCGACTCCCGCTTCCGGTGAATGTATAGAATGACGTCATGAAGCGATCGTCATGTGACCACAGGACTTATCTTCCACCAAAGGGAGATAAGCGCCTAATGTATCCCTATAGCTTTATTGAATTTTTATTTTACGATTCAGAGTAGATTAGGGGATCTGTTTTACAAAAAGAAATTGATGATAATATCAATTCTCCAAGAAGTCCTCCTTGTAACTGATATAAATATTAAGCTTTAAAAAATTTAATTTGGCGAAATTTCATAAAATTAAATAATTGGCGGATAATAGATATAAAAAAATACAAAGATTTTCCAATAAAAATCATTTCTAAAAATAATTTTAATTCATGCCAATAAGTTTTGAAATTTTCATTAAAATCCGACAATTATTTAATTTTTGCCAGAATTTCCAAATCAATATGTTTTCACCGCATAAAGACGCTAAAATTTCTATACGGATTTATGTCCGCCTTCCCCACTGACGCAAGGAAAAAAAAAAAAAAGATTTTAACAAAAATTTCGAACGTTCTAAGAAAAGATCAAATAATGTAATTTAATAATCCAAAAAAATTTTCCTCTTAATAATAACATATAGATTTTGATAAAATTTTGGCGGATTTTTCCATTATGTATGCTAATGCTTTACCGATCAGTGGAGGGTATTCTAATATGCATAGATGGCTACTCGTATTCGAGGATATCCGTCTACTAGGGCGGCTAGCTAATCCCTCTTGCAGACGCTTGTTCGGGCACATTTACGTTTGTTCAACACCAACAGAACCGACCTGTAGTTTATACTACAACTAAGCTGATCAGATCTTAGTTACAGTTTCTGGGAAAGGGCGTGTTATCTAACATGATCAACAATTTGAACAAGGCCAGTATGCTTAATCCCTAGTAGCCGAAGGATTGGGCGTGCTGGCCTTCGTGCTAGCACAGGGTTCCATCTATCCAATGTAACACACAAAGCTTGGGTCAACCCGTCGTATAGTTGGTGCAAAGAAAACAGTGCTCAGTATAGTTAAACAGAGCTATGATGTATATATTAATAAATACACATATACTTACGTTTGTAGTGCAACTTAATTTTTCATATTTTCCCACTTCGTCAGGCAAATATGGCGATTGATATAGTCCAATTCAAAGGACAAATTTAGTATGAACCGAATATATTATTGGGCTGTAAATTCATTCAATAAATAGAGTGTATTGATGGAGATATTGTGAAAAACAAAGCAAAACAAAATTGATTCAAACTTAAAGTTTATATTGTGTATGTTTTCGTTTGGAAACAAAAAGCAGGATTAAAGATAAGGAATTATAAAATTTAAAAAGCAAACCATGAATAAAAAGGAGGGGGTAAGCTCGGTGTATTGTATATT
>OZ010605.1:85169427-85206927 GCA_963932145.1 Acanthosepion lycidas
TTGCATATGACAGAACAACAAAAAATCCGAAAAATCTTTAGCTTTATCATAAAATATTAGATGCCTTTTCACTTACGTCACTGCCAGCAGAGAGGAAACTATAACCCACAATCAAACTCTGATGTGATCCACTGTTTTGTTTCTGTGAAACGTCAACAAATGTCACGAAATGCTATTTTTTTTAATATGGAGAAATTCATTAACACATCTCATCTAACTTCATCACACTTTCATGACAAGCTCGTTCAGAAATATCTAAACTGTCAGCTGTATACAACCGTTTTTCTATTGATCATAGCGAGGCCCAGAGGCTTCACTATTCGAACCTTGTGGACTGATGCTACAGAATCACAAAAAAAGAACTGTAACAAATAACAGAAATTACATCACTTACAGACTTTCAACAGCAGCAGAAGCACCTAAACTGGTTAGCACATAACTCGAAGAAAACTAATGAAATATGTTGATATTCCACACTACTTCAAATAAAAGGCTAGGAAGGAAACTCCCATCACTACTGAAAAAACCGATAACAACAACTGGACATTAGAAACCTATTTTCCTGAAGAATTTAAGTTTTAAGGGAAATATTTTATGAATTTCAACCGACATCAGTAATGGCTGCTTGGTCAATGAATGCCGAATGTTTCTTTATAGGGAAACGGCTAATGCTGTCATTACCATTACCCTTATTCTCAGTTTACAGAAGAAAAAATCTAATCGTATTGAGTTAGAGAAGCTTTCATCTAGTTTCAGTAGCCTTTTTTTATCTCTAGTTTAGTTCTTTATGTAAATAAATTCGCTTGGTGCAGATTTGTGTTCTGCGCTTATATTTATAGCTGACTGACAACAACCTGTTGCAAAGTCTCGTATTTACCTGTTCTTCTTTGTTTTCTCCATTGTCCGCTAATTTCAAGTGTTGTTTGAGATGTTATTTTTGACAGCATTTTCCTAAAGCCTGGCGATTTGGAATATGTGTCTTATTCACATGCCTCTGAAATCTTTACACACTACTTATTCTAATAATTCAAAAATTATATTACTTCAATTTTGCATTTTATCTGTCAGCTCAGTTTCCATATTTGTGGTGTCTTAATCAGAATGTCCGTTGTGTCCGTTGGAATCTCAGTCCTTCTCATGCACTCTTTCTGCAAAAGATCTCAGTGTCGATTAAGAGTCGTACGAATTCGTTCCTACATGATTTGTCCGTACTTCTCATTAGCCAAGTATATCGACATACAAGTTTGGGGATAAAACTGGGGAATAACAGTGAGATAGATAGATAGATAGATAGATATTAAGCAAGTGAGAAATAAACAGCTAGCTATGAACAGAATATGATAGATAGATAGATAGATAGATAGATAGATAGATAGATAGATAGATAGATAGATGGGAATAGCCATAAATAGATATAATCAGATTGGTAGAGGGAGACAGATGTGAACAGACATAGATAGACAGAGAGAGAGAGAGAGAGAAAGACAGACAAAGAGAGAGAGAGAAAAGAAGGGGGAGAGGGGCGCGCGTGAACGCGATTTGGGAAATAAAAACTGGCTGCGTATAAAGAGAAGCCAGATGGAATTGTTTTGGTTTCGCAATCAGAGTCTTTGACGTCAGGCGAAAAGAATAATGAAGTCAGTTTTCGAAAGAAAACAAAACATTCTGTTGAAGTGCTTCCTCCAAAATGGTATCGTAGGGGTAACTGGAATAAATTCCTGGAGAGTTCCTGAACAATGTTTGCCTGTTGTCATCGAAGTCATCGAAGAAAGCTTTTTCTTTTATGGTCTGAGACAAAAAGAAAATAAGAATTGTTTTGTTTATTCATTTAACGCGGGATTCAATGATCTTGTCTCGTTTTTTTCTTTCTTTCTTTTTCTACTTTACATCCCCTCCCTTTCTTCATTTTTGATTTCGGGATTCCTCTCACATGGCCATTCTTTCTTTCTTTCTTTCTTTCTTTCTTTCTTTCTTTCTTTCTTTAGATTATTTACTTTTTTTTTCGTTCTCATACATTTCATCTTTTCTCTTTCATTCGTTTTCAGGTTCTTGTTTTCTTCCTATGTATAATACATATACGTACATTCTTTTTCTTCTTCTTCTTTCATCTTCTTCTTTTTCATTTCTTCTTCTTCTTTCATTCTTCTTATTATTTCACTCATTAATTCTTCTTCTTCTTCCTCCTCCTCCTCTTCTTCTTCTTCCTCCTCCTCCTCCTCCTCCTCCTCTTCTTCTTATTCTTCCTCCTCCTCCTGCTGCACTCCTCCTCCTTTTCTTCTTCTTCTTCTTCTTCTTCTTCTTCTTCTTCTTCTTCTTCTTCTTCTTCTTCACTGTCAACGCCTCCAGCATCGATTTAATTATAATTATTTCTTTCTTTTTTTAGTTCTCCTCTTAATCAGTAACAATTTCTATTTTTACACTTTTTGTTTTATTTTCAAACTTTTCTTTATTTTTTGTCTTTTTAATTAATCTCAAAAGTGAGTTTATTTCCTTCTCTCTCGTGTGTTTCCGAAATGTCCTCCTTTCACGTCTTCACACACTTACACAGGACATTACAATGAAATATTTCCTTTAAATTTGAAATTTTTCATTTTTTTTCCTCTACTATTTTTCCGCTTTTATTTTTCGTTTACTTTTAAAACTTTCTCATCCTTTTTGGTTTTCTTCGTCCTCCTAATTTACACCCTTCCTCTCACTCTTTCTCTCCCTATCTCTCTCCCACTCTCTTTCCCCATCTCTCTCACTCTCTCCCTCTCTCTGACACACACTCTCTCTCCTTCTCTCTCACACAGTCTCTCTCCCTCTCTCTTACACTCTCTCACTTCATCTCTCTCTCACATTCTCTCTCTCTCACACTCTCTCTCACACTCTCTCACTTTCTCTCACTCTCTTTCCCCATCTCTCTCACTCTCTCCCCTCTCTCTCCCTCTCTCTCCCTCTCTCTCTTCATCTCTCTCTCACACTCTTCCTCTACCTCTCACACTATCTCACTCACTCTCTCTCTCCCTCTCTCACTCTCTCTCTCACACTCTCTCACGTTCTCTCACTCTCTTTCCCCATCTCTCACTCTCACCCTCTCTCTCACACACTCTCTCTCACTCTCTCATTCTCTCTCCCTCTCGCTCACACAATCTCTCTTCATCTCATTCTCACACTCTCCCTCTCTCTTACTCTCTCATTCTCTCTCACTCTTTCTCACACTCTCTGCCTCTCTCTCACACTATCTCCCTCTCTCTCTCACACACACTCTCTCTCACTCTCTCTCTCACACACTCTCTCTTACACACTCTCTCTCCCTCTTTCTCTCTCACACTCTCACTCCCTCTCTCTCACACTCTCACTCCCTCTCTCACACTCTCTCTCTCTTCATCTCCCTCTCTCACACTCTCTCTCTCTCTTCATCTCCCTCTCTCACACTCTCTTTCTCTCTCATTCTCTCTCACACTCTCTCTCACACTCTCTCTCTCACTCTCCCCAATTTCCCGCTCTTCTTCGTCCTCATCTTCAATTTTTTACGCTTCTTCCTGTTTACTCTTTCCATCTCACCACCGACAATAACCATTCTTTCGCTTTACTAACATTCATTTTTTTTTTTTTCCCCATTTGTCCTTCTTTCTTTCTTCCATTCATTCATCGCGTTTCACAAATTCTCTTTCTTCTCCCTTTAACGTTTCCATATACTTTTCTGAAGCCGGCAATGATTAAAAGAAAGAATATTGATGCATCAAAAGACAAATGCCAAGATGAATCGATGCTGATGTCTTTGTCTCAAAAGTCTGCAGAACAATGGTCTAGTTTGGAAGCAATAGAACGACGCGTGCCAACCAAAGATGGCATTCTTTCTTCATTTGGATTCCAGCTGAGAAGAATTTGATTCAAAATTTCCAAAACTTTAACTAAAGATATTTTCTTCAAACCAACGTTACGAATGCACGTCACTTCAATCACAAACGCTTCTTCATTCTATGTGTCTTTTACGTCCATATTTTCTTGTCTATAGCTCACCCTTTCTCATTCTATGTCTTGCTCTTTCTTTCTCTTTCTCGCTCCTTCACTATGCCTGTCCGTCGGTGAGTTTGTCTGTCAGTCGGTCGACCAGTACGTTCTTCTATATACCCACTTAGTTGTTTAAGGATCTCTCTTACTTCATTCATATTTATCGATCTCTGTCTATAGGCCAGACTACTTTTCTATTTCAGTCTAAATCTGACGCATTCCATTCATATCTAGTTGTTCTATTCTCATCAAATAAATGAGTTTATTTACAGAAATATACACAGCCATAAACATATATGCATATATATATATATATATATATATATATATATATATATATGTGTGTGTGTGTGTGTGTGTGTGTGTGTGTGTGTAAAGAGAGAGAGAGAAAGATAAACAGGCACAAATGTGTGTGTAGATATACATATAAATATATATAAATGTATATTTATACTTATATATCTATATTCCGCATTATAAGAAAATAGGTGTTACTCAAACAACACTTTTCTATTTTATTCTGTTCATATATATCTATCTATGTATCTATCTTTTTCATTTTTTTTTTCATTCTGTCCGTTTGCCTGCCTGTCTGTCTGTCTATGTATCTGTGTTAGTCTATTCATATCTATGTTGGTCTTTTAAAAATCTATCTATCTATCTATCTATCCCAGTCTCTTAATATTATCTATCTATCTATCTATCTATCTATCTATCTATCTATCTATCTATCTATCTATCTATCTATCTATCCCAGTCTCTTAATATTATCTATCTATCTATCTATCTATCTATCTATCTATCTATCCCAGTCTCTTAATATTATCTATCTATCTATCTATCTATCTATCTATCTATCTATCTATCTATCTATCTATCTATCCCAGTCTCTTAATATTATCTATCTATGAATCTATCCCAGTCTCTTAATATTATCTATCTATCTATCCCAGTCTCTTAATATTATCTATCTATCTATCTATCTATCCCAGTCTCTTAATATTATCTATCTATCTATCTATCTATCTATCTATCTATCTATCCCAGTCTCTTAATATTATCTATCTATCTATCTATCTATCTATCTATCTATCTATCTATCTATCTATCCCAGTCTCTTAATATTATCTATCTATCTATCTATCTATCTATCTATCTATCTATCTATCTATCCCAGTCTCTTAATATTATCTATCTATCAATCTATCCCAGTCTCTTAATATTATCTATCTATCTATCTATCTATCCCAGTCTCTTAATATTATCTATCTATCTATCTATCTATCTATCTATCCCAGTCTCTTAATATTATCTATCTATCTATCTATCTATCTATCCCAGTCTCTTAATATTATCTATCTATCTATCTATCTATCTATCTATCCCAGTCTCTTAATATTATCTATCTATCTATCTATCTATCTATCCCACTCTCTTAATATTATCTATCTATCTATCTATCTATCTATCTATCTATCTATCTATCTATCTATCTATCTCAGTCTCTTAATATTATCTATCTATCTATCTATCTATCTATCTATCTATCTATCTATCTATCTATCTATCTATCCCACTCTGTTAATATTATCTATCTATCTATCTATCTATCTATCTATCTATCTATCTATCTATCTATCTATCTATCCCACTCTCTTAATATTATCTATCTATCTATCTATCCCACTCTCTTAATATTATCTATCTATCTATCTATCTATCTATCTATCTATCCCACTCTCTTAATATTATCTATCTATCTATCTATCTATCTATCTATCTATCTATCTATCTATCCCAGTCTCTTAATATTATCTATCTATCTATCTATCTATCTATCCCAGTCTCTTAATATTATCTATCTATCTATCTATCTATCTATCTATCTATCTATCCCACTCTCTTAATATTATCTATCTATCTATCTATCTATCTATCTATCTATCTATCTATCTATCTACCTATCTATCTATCTCAGTTTGTTCCTTGTCCATCTATCTTAATCACTTCATATCTATCTATTTCACTTTATCATCTGTCCGTTTGTCTATCTTAGGCTGTTATTCTCTCTATCTCTCTCTCTGTACACACACAGACACTCACACACACACACACACACACACACACACACACACACACACACACACATATATATATATTCACATCTATCTATCTGTCTATCTACCTATCTTATTGCATTCATGTTTTTGTTTGTTTTTGTTAAACCAATCTAATATATTTGATCATTTTATACATATTTATATTCTCTATCTATCGGTGTATATATATATATATATATATATATATATATATATATATATAGAGAGAGAGAGAGAGAGAGAGAGTGAGAGAGAGAGAATATAAATGATAATAATAATGAAGTGTCTCAGAAGAAGATAGACTTTAATTAATGTTACTCTGTTTTTGGCCAGCCATTTTCCTTGAGGTGTGTCTCATTAATCTCTTGAGACTTGCCATTTTTTAAATGCCAATCCCCAGCTTCCTGTTTCGGATGTTACGTTATGATGAGCACAAAACGTTCATAAATAATAGACGCGTATGTATCAATTATAGAAAATTCGCTCTTTGTCTGATAAGAAGAATTCCGAGTTAGATATTTAGAGATATGTCTGTAAAGTTTAATCACGTCAAGAAAATGGAAGCAATTTTCAAATACTTTCATATTCAAAACAGGCGTCTTTTGAGATTACTGAAAATTATTATTGAAAACCAGAACCCCGGGGAAATGATAAATAAATTTTTATATATCAATAATAATTTTAAGAAAATCCAGCTTACCCTCTCCCCCGTGCGCATATGTAGTCTCATCAACGTATACATTACTTTAGTCCGATGAAATCCTAAAAGACTAAACGTGTCAAATGAAAACTTTTCCCACTTTGTCCTAGATTTTCCTGATTTGCTATACCGTTTAGCGACAGTGAAGTGTCTGGTGAGAAAAGTCCAAAATGACTGTTTTTAATTTAGACTTTGTTCACCAGACGCTTTACTGTAGCAAAATGAAATTTCTCGAACACACACACGCATCTATATATATATATATATGTATATATATATATATATATATATCTCATTCTATATATATATATATATATATATATATATATATATATATATGTGTGTGTGTGTGTGTGTGTTTGTGTACATACATTAGGGTTATAACTTTTTTTGTAACCTTATGTACCTGTGTCAAAAATCAATGAACTTTTGTTTAAGAGTAACGAAAAAGGTATTAATTTGTTATACTTATATTAATTTGTCACCCCACCACCCAAAAATTTAATTTTACCATATACGGGCGTGGACAAAATCAAAATCTTTCAATTTAGTAGGTATGCAATTTCAACGCATTTAACAGTTTGCAGCTATATCATAACGTATAAACTTAAAAACAAACAAAAACGTTTTAGAAAGATCTAGAATACTCCAGAAAGTCATAGTACTACTATATTTATATAAGATTTTAGAAATCTCGTGTTAGTGGTGACATTTAAAAAAATAAACTGAATTAAACCCTTCTTCATTATTTTCAACAAAAGTTCATTGAATTATGATACCACCAATCAATTATTTTACAAAAGGTTAAAAAGTCAAAACCCTAATACGCATATAAACCCACACACACGCGTGTGTGGGTTATTATCCTTAGGTGTGTCACTTTCGGCCGACAACCATTTTAAACTCCATGCGAACCGTAGTACATAATCTTCGTCTCAATTCGTTTATTGTGATTGATGTATCTATATGTACACCTCAAAAAATATAAGTAGATTATATTTACTATCATAAAAATATATACTACAGGTAAAATGTTGCCCCCACCCCTACATTTCTTATAAAAACACTTTAAATGAGAATTCTTTTATTTTTTAGGAACTATTAAAATTTTAATAACTGCACTGTATTTGCTTTTATTTTGACAAAAATTAGCACTTAACTATGAAAAATTGTCATACAACAGCATCATATTTTGCTTTTGTCAATAAAATCACTGCTTTGCAAATTTTTGCTATTTTTTGCAAAGAGATTTTGAAAAAAACTATTAGTTGACAGACCTTCTCAAATATTCTTCAAGCACTGAAAAAGCTCACTCTTACTCTCTGGATATTCTCTGCGAACTATCTTATCCAATTCATTCCACACTAATTAAATTGAAGAGAGGCCAGGAAATTATGGTCAGAATTTTCAAAATGTTACTACTTTTTTATTACTTAAGGTAATTTTGAGATAATTTAGAAGGGGGTTTAGGATCGCTGAATTTTATTGAAGGATATTGGTTTTTTTTTTTTTGGTTTTTTTTTGGTGGGGGGTCATGATTCCTTTGACTTGAATCAAATCTCTAGTCGTTAAAATTTAGGATCTGTATTAAGATTTAACATATTTGAAAATTTTAGTAATCTCAAAAAATCTACTCATGGGCTAATGGTGAAAACAAAATATAAGGTTTCTTAATTAAAATATTTATAATTTATCAAAATATATTGTGGATAGAAGAATCGAAATTTGAAATTTTTGGTAGTAAGAGAAATCTGGGGAGACTGAAATCAAATACATTGCAGGTACGTAAATTTTATCTTTTACTTAAAAAATACAGAAATATCTTATTTTAAGGTGTTTTTAAAGACATTCAGGGTGCCTGTAGTATATATATATATATATATATATATATATATTGTTTCTCCAATATATTGGGAGGAACAGATTTGGCATTTTATTTTATAAATGCCTTGCATCTGCTTTCACATAATTTATTATTAAGGATTATGTTAATTATTGTTTCTGTTGTATATTTTGTATGCCTTTCTTCTTGCTTTGTGGATGAAATAATATATAATATATGAAATGCATCATACTATCGACCAACTCTGTCAGGTCCACTACCCGGAATAACCTATTCCACCTAAATAATCTTAAAATAATCACAAACACTACCAAAACCATTATGGATATAATAGGATCCTCAAACACTAATAATATTTCTGAAGCAGGCATTTATAATATATATATATATATAGTCAGAGTTGTTTTTCTCCTAGACCAGTTGCCATATAAGTCTATATAACCCAATATTCTTGCCATTTACGCATAGCTGGAGGGAGAAGAAGCGGATTCATACCTTTGCCAAGGGTATTAGCACGTAAGTGAATGTAATGGATTGGACTGGAATTCGAACTCGGCTCTCCGATTCCCCAATCTAAGCCGCTATCCATTACTCCACCGAGCCTCAGAATTCAAAACCTGCGGAGGGTCGTTTGGGGACCTTGTGGCAATTAGTGCATCAGGCCTCTGTATTCGGCCCTCCAAAAAGTGTGGATGGTCCTGCACGAAACCTTCACCACTATAATCAATTCTCATGTGTTGTTGTCGGTTTCCTGGGAACTGATCTGCTTAACCCTCATACGTCGAATTCGACGGGAAGTCGATTATATATATATGTGTGCGTGTGCGTGTGTTTGTGTGTATTGTTTGTGCAAGTGTGTGTGCGGCAAAAATACTGGTCACCCATACCACCTAGAAATACCACCAACATAAGGGTAAACCATTAGTTAGATGAAGACAGCATTGCCACTAATGTATCACCATTATATGAAAGGTCTTAATGGGAGCTATATGCGGGAGGTTTTTCTACCTCACCTTGTATTATTCACAATTCTATTCCAACCTTAGGAGATGCACGTTTCAATCTTTTTCAGACGTTAATTCTTTATTTCCAACCTGCGCTACTTCTTTATCGGTCATAAAATATATGAACGACCTGAACACTGCGATAAAAATGTTTAAAACTAACAAACAATTTTTGGGCCATTCAGTTCTTATCACAAATCTTTGCAGCGTGTGATAAAAGTTAAAAGTGTACAAGTAAATGAATACATTAGTCTTTACGGAATATATTTGATTAGTATATTTTCACGCGACTCTCAGGTCTTTTGAACAGGAGTAGAGGTCTCTTCTCCTAAAGTTTCCTCCTTATCTTTCACACTCAGCAGCCCCTTGCGTCTTTGTGAGATTATCACCTTGATTTTGGCTGAATTGTTTTAACAAACATTGAGTGCTAAATCCCGAAACTATAATCAACTGTAAATTGGTTAAGAATCACACCTAGTAAGATCTTCTTTCACACAAGCAATATGGCTTTCGTTTTTCTCGATCAAATAATGATATGTTAACGGTTATTGTTGGAAAAGACTGGCAATCTTTAAATAAGAATGATATTGCTATAGATATCTCGAAAGCGATTGACAGGGTCTTCTTGAGATGGATGAATATTTGGAATAGTTCGCTAAGGAGGATTGTGAAAAAGGATTTAGGGATAAAACCATACAAGAATCAAGGACGGCAATTGACACCAAAATGAAAATAAAATCGGTTTGGCATAATTATGAAAATCTAAAAAATTCGGACATCGTCAAGATATATTATTTACAAGTGATATTCTTCGAAAAACACTCAGTATTTTAACGCTGTCTCGAAGGTTTCTAATATATATATATATATATATATATATATATATATATATATATATATATATATATATATATAATATGTGTGTATGTATGTATGTATGTATATGTTCGTTAGGAATCTGCCATTCTCGTTCTTAAAAACAACTTCAAAGAGTTCGTTTGTTCAACACAAGGTCTGACCAAAACTAACGATCAAAAAACAAATGAAAACTACAGATAAAGTTCACTTTCTTCAGAGACAGTCATTTACTACCGTAGTTCACTACTACTAACAAGCAGGGATTTTTTTCTCCTGATGATGGCCATGCTGGCCGAAACTAGTTGAGGAACCTAATTGAAATAATAAAACAAAAAATATTAATATACAACACAATGTTTCTGAAAATTTTAATTTTTTAATATTTTTATTGTTCAACACACACACACATTATATATATATATATATATATATATATATATATATATATATATATATATATATATAGTGAAGTTTACCCTGTACAAAGCCCGGAGGCCACTCAGGTAGATGGCTACAGTCAGACGCATTTTATGCAGATGGGGTGGAGGGAATATAATGGTTAATTTGAACAAGTTAAGACTGTATTGTTTTCTTAATACTTTTTCTTTTATTATTCTCTCTTGTAAATGATTTTTCTTATATTCTCTAATACTCAGTAACCTGTAATGTCTTAGTAGCTTTATTGTCTTACTTGGAATGAAATGATTTAAAAAATTAAAAAAAAAAACAGATTATTTATATAGACGGACCCAAACTTTCAAGTACGCATAACTTTTCATACATGTGAAAAAGATATATATTTTAATAAGTGCTTCCCAAATTTCCTCTGACGCACACACCTACGTTGCTTCGTTTTTAAGCTCCCAACTTTTCCTACCCTTTGCCAGTAAACCGCTTATTCCCCACTCTTCAAATTAGTGTCGCTTTAGCCTTTTCTCTTCTTTTTTTTTAATTATATTTGTTTATTTTAATAAGAAAAACTTTGTAGAGAATAAATGATGTACATTTTTTCAAGCACATGTGAACACATCTGTACAGTAGGGAGTTCCATTAATGTTCAACTTTATGCTTAATTTATAAACGAGCCTTTTCGGCTGAGTGCTTTAGGAACACAGATAAAGAAGAAACTCGAGGCAGCAGTAATGTGGTTCTACAGAAAGATGCTGAGAATACCATAAGACTGAATATATAAGAACCGCTGCTTTGTGGTACCCACTCCCAAGAGGATGCTTTCCCGATCTTTAAAATCTTAACCTTTTAGTGTCTAGAGTTAGCCATTATGTTTTCCACATATGCCCATAAACTTTGCCTCTTACTCTGTAACCCTCTACCTCGAGTGGCACTTTGGCCTTGTATAGGGTGAATACCGTTGTAAAAATGAAAACGTTTCATAAAAAATGGAGACAAAAAGCTGACTTACATTTAGAATTAGTAATAGACAAGTGAAATTTCTAGGGCGCATAATGAGGAAAGAGAGCTTGGAAAATTTAACACTCACAACACATGATGAAAGCAAGAAGAACAGAGGAAATCTGCGAATAATCTACTTAATGATCTGGTGTAAATGGTTGGCAGAACAGGGGTTAGGAAAGATAGCACAAAGGTAAACACTGCTAAGTGCTATCGTTGATGTCAGCTTTGTTGAAGTGACCTCTCGAATTTATATTTACGCAAAATCCCACAAGATATGAAATAATAGGAAGCAATACAAAACAATATTTACAAGAACAAACAATATTCATATTTATGCATGTCAGTGATATACAAGCATTAGGGGTTACTTCCCTTTGACTGGAAATTCTTAGGGTCCTTTACGAAGGAAATATTTTTATCTGTGCTCACAGAAAGTTGAATGAACTTGTCGCTCTAAATGCTCACCGTGAAAGAGTGGAAAGAATTCTGTAACTTGAAAGAGTGAATGTTAATACTGTTCCGTACGTACGTATATGCGTATGTGTGAGTGTGTGGTGGCGTTTCATGACGTTTGCCTGTTAAGGACGAAACGCGAGTTCTTTAGTTACGACATCTTGTATGTCAGAGAAAAAGAAAGAAAGAAAGAAAGAACATGTGTTGAAGTATTTATAATAAACGTAGTCACGTGATAAGCTCCAGAAAGCATTTCTGATATTTGGCGGAAAATGGTTTTGTTGAACAGGTCAACCGCACGGACGTAGGCGAGAACATGATTTTAATATTAACTGATCAATGAGAAGTGAGAAAAATATCAAGGCTCTGTGATCCATTTTTTTTTAATGTTTAATTTGAACAAAAATTGACATTGAAAAAAGTGGTAGCAGAATGCTAAACTATAAAGAACATGAAACTATGGAGACTCATGATCGCCGACATCTTGAAGAAATACGATACATAAAAGATTGTATGAACGATGTCATTTTTTTAAAATGAACATAGCAACTAGTTAGAATTTCAAGGGTTTTTATGTTATCTATATAAGTTATTTTTTTAAATTTTTATTTGTCCAATACTCATTTCTCAGCCTTGAACAAGTTCAAAATCATTTGCGCGGACTTGTGGATGATGAACTGTTTTCTAACCTTCAACTCTGTTTCAACGTTGCTAAACTCTCATTACACTATCACCCTTTTCATAGTAGATATTCGAGCGAACTACGTTCATTGGTTCCACTAGTCCAGACCTTTACTACCAGGACCCGCCATGCCCATACGAATTCCCTTCATATTCCATTTGTAAGGAGTAAGATCCACTCAGACATTTTCCTCCCTTGTCGATGTTTAACTGTTATCTATCCTACATATCTTCATAATATACGAACTTCCTTTCCTCACTGTATTCCCTCGCAACACTTCAATACAGCAGAACATGAATGTTCCCCGATGAGGATGAATGGTTGTAATTTCAATGACTTTCATCCTTAACATCGATTAATTATTTTTCAGCCTACAAGACTTTTCCCTCAGATCAGATATCGCTAGCCTCATGCTAATCAACAGCTATTTCCATGGAAATAAAGTACTGACATTCTTTAGTTCCAACAGTTCAGAACATTACAGCTAAGACTCGCCATGTTATGTAGACAGCGTTGAATCATTCATATTCTCTTCCTATTTCATTGGCTTTTTTATTTTAATAAGTGGAATTTTGAGAAGAATAAATGATGCACATTTTGTCAAGCACGTGTGAACACATCTGTATAGTAAAGGGTTAGGCTAATATTCAACTTTATGCTTAATTTATAAATAGGCCATTTCGGTTGAGTACTGTGGGAACGATCTCATTTATTTAAAATGATCTGAATTACTTGGTTTGAATTTCATGGCGTTCTTTCACCTATGTGAGGTAAGTCTTTTTAAATGTTTATTTCTTAAGTACCGTAAGTAATTCCGTCATTATGCCCGTCCTCCTTCCTTTCCAATCTTTTCTATGTAAATTTATTAAACTTACCATACAGTAACACATAGTAAAATGAGAGGAAGGTAATGACAATAAAGGAATGTTTCGACGCCATCTTCCAAGCCATAAAGCACACGCCCAAATCCCCGACTCAGTCTTTTATCGACTAAACAGCTTTAACCTCATGATGTGTTTTCATTCTTGCTCGCGTTGGTGGGAACAACAGTTGGGAATGTTCCGGTGTTCGTTCACAAGGGAACACAAGATGAAATATCATCACAGTGATAAAGGAAAACATGAAACCTGATTTTATATTGGTTTCTTTATTCACTAATTCACCTAGCGTGGGCTAGTGGCGAGGTACCGTATATACCTAGGTAGAAAAGTCGATCCGAATATATGACGACTAAACTATTTCATTTATGTTGCACTTTTAAGATGATTGAAAAACAAAGAAAAATCAGCAAAATCTTGCTCTAGCTTCAGTCACTTTCCCACCGCCATAATGTGTCTTTTCTATAAATATTTTCATGGTAATTGCTCAGATGAGCTCTTCGCTATGGTGTCTGGACTTTTCGAATTTAAGCACAGTACTAGACTAGCGTTGAAATCTCACCAGTTTATAGATGAGTTGGCTAGATGTAGCCGTAACTTATATGCTAACAGTTTCTTTTTTTCATACTTCTCGCTTATGGAACTATCTTGCGGCGCCATGCTTTCCAGCCAACTTTAATCTGCAAAAATTTAAACACAACGTCAATCGCTAATTACTCTCCTCCTGATTGCTCTTTTCTCTTTCTATTCATTACTAATGTTTCTGTTCTCAAGTCCTCCACACCCTGTCTTATTGGCTTTACTGCCTTGCATGGGGTGGTAACGATTAAAAAAAATGAAAGCCAATCCTTCAATGTTATTTCTAGCGTTGCCTTGTGGATAGACACCCCGTATATACTCGTATACAAGAGGATCGAAATATACACTGACCCTGCTATTTCATGTCTGGTGCGGTCTGAGAAATGGCCAAAACCTCAAATCCGAAATTCTTTTAGAGGAACGGTCCCCAACCACGGGGTCGCAGTCCGGTGCCGGGCCGTGAATCATTTATTAAAAAAAAGAATAAAACCTTTTTTTTTTCCATTTTATTGACTATCATGGTCATGTTTATTGTCTTGTTATGCGCATGACCTTCAACCACCACCCCAGTCCGCAGAAAATGGGCTTGCATGACACTACCGCCGGGTTCGGTGGCGCAAATAGATGGGGGCTCACTGTTTTAGAATATATTGTTTGTTTTACAATTTGATTAAACAATGAGATTTTTAGCATTTCATCTATTTTATAATGTTCCAAGTTTTTCGAATATTTGTTTGCTTCCTATTAGCAGACAACGACAGAAAACGACAGCACCATCTCCTAAATGTAAGAGGATTTTTATTTAACATAAAAATCAAATGAATCACTTACCCTAAAAATTCAGAAATAAATTACAGGTAAATGGGCATTTGTATGAATACTTGGAACAATGAGCAAGGTAAATTAATCAAGGAACCGGCCATTCACATGTTGAGAGAAACGAAAAAATAAAAAATAAAAATCTATGAGTACTCCAAATATTTTGTAAAGTGATTCTAAAATATTACAGTTTTATATTAAAGCAATTTAAATATTTTGGCGCTTCCGATGTACAGTCAAACACTTGCTTAATTTTTAAACAATCAATGTAAAATGCAGCACCTGGACAACAAGAAACACCTCTCAGTCACATGTTCCAATAGATTTGCTCACTTAAAAATGGGTGGGTTCAAACAAAAGGGGATAAGTCCTAAACTAACACATCTCAATGTAAATACCAAGCAGCAAATAAAAGCTGAAATTCTGGACACTTACCACATATTGATCTTTTGGTCTTAAACTCAAATGTCTTTAGGGAACAACAAAAACAAGGGAATTAACCCTTTGCCGTTCTAATATTTTTGAAGGGCACTGTAGATGTTGAAGTTGGTGAAAATCGTCAAAATATTTTACCTCAAATATAAACCTACTCCATATTTTATCATCACTTTTTTTTCATATATTTCTTGGCTAATGTACGTGCATATATTGTAATTATACGGGACTTTGTCACTGTTACTTCTGACTCCTTAACCTTTATTTATAATAAATTAACCAACAAATGCTAGCATTATTTTTTTATAATTTAATTATATTCTTATCATGTGCGTACCTCTGATGGTCGCTATTTGTCATAGTGGAGGGGTTTGCGTTGTTCAATGATTCTGAGTGTGATGCCGTCGGAAGTTCTAAAGTCCTTGGCGCCAAGTTCGAAGACTAGAACCCAGAATCAGCGCGACCAATCCCAAAGACCTCAATGGTTGATTCAGCGAATGAAGAGGGCTACACATGATGGACATTCTATAGAAGGCGCCACTCGAAATGAAAGTAGAGTCTGTAGCAGTCCGCTACAGTTTCATAACTGGATTCTGCATGTCACATTTCATATTTGACACAGAGAAAGGTCATGAAATCAAGTGTGTGGGTCACTTCCTGGCAAGATGATGTCCAATTTAAACAAATTCACACAATCGGCACTTTCTCCTACTCTGACTTTCTTTCACCTCCAACCAACACTTGCAAAGCGAGACGGCGATGAGGAATGGAAGATGCAAGCAGGTTTTGGCTAAAGTGGAAGCTTTTCGTGCTGAACCTGCATGTTGGGGGAGAATTTAGTCATCAACCATCATAAAGAAAGTGATCAGAAAAGAAGAAATGAAATCCTTAGATACGAGATAAACCCGCCGACGACGACCATTCATATCATAGAATATAAAAAATGTAACTTATTTGGTGGGATGAGAATTTATAATGTAACTCAACAGTTGTTATATATATATATATATATATATATATACAAAGTATAGTTATTGAGATTTCCTTTTTAATTTGAGAGAAAGAGAGATTGTAATGGCCTGTAGGAAATGTATAATCCCAAAAGAGAAACAAGACGTAAAGTATACAAAGATTTATTGAAAAAAGTTTGAACACAGTAACTATAACCAAAATGTTTTTTTTGTGGGGGGGGCTACCCTATGCCAGTCGCAATGATGAAGAAAGCATTACCTCGCACCATCGACAGTGAGACACACTGCAAGAGCCACACCGTTTCGCGAGGCTCGTCCCTTAATCGAGGCGCAATCGCACCAATCCTTCGTAGAAACGCCATTGAACGAGGGCCAATAACCCCAGAAGTCTCCACTGCTACAGGAGTGAAAAAAAATCTATAAGCAAGAGAAGAATATTTAACTATTTTTTTTTTATCTTTGCATCCCGGGCGACACACCCTGGCTCAACAGTGGACCTGATCAAATTAAATTAGACGTAAAGTTATTGAGTCATTGACTGTTGGAAATTGCAAAAAAAGTTGAAAAGAGATCACAAAGCAATTAAAAAAGGAATTGAAAACACTGAAAAGTATAGAAAATTTGTTTTAAGTTTATCGATAAAAGTTCTTTAAGAACTCTTATACGATTAATAAGCAAGAAATATAGAATAACCAGCATGAAAATCTGTAAAGCGGCTTGTATTACAAAAGTAAATAGTGATAAAAAGGTGGAATATTAAAACCATTGGCTGCGTACATCAAGTAAACAACCATTTTTAAGTAAACACCATATAGAGGAGCATGGGGGAAGAAGTACATGAAAACTGATTTCTCCAAAGTAATTTTTATTGATGAAAATAGAGCTACATTGGATGGAGTTGATGTTTTGCCAGGAGGTTTTTGTTTTTTATGGTAAACATTAAGTAGTATGGCTCAGAAGACAGCAGTTGAAAGGTCGAATAATATTTTAAGTTAGAATTGTAGGCTGTAAGAATATAGACCATTTCAAAATTAATGATGGCATCAAGATAAATGCTAAGAATTATTTTAATATTTTGGATATGACGTTTTTCGAATTATACAGGAATCTTTAAGCTAAATTGTTTTATTCATTCAATACAATATTCCTTCATATTCTGCAAAGCTTATTAGTGGCGCCATGTAAAAGTATTTTCAAAACCACCAAATTAAAGGAATAGACTCCAGACACTTCAGATAAAATCAAATAAAAAATACAAACTTGCGACTCACCATTAAAAGAGATTTATATACGAATGGAAAAATATTTTTGTAAAGACAATATCTGGTAAGAATAAAAAATAATTCTGCTAGAATTACTAAGTCTAGACAGTACAGAACAAAATTAACTAATGATGATTACAGAATCTCAAATAAAAAAATGACTAACATTTACAAGAAATAAATTAATATTTATTCAGATACGTGGATTATTGTGTTAATCAAATATACACTCACTTTTGTTTATTCAAATCGTTCCTATCAAATTGTGAAATGAAGGTCCTTTTGAAGGAGCTTGATTCCAGATCCTTTCATGCGAAAACGGGTGTTCTCCAAGGCTCTATCTCCGGTTCTACGCTGTTTCTTATCTACATCTATGGTCTGCCCGATGTCATAAGCTCATAACCAGGTATTTATACAGAAGACACTACCATTTACTCAATAAGAAATCCGTTATATCTGACAATGTAAACCTGACAGCTGCTCTTGAAAATGACTTCAAATCAGTGGTTAACTCAGGCAAGAAATGGCTTGTAAATTTTAACACCTCCAAATCAAAACGGCTTCCATTTAACCACCAGAGAACTTTTTCTGCCTGTCATATGTATGGCAGACGCTAGACTCCGAGAAAGCAACACACTATGCCTTCTTGGCCTCACGTTTTCCACTGAAATAAAATGAAGCGATTATATCGAATCAATAGCTGCATCTACTGCAAAGAATGTTGGGTCATTCTATCTTGCCAGAAAATTTTTCTCGTCAGAATCCATCTATTATTCGTCCGTGCATTAAATACTGATGCCATATCTAGTCTAGTGCTCCTGCTGTACATTTCGAGATTCTTGGCACACTCTAAAGAATGATCTGTAATATAATCGATCCCAACCAGACATCTTAACTGCAGTCACTTTCTCACCGACATGAAATGGCTTCCCTCTGTCTTTTCTACAAATATTGTCATGGCAACGGGTGAACGTTTTTTTACTGGTGCCTCAACGACACGAATTTAAGTGTGTTACGAGATGGGCATCTAGATCCCACCCTTTTACTGTTGAAATAGTTAAATGTAACCGCCACTTCTACTCAAACAGTTTCGTTTCTTGCAATTACTACCCGGGGAACTCCCTTCCGTTTAGAATCTTCAAAATATTAAATGCAACGTCAATCGCCAGCTTATGTCTTCTTGAACCCCGTTCATCTTTTCTTCTTTCTTCACTCCTCACTATTTGTAGTCTTCTTCTTTCATTTTCACTCGTTGTAACACCACCCCTGCGTAATAATGGCATTACTGCCTTGCTTGGGGTGACATGATTTTAGAAAAAAACTAAAGATTTTATGTTCATTTTTAAAAATATGGCTTAAATACCAGCGAATATTCGTCTCTGTCTGTCTGTCTCTCTCTCCCTGTCCCTCTATACATATATATATATATATATATATATATATATATATATATATATATATATATGAAAATTTCTCCGATTTAACCAGTAGAGAAGACAATATTTATGAATAAAAATGACAATAGGAAAACTGGTATTTGCTGACGCGTTTCATCCAATGTGGACTTTATCAAAGCAAAATACGAAAATGAAATTAAATGAAGAAAGTAACTAATAAAAACAAAAACAGAATGTAGAGAAACGCTATTTTCATATTTTTAACTGAAAAATAACGTCAGTAATTGTCACGTGTGGAGAATATTGTGATTATATCTGTGTTGTTGTATTCAACCATTTTCTTTTGATTTTATGAATCTGTTGTGTATATTTGTTTGTAAGAGCATTAATCTTGTTAAGAAAGGTGAAATAGGGAAAAAACCTGGGCGTAGATTAATATTTGGGTAATTTTCTATGGCGGCACTCTCGAGAATTTTCCTTCTGAGTGAGTTATTTTCTTTTTTTAAGAATGTAGCATTTTTAAAATCAAAATTATGGTTGAATTTATTTCTATGTATGACTAGTGCTAAGTTGTTATTTGTAAGGTCTCTTTTGTGCTCATAAATGCGTTTTTTCAAACTTCTACTTGTTTCTCCAATATATTGAGAGGAACAGTTTTGGCAATTTATTCTATAAATGCCTGCTTCAGAAATACTAGTGCTATTATTGTTTGAAGATCTTAGTATAAACCATTATGGAGATCCAGTAGAATGGAGATCAACGTGTTTTAGTGGACTTAGCAATTTTCAATCTGCTTGTCTGAATCATCTTCAAGAAGCGAGAGCAAGATCTAAAAGGTCAGCCAATCTAACAGTAAACATCTCACAATCCTCACACTTGCTCCGTATGTGGCCTCCCTTGTAAACCAATAGCGGGTTTTAAATGCCACTTAAGATTATCGCATAAACTTTCATAACTGAATTAAATAAGCTGTCAGATCCTCATACGTAGAAACCGACGGGAGGATCCATTATATATACATATATATATATATATATATATATATATATATATATATATATATATATATATATATATAGAGAGAGAGAGAGAGAGAGAGAGAAAGAGAGAGATAGATGTGTATTAATAAAAAAGATAATAACAACACTGTTGCTTTAGACAATGCGTTTAATGTGGGCTTTTTCAAGGCAAAAAAAACGAAATGAATTTATTGAAAGGAAGTATCTATAAACAACAAACAAATTGCCGTTAGCAACTAGAAGAATTTAGAGACGTTATTTTATATTCGTATGGTCAACTGAAAAATGACGTCAATTTGTTTGATGACAATATTTTCATGTGTAGAAATATTGTTTATATTTTTGTGTTGTTGGATTCAACTGTTTTTCTTTATTTCTTGATATATTTGTTGTGTAGGTTGGTTTGGTTTTTGCCTTGAAAAAATCCACACTGGACGAAACGTGTCGTCTAAAACAACAGTTTTCCTATTGCTTTTTTTTTTTTCCGTGATACATATTGTCTTTTGCTACAGGTTAATTCCGAAATTTTTTGTAAATAGATAGATAGATAGATAGATAGATAGATAGATATATTGTTTTCTTGAACCCGGTTCATATTTTGTCCTTTCCTCACTCTACCCCCCCACCCACAATTCTCAGTCTTCTCTTTCACTTTTTCTTTTACTTCCTCTCTGTACTTGTGACATTCTTGAATTGCTTGGAGTGAAATGATTAAAAAAATTATTAGGTGTATTCTTGTAGTACCAAGATGGACACCATTTCTCATTTAGAACTGTCATACTTATAGGCGTAGATTCGATGTTACTCTGCAAACAAAGCTGTTGCGGGATGTACATGGAGTGAAATATATCGGAAGGTACATTTATGTAAGACGAAGATTATGCGCACTTATAATGTCAAGTATCCCACAACATGTAGATTGCACAATTTATGGACAATCTGCATGGCAAGAAATTACTAAACACAGTTGTTAGAGAATCTAACAATAAAGAAATTTGTATGTCACAATAAAATATACATATAATGACAATCAAAATATTTGTTGTAATAACTAAGATAATGTTATAAAGAATGTTTATACAGAAATGTGGTTAAGAAATGTTGATGCTTTTTTGATTGTTAGAAAAATTAATATAACTCGGTTTCTGCAAAGAATGATGTCAAATGTTTTCGTTCATTTATCACTGAACGTGCGTAATTTAGAAGTAAGGATAATTGCTTGCCTTTAACTGATAGGCTAAATTGGTGAAGCGTACGGTTACATTTTTAGTAGTGAAAACGTTCACTTTTTAAGTCAATTGTAGATGTTGATTAAACACACGGACAATGGTTGATGAATGCTTTGCTGAGTTTGTTGAGATTTCAATGTGGTGTGTGAGTCAATGAATTCATACGTGTGGAGTTTGATAGCATTTCATGAAACTCGATGACTGACTGTCTGAATTGAGTCATGCGGTTATTTTTATAGACTTTTGTGCAGCAAAATCGACTCCTGAGAGCTCGGCGGGAAATAGGGTTCGCCTGGAATTGCTACAATTTGGTGTTTATTAACCAATAGAAGGATGAATTTCCAGAAACGAGATGATGATTGGTTAAAGGTTTTTTTTTTAGAGAATTCATCTTTCTGAAAGGGGTTAAAGGCTAATGTGGAAGATTCCGCAATGCTTTCAAAATTTGTGTCCATACTTCTAGATTGGTGGATTATACCTGCAGGATTAGTATCTCCTTTCCATTACATCTCAAAAGTGCTCAATGCAATTGCAATCCAGTAATTCACGGGCTACTTTAACACAGAAAACGTATTGCAACATTTCATGAAGCAATCAATCATGATATTTTTTTTATCTGTAGCACATTGTGTTGTTCTGCTGAAAGTAACCACCAGGATGTGTGACTGCAATCATAAATTGAGGAAAGTAATTCGCCTCAATACCTAAGTAGGCTTTGGTATTTAAAAGATATTTTATTGGTACTAAGAATCCAAATATAATCTAAGAAATCATAACACTATGCCATTGCATTTACAGTCTGAACGGCTGCTCCAAGGAAAGATAGATTCAGGATTCCATGTCATTTACACCAGATTTTACTCTAAGATCGGGAATGTCACAGAAGAAGTCAAGAATAGGCAACATTTTTCCATCCTTCTATTTTCCAATGTTTGCGAACCTTAGTGACATAAGTGACTTTTGGATACAAGTCCTTTGCTGCTGTAGCACGTCTGCTTCAGTGTCTCATGCATTTAGCTCCACTGTAAAAAGTGTTTATTTGAACTACTGTTGCTTTTCTATCTAAACCAGTATACAAATTCTAGTTCGATTATCCTCCTCAACAAGGGATTTCTACACAAAAGATGGAATAGTTTTTGAAATACTCAGACGTGTGTGTCTGGTACCAAGAGTCAGTCAACTTTCACAGTCAATTAAGTGAGCTTTCTTTCTCAAACTATTGCATGAAAGGAAATTCAGCATATCACCGTGATTCTGTATAAAGGCTTATATCCATTAAATTTCAGCTATATTAATGTCTGACTAGAAATTTGCACAAAAGGACATTTGGTTATGTGTAGTTAATCAACTGGCCATTGGGTGTATGCTTCTATGTTCTATGTTGCTTTTGGTTCATATAACCTGGCAATCCGAAAACATGTTATCAATATATATATATATATATACACACTATAGTTCAAAAGTTTGGAGTCATCTCCATAATTAATATGGGGTGCACTTGCCAGAAGAGTGAACAAAAAATGAAACTCTTAGAGTCATTGAAAAAAGAATGAAATCAATTATCAAACTTATACTTTGAGAAAATTTTGCAACGAATGCCAAACATTTGTGTTGCAGTAATCAAGGATAAAGGAGGATATTTTGACAAGAGCAAAATTTAATCATGAAATGCATTTTTACGTTTTTGTCATAATAAAATTATGTCTTTCATTTTAACAATGTATAATAAATTTCTTTTATTCAAAGTGCAAGGCAACTACTTTTGGGGCCAATTTAAAAAATTACCAAAGGTGAACTGTAGTGCGTGCGTGTGTGTACATATATATATATATATATATATATATATATATATATATATATATATAGAGAGAGAGAGAGAGAGAGAGAATTTGTACAAATATAAAGTTTGTAAATTAGCTGATCAGTGTTATCTTCAACATCCTAACCATAGTGTTTCGTAGATAGACCCTCCAGCAATCACTCCGTCTACTTTTCAGGGACTATTTCATCGCTACATAAGAGTTCTCATGTTTCAAAAACAGAAGTTAATACCTTCAATTTAATTATAAAAATTAAATTAAATTAAAGTACCTAGTTCTTTTTCATTCTCAAGCGAATTTTGGAATAATAAATTTCGAAATTTAAAAAGTTTAATAAGCATATATATTTGTAATATTAATTTCTATGGAAACGGAGAAAACCAATCATTTTAATAAGGGGCAGTAGTGTTTACATTTTCACTGACAACTATTGTACCAACATATTAGTTACTTTTGAAATGTTTGGATTCTGAATGGATGAGATTATGCATGGGTATACCATAGATTCTATATGGCATTTATTTTCCAACGAACAATCTTCAGGTTTTTCTGCAATCACATAATTTTTCATTATTTTGTCTAATTTTAATTTAGGGTTTTTATTAATTTGATTTTGGCATCCGTGTTTTCCCAGGACTTTATTATTATGGTTTTTTTATGATTATTTCTAGATTTTCAGTGCAGCTGTAACTTAATTTTAGGGTGTTTTTATTAAAGATCTTGCTAAGTTTGATATCAGTAGGAAAGTTTTTCCAATTAAAGCTAGGAATTTTTGTCCTAGCTTAATATTTACCATTGGGTTGAACGTGGGTGTATACCAAATGATTTTTCTTTTTCTGTTTTTCTTCTGCTTAGTACTATTGTTTTTATAATTGATGTTAGCGTTTTTGTATCCACTATTTTTTAGAGCTGTGTTGTAAAAATTACTGTGTTTTTGGAATATTTCTTCATTTGCAGAGTTCATGCTGATTCTTTTCTCTATTGATGAGGGGACATGCTTAATTGTGGATGGAGGATGATTTGACATGGGATGTACACACAAGGGGTTAGTGTTAGGTTTTCTGTAAGGTTATGTATATGTTGTTCATTAAATCTAAAGTTATGTTGAGGTAGTTTTTAAATTTAGTTTTCTGAATTCACTATTTATTATCGTTCTAATTTTATCTATTTCAAAATTTGTGGAATTCCTCACTACTATGAGCCCGGGCTATACAGTGATGATGGGCTCGTTTCCATAGAAATTAATATTACGAAAGTACATGCTTATTAAGCTCCATAAATTTCAGTATTTGTTATTCTAAAATTTACTTGAAGATAAAGCAGAACTAGGTACTTTAATTTAATTTAATTTCTATTATTAAATTGAAGTTTTTAGCTTCTGTTTTTGAAACATGAGAACTCTTATGTAGCGATGGAATAATATTTTTATTAAAAAAAAATTATAATATAGGCTATATTTGTGTATTGAGCACAGTTTCTTTCCCATTTTTCTATATATTTCCACATACCCCCCCCACACACACACACATATATATATATATATATATATATATATATATATATATATATATATTTAATGAGATAGAATTATAATGTGAAACTCTTGCAATACATTGCCCATATACATAAAATATCTATCAAGACATGTTTTCCCAACATCTGTTTGTTAATAGCAATTTTTTTCTGAAAATATTTATTTGGATAATAAATCTGAAATTCTATAGGAGTTCTAAGGGGATCAATTTATTATTTAATAACTATGGAAAACTGATCTCCCACTTTATGTCCATTGGATTCATATATTAATAGTTAATGTAAATATAACTTGAAAACTTTCCCAATGTCATTTTGACAATTACAATTTATTTTGGGAAAACATTCACTTGGATAATAAAATCTGATATAGTATATACACACACACACACACACACACACACACACACACACACATATATATATATATAATACATGGTAGCAGAAGGGTTATATTTTTCTAGAAAATTTTATGTCTTAAGCACATATATATATACATATAGATAGATAGAGAGAGAGAGAGCATGGGGGAGAAGGAAAAATTTAATGAAAAATTATTATTGCTTTTTTCCCTTTCTTATGTAGTTTTAGTTTCTTTGTCAAGGATATGAGGCAGCTTCATTTGAATATTTCAAATTGCACATTTGATTTTACCTGTGTTTAATTAAAATTTGATTATTATCAAAATATTCTTTAGGGTCATTTTCATTCCAGTTCTCTCTGTTGTTCCCCTTCTCTCTTTCTAAATGTCTCTGTTTCTCTCCCACTTTTCTCTTCAACCATGTCTTTCTATTTCTCTCTTTTGCTTCTCTTTCCATTTCTTTAACTCCTCTTCTCTCTGTGTATTTTTGCTTTATTCCCTTCTCTCTCTCTCTCTCTCTCTCTCTCTCTCTCTTACATTCATATCTTTCTCCCAGTCTCTTTGCTTACTTCTATTGCTCCTCTTTCTCTGATCTTTCCTCTTTTCTCTCTCAAATTTTTTTCTTACACTTTCTCTTTCTCTCTGTTTCTCAAATCTTAATATCAAAGACTGTGTATCCACTCATGTGCATCCATACGCATAAAGAAAGAAATATAATCCCATCCTATGGGTTGTACAAGTGTGGAAACATTGAAATGAAATAACATATTATTTGTCAAGGCTATAATCATCATTAGCAATAATGAAATCCAATCACGATTTTTATTGAAAGAATCAGGGCTCCTATGAACATTGTAGCAAACCACACTCATTCCTTTCGTATTTCCTTGTGATGTGAGTTCTACTTGAGCAACTTCTGACTCCTATGAAGATGCTAGCTTTATCACTAGAATATGTTCAACTCTAGAGTTAACCATTATCTTCCCCACATATTGGGATAAACTGTGCCTCTTGCTCTGTAAACCTCTACCTTGATAGGCTCTTTGGACTTGTTCAATATGATCATCATTGTAAAAAAAAAAAAAAAAATCTGCAACCATCACAACCAAATCTACATTCCTGTAAGTTATTGGTGAGTAGTCGGTAGAATATGGTAAGTTTTTTTTTTATTACAAGCTGAAGAACAACACAAAACAAGCAAAAAACAACAACAAATCATTGTTTGACTCATCCTCCTCATCTAACTGGCTTGTATATCTAGACTTTAATTCAGGCAGTATATTATTTTCTTGTAAAATCCTTTAAAAGAAAGAGAACAATTCTGAATGATCAGAATATTTTAGCATTAGATTCTTTTTAATACAGATGAAGATAACAAGTTCAATTTACACTATTTACATGATTTGGACTGTTATCCTCATCTTTATTACTATATTCATGATGTTTCAGCCATTGTAGGCTCTGGAATTCTTCAGTTAATGTATGAAGAAATTTCAAACCGAATGCTTTATCTAGTTCCCTAGGTTAGCTTATTCTAATTCCACATGACATGCCTTTTTGGGATATCTCAGTTTCAGTTAACTCCCCTTAGTAACTCAACTAACCAAGATGTTTCCTTACCTTTACTGGGGTCAGGTATTAAACTCAAAGCTCTTTGGATCAATCCACTTTTTGAATCACTCAACAAAGGTTTTTTTTTTTTTTTATCCAAGGACACATGGCCCAATGGATAAAACATGTTAGTTGAAGTAATGCAAGAAGTGACTTGGTCTAAAGAGTTGTGAATTTTGAGTTTAATCTCTGGCCACAGCAGAGGGAACAAAAAGTTGGAGAGTTGAATTAGTAAGGGGAATTAACTGGAACTAAGATATCCCAAAAAGCATGGCATGTGGAATTAGAAAAATCTACCCCCATGGACAAAATAAAGGTCTCAGTTCAAAATTCCAATGTATATCACTTGAACAAGGCTGGAGTGTACAATAGACAAACATTATGAATATGTCTGAACGATGTGAATAGTGTAAATATTTACAATACTTCATCTCAGAAATATAAACAGATCTTGAAGGAAGTCAGAGTACGCAAACAGCCGAAACATTGTGAATATGGCAATAAAGATGAGAACAGTCCGAACAATGTGAATAGTGTAAATATTTACAATACTTCATCTCAGGAATATAAACAGATCTTGAAGGAAGTCGGAGTACGCAAACAGCCGAAACATTGTGAATATGGCAATAAAGATGAGAACAGTCCGAACAATGTGAATAGTGTAAATATTTACAATACTTCATCTCAGAAATATAAACAGATCTTGAAGGAAGTCGGAGTACGCAAACAGCCGAAACATTGTGAATATGGCAATAAAGATGAGAACAGTCCGAACAATGTGAATAGTGTAAATATTTACAATACTTCATCTCAGGAATATAAACAGATCTTGAAGGAAGTCGGAGTACGCAAACAGCCGAAACATTGTGAATATGGCAATAAAGATGAGAACAGTCCGAACAATGTGAATAGTGTAAATATTTACAATACTTCATCTCAGAAATATAAACAGATCTTGAAGGAAGTCGGAGTACGCAAACAGCCGAAACATTGTGAATATGGCAATAAAGATGAGAACAGTCCGAACAATGTGAATAGTGTAAATATTTAAAATACTTCATCTCAGAAATATAAACAGATTCTGAAGAATCCCAGTGCCTACAACAGCCGAAATACCATGCTTATGTCCAAACAATGTAAATAGTGTAAATACTTATTTCATCACAGAAATATAGACAGATTCTGAAGAAGGCTGGATTGTCGAATGGACGAAATATTGTCAATATGTCCAAATGATGTCAATAGTGAAAATATTTACAATATCTCATCTCAGAAATATAGACAATCTTGAAGAAGGCCGGAGCATACAATGACCGAAATGTCACGAGTATATCAACATTTTGCAGGTTATTTATAACCGGAAAATATATTTTTAGATTCCAAAAATTCTTTTGTTTGAGATAATGGCTTAGTGATACAAGTAGGCAGTTAGGAAGAGATGGATTCATGCCTTTCCCAAGAGTATTTGCAAAAAAAGGAAATATAACAATTTTTTCAGGAACTGGAACTTGACTCTACTATTAACAATTCCAAGACATTTTTTATTCCACCATTTTCCTTACACCCAAGCATACATAAGCTGTTATTACTAAACAGTTAACTATCAATGTACTGACCAGGCTCAACATTATTTAAATTGGTGATCAGATGGGAACTGGTGTTTCAATGTGTTTAACAACAAGACTTTATTTTCCAAATAGCATAATAAAGATTTAGAAGAGTTCATAGCTGATATACACAGCAGCTTTTCTTGCCTGTAAGTGTATTTACCAAAACTATTTACATGTAATACTATGAAGCAGGGATACTTATCATTGAATGGGAAAAACAATTTCAAATCTAACAGCAGAAGAAATATGTTCTTTATAATAGTTTTTCTTGTACAATATGGCAAACAAAAAAAAAGAATCTGTTATTGTAAAAATATTTTGAAGTACAGAAAAAAACAACCAATGTTGGAAGCTTCTTTGTTATGTCCTCTCCACTGTTTAGTACTATAAACATGTTGCTTGTAGAACCAATCTTAGAATCACCAACAAGTTTGTCATAAGTAAAACATAGTGAAGTCATCTGGCAAGATTGTACTTGTACCTTGACCTCAACTATGAATTAAAATCTAAAAGTCAGTCTGTTAGTAATTCTTGGTGGGAATACATCTAAAGTTTTTGGCTGCCTCAGTGGATGCCTCAGTTTGTGATGCTGTAGCAGTTGGCCGAGTTTAACTGGACAATTTTCTGGAGTCAAGATTTTCAGAGAAGTATGAAAGGTTTTAGTTTAAGCCTGTGAGGAGGAAAATTAGGTAGATCAAGTGCACTGAAGAACTTAACTCCTTCCTAAATGGCCATGGCACTTTTTAGGAATTTTATCAATCGATTTGTGTAGCTGAAAATCTGTTGAAATTTATTTCAGCTTTTTTTTTATTTATTTGATCAAATCATTCTATAGAGAGAGGTTACCTCACTCTCGGAGCCACTTGTCATCTGTATTTTAGACCAATTTCTACAATTAAAATAGTTAACAAATTAAATTTATTTCTGGATATTTTCGAAGTTTAACCTGAAAACTTTTTCAGGGTGGCATAATATTTTACAAAAAATATTTTTTTTTAACTTGTTACATTTAATGATGAACAAAAAAGCTATTTTAATTGAAAAATTAACCACTTCTGTCTTACAGTATGTTTTATTGCTGCTAATAATCATTATATTCGAGACCGCTTATCTTAGGGTTTTTTTTCTGCTCAAGTGACTTCCACGTATCAATTTACGTCGAATAATGTAATTATTTGGCTTCTGCACAGATCATAAAGGCCAAAAACTAATTCTACTTCCAATGACATCTGGTGACATCGGAGATCAAATTGGACTTTGTCCACGTAACCATTTCTGAGATCAAAACCTTTCAGTACTTCAGAGAAAACTCAGTGCTTCCCTTTATTTTATTAGAAAGCGTTTCATTTTACCAGAAGCAGCACCAAGCACTTATTTGCTAACCTCTGGTTATCTCAAATGACCTCTAAAGTCAACTTAGCCTTACCTGTTTTATTACTTCAGGCCCTGTGATTATTTAGGAAAAGAATGGGATTTCTGAGGTTTTCCATTTTGACGTGATATTCAAACAGTATAGTAATATAGATTTGTATGCTGGTATGATGAATGGGAGATTGATGAAGAAGGGATTAAGCTCTTTGTTTGAGTAAAAGTCACTTTTGTAGAACTGGCCATATTTTGTACACTTCCAGCCAAAAATTTTCAAACAGCAAGGTCAATTATTTTTTTTTTTTTTTGTTTATTCAAGACTTTTGAGTTTAAAACCAAAAACTGAAAATGAAACAAGAGTTCAGTATTTCAGCTTTTCATTTTTTGGTACTGACAGTTAGAAGTGTTAAGCTCCTTAGGACAGACATATCACTTTTTTGTTTGAACCCTTCCATTTTTCAAGTGAGTATTGGTACATCAATGAACTCATTGCCTAACAAGACAAAAAAATACAATACTTATTTTTGTGATGTCATCAACTACTCGTTATCACTTTTGTAATCTTTGTTTCCATAGAGACTTTTTAATTACCAATGCCACTATAGTATGCCATTGAACGATACTGGTGTCAGACACCTTTGAATATCAATCGCACTAATCATACTTGCTTGATAATACTCGCTTAAATAATAATCCGTATAGTGATCAGTATAGAGGAATAGTATAGAAAATAGTAAACTATATAATAATAGAGGATATAATAGAAGTGCAGACATCATGCCACTTCCTATATATGTGTTTTCTGTATGGTCAAGTTATCCACTTAATTCAATAATGGGATCACCTGTGTTTGCTCACTGGCGATCTATGTTCAAACTCAAGTGTCGGTAGCATCACTTTATTCCTATATAACAACCACAATTCTATGATGGAAGGGAGTGGTGACGTTTCCTTTATGGTCACATGGTCTACTTAATTCAATAATGTGATCGCCCGTGTTTGCTCACTAGTGATCTATGTTCAAACTCAAGTGTTGGCAGTGACATTTTATTCCTATATAACAACCACAATTCTATGACGGAAGGGAGTGGTGACATTTCCTTTATGGTCACATGGTCTACTTAATTCAATAATCGGATCACCCGTGTTTGCTCACTGGCAATCTATGTTCAAACTCAAGTGTCAGCAGTGGGATTTTATTCCTATATAACACTTATTTTCAACCTAATCTCATTTTATATCAATTTATTGGTAGATATTAATCTGAAACTATATTTATTTTTTATTATTCAGTTGATTTAACTTGGACATTCATTACTCCAACCATCACAGTCTTTGATCAAGTTCATTCTGTGTCATAACATAGCTGGTCAATGTAGGTGGTTGCTGACTGACAAACATATAACAGTAAATCACTTGCAATTTCTTTTTTTTTTTTTTTTTTTTTTTTTGCTTGCCACCGGTGTCTAGAAAAGGACATTCTATATACACATAAGTTTGTAGAAAGATCAGGGATGGGTCTACAGAGCTGTGATTTATTTCGATGTTGTCTCCAAGATGTTAAGTATAGCTCACAGCATTCAAGTGTAGGTTCCATCAAGCTTAAATTCTAGAGTTTTAGTTAATGTACAGGCAGTGGCACCATATATTAACACCACATCTACTGTGTCTCAAAAGAATCTCTTCTTTAATTTTGTCTGATAGATCAGATTTCCAGATTAAATCCATTTTATTCAAGGTGGCCCAGACTTTAGCTATGTAAATTTTCACATCCTTTTCAGTAGAATTTATCTTGCTTCCTAGGTATGTAAAAGATTCAACAGATTTTATTGAGTCACTTGAAACAGTTTTTATTGAGCCTTGTAATCCATAGATGAGTGCTAAGCCATTGAAAGATAAACATGAGTATCATGAATAGCAGAAACCCATACTGCATTGCTCATCATTTTGTGGGTCACAAAGGAGCACGTTTCACTGTCGTCCCAACCTCAGAAGAGTGTTCCAAAACTCAGCTACAGTGTCATTAAACAAAACTTCTTGCATCCAAAACATCTACTTTAATTTCAACCTTCAATGTTTGCTCACTTTTCTGTCGTAACATGGCTGTTTAATGAAGGTGATTGCTGGGCAACCAACCCATCTTGCTCTAGATCAGTAGATCACTTGTTTGTGTTCTGAATTCATGTAAGATTGTAGAAAGATCAGGGATGGGTCCATAGAGCTGTGATTTAGTTGGATGTTGTCTCCAGGGGATGTTAAGTATAGTAGTCCACATTCAAGTGTAGGTTCCATCAAGCTTAGATTCTAGAGTTTTAGTTAATGTCCAGGCAGTGGCACCATATATTAACACCACCATTACTGTTTCTTAAAAGAATCTCTTCTTTAATTTTGTCGGATATATCAAATTTCCAGATTAAATCCATTTTATTCAAGGCATCCCAGACTTTAGCTATGCAAATTTGCACATCCTTTTCAGTAGAATTTATCTTGCTTCCTAGGTATGTAAAAGATTCAACAGATTTTATTGATTCCTTTGACACAGTTTCTATTGAGCATTGCTCGAGGAAGCTCATGAAATCATTTTTAGAGGTATTGACATAGGGTTCAACATTTCAAATAAAAATTGATCTAATAACCATGGCATGAACTTATCAATCCACTCTAATCAATATCTAAGGATATGAGGCATGCTTGGTGGTCAAGGTAGTAGCTTATTTATTATTGGTGTTATGATTGAGCTTTACCCACATAAAGAGGTTGCCACAACACAATATTCGAACCTTACATCCCCTGTGAATGGTTATGTAAAGGTGTAAGATAAGATCAGGTATATATTTACAACAGGCATCTGTAGGATGTGCATTCTGGTGTAAGGATATCAGCTTGCAATCAGAAACTGGAAGGCTGAGTTTGAATTCCACTCAGGTTCATTACATTTACTTATGCCTAAATACTTTTGGAAAAGGTATGAATCCACATCTATGGGTTAAATAGCAGGACAGTCTTAGTTCTATACCCTTGGTTTGCAACCAGTCTACCAAAGAAAAAATGGCAACCTACTGCAGGAAAATCTTCTGCCTTCTCAGTCATGAATCAAAAGAGACATGATTGTCTAAGCATGTATCACGTTATGACATTTGACTGATTTATAAGTATCTATATATTAGGTAGGTATACAGACATGCATTAATGCTGTTCATTTCTTCATGCAAATATTAATAAAATAGTATGCACATGCATACATACACACACACACACACATATATATATATATATATATATATATATATATATATATATATATATATATATATATATGTATATATGTATAATTTGGAATAAAATAGTGATCATATATAGATTTGAATCCAACACAATGATAAGATAAAGAACAAAAAGAAAACATTTATCAATCTAATATGTTTCATTTTTATTAAAGCTTCATCAAAGAATGAGATATGGAGAGAAAGGAAGGAAAAGAAATTCTAGTAATTTTACTTTTGTATTGTCTGATTTTTATTATTCATCTTTCACATGCATTTGAATTGTTAAACCAAACATTAGATTAATTTATTCAAGGAGTGACAACACGTCCATTCAAAGTTACAAGAATTTAACAGATTCCAAGCCAAACCATAAATATTGCTTTATGTATAAAAGTGTATAATAATTCTAGTTTGTCATTTCATTTTGATCACAAGGGATTCCTCTGCACAGAGGATTGGGTGGGGGGGGTCACAACCCCCCCCCCCCGACAGAATTTTTTTTTTTATATGAATTAAATTTAAATTTGAACAAGTGAATGACCCCTAGGATACATGAAAATGTATATTTCATTTTGATCAAGGGCTTATATACTGCTGGCCCTGGCTATACCATTGACCAAACTATATATCCATTTACTGTAGTCATATTAGCTTCAAAATGAAGTCTTCAAATGTTGCATTATACTGTGTTATCAACATGCTTTTGTTTCATGCAGACAATAAGATGTTGATACCGTTGTCTCAGGCGGGAAGAGTAAAGAAAAATATAGTTCCTTAATAGGAACTATATTTAAGGCACAGTATATCTCATCAATTTTACTACTTGAAGAACGTTTATAAAATAACAGCATCAACATCTAAGTGAACCCATAAAACTTTTTGCAGAAAACAGTAACATATGAGATTTTTTACTTATATTTTATATTGACTTTGTTTGCTATATTCTTTATATTTTACATTGAGCACTCTCTTTATGCCAACTGTATTTTGCATTCATTATATATATATATATATATATATATATATATATATATATATATATATATATATATTTTAACCAGTATACCTCCATGAAAAGCTGGAAAAGCTGCTAAGACACAAGGGG
Source organism: Acanthosepion lycidas (assembly GCA_963932145.1). Classification (NCBI taxonomy): domain Eukaryota; kingdom Metazoa; phylum Mollusca; class Cephalopoda; order Sepiida; family Sepiidae; genus Acanthosepion; species Acanthosepion lycidas. Next base: position 85,203,739 of record OZ010605.1, read on the forward strand.
TTACAGGGTGTGGAAGAATTAAGAACAGAAACATTAATAATGAGTGGGAAAAGGAAAGAGTAATTAAGAAAGACAGTAGATAGCAATTGACATTGCATTTAAAGTTTTGCTTGTTAAAGTTGGCTGGAAAGCATGGTTCTGAAAATATGGATGTAATTAATTTAAATGGCGAGAATACAAAAACGCACAATCTTAAAATTTAAAATTCAAACTCAGCGTTGCGACCGCACGTTCCAAAACAATAGCACATTTCTAAAAGCATTTTTTCGGATTACATCCATATTTTTGTTGTCCTGTTATTACCGAGAAGTAAAAAACAAGAACAAATCTATTTCCATACCTGAGGATGTCTGTAGAAACAGATGAAAGCTTGTAAAAACTAAAAAAGACCTTATGCAACTGGAATTTATAAACATGGATCATATCATTCATATGCAGGTTCGGAGTTAGTGTACTTTATTAAAATTGTTTGCGAAGATGTATTCTCGCCATTTAAATCATTAACTTCTATATTTGTCTTTTGTATGAATGATTCATGTAATTATAAATTGAACTGCACCTATATTTGAAATTAAATATATATATATATACACAGGGTACTATAGATAAATTGTCATCTAAATTATGCAAAAATGAAAATAACACTAATATCTCATTTTATCTCATTTTAACAAATATATTTCCCAGAAATATCTTGAAACACTAAAGTGTACATCTATTCAATGAAATCGACATTGGCTTCAACCATGGCCTCCATACAAATTTGGAATCTATGGCAACTCAACTGAATGGTCTCCTTCTTTAACTTGGTGACTGCTGCTATAATACTTGTCTTCAGTTCATCTTTGGTAGTTTTTTTGTTTCTCGCTTAACTACACCTCACAAATAATAATCAAGCTTGTTGCAATCTGGGAAGTTAGCAAATAGAAAAGCTCTTGGAAGAGAAAAATAAACTCCGCTCTGCATTACTTCATAGTGATTTTTACCTGGTGATCAGAAGAAGGAATTTGAGGCTAAGTTAAAAATAAACAAACCTGATTTGCAGTGAAATCTGCACACAATGAATAACAAATGGTGAAATGACAAAGCTGATGAAATGAAGATAGTAAGGCCATGTAATAATCTACTTCATGAAATTTATGTTTTCTACTTCACCTGTTGCTCATCTAAAGACTAAGGATGGCAAAAACTTCTCCAAGATCCTGATGATATTCTGTCGAGATGGCATAAACATTTTGACAAGCTTCTCAGTAGGCACTCAGAGGTTGATGAAGAGTTTATTAGGTCTATAACTGAAAAGCCTATTAAATAATTTCTCACGGAGCCTCCAATATTTGAGGAGTTTGAAAGTACTGTCAGGAAGCTTAATGGTGGGAAGTCACCTCGAATGGATGGGCTGCATGCCAAGATTTTTAAGCATGGAGGTGAAAGTCTTTTGTATCAGCTTCATTCGTTGTTGCTAGATCCTTGGAGCAATAACAATGTTTCGGATGAGTGGCAAGATGATGTCATGGTTGTTTTGTACAAGGGCAAGGGAGACAGGGATGACTTATTATCATGTCATGTCTGTTGTCGGCAAGGTTTTTTGTGGTGTTCTGATGGATTGCTTGTTGCATCACATTGCTAATGACGCTCTTCCAAAGTCATGGTTCATCATTGGTAGTTTTTTGATTTCTTGCTTAACTACACCTCACAAATAATAATCTAGGTTGTTGCAATCTGGGGAGTTAGGTGGCCAGATGTAAAGGGTGATGTGGTTGCAGAAATTGTCTGACAGCCATGACTGAGTTTCCCTGTTTGTGTAGCATGGTGCAGAGTCCTGTTGCCAGATATAGTGTCTTCCAGTAGCCACACTTTTGACCAAGAGCAGCACTACCGCCTCAAGGCACTTGATGCAAGACTCTGTGTTGGGTTTGAGGACCTCACTAACAAATTTGGGAGTTCTTTTCTTATCTGAATGATCAGATGAGTTTTCTGAGCCGGTGTACCTTATTAATCACCATTAGACTCAGATTAGATTTACATCCAAACATTCAGAAATCTTTGTACTGGAGCTTCCGGCCAAGCAATACTGCATACTGGTTCTAAATTTCTGGTGGAGTCAGTTGCGTCATGGTGCTCTTTTTCTTACAGACAATGCCCAACTGACTCTATTATTCTGTGCAGTGAACAAAATCTAAAAGAAACAACATGCATATGTGAAATTAAAAATATAAAATGGTGACAAGTTACCCATCGCATGCAGCATTTCGATATATATTATATATAATGTAAAATAAAAATTTTAAATTTATGTATACTTATGTAGATACAGATGTAATTTTTCTACACTCATGAACACACATACAAGCCTTTAACACTGAAGATTGCATTCATGCTTAAAATAGACTGTTGTTGTATATATATATATATGTATATATATATATATATATATATATATATATATATAAAGTGTATATATTTAAATTACCACATCAGTCTGACACTTGCACACTTTAAGTGATCATTAGACAATTAAAGTATAAAATTGAGTCACAATGATTTGCTCATTGTTTGTAGCACTAAATGATCTATTCTGAAACTGATCACCCCCACTACAAATATACCAAATTTTAAACGATATATATATATACTTAAGCATGTGTTCTTACATATATATATATATATATATATATATAGATATATATATATATATATATAGATATCTTGTGTATATATATATATATATACATACATATATATATATATATATATGTATACATATATATATATATATATATATATATATATATATATATACACGTGGCCTAATGATTACATATAGCATGAAACAGACTGTCGCCTCTAAGTGTTGACTTCTATGTTCACTTTTATATTTATATATGCATATATATATATATATATATATATATATATATATATACACTACCAGTAAAAAGTATTTGGTCACCTTCAAAAAATTTTATTCCTCATTCTAAGTGTTATTTTCAATGAAACAAATTAAGCCCCACAATAGTTTTGTTTATTATATGAAATACAAATCTTCCTGAGCCACATTAAATAGAAATTAAACAAAAAAATAACTTCTTTAACTTTTGATTTATCAAAATGGCCCCTTTGGCCACTATCACTGTTCTACAGATTCTTGGCATTCTTTTCATCAAAGACTGGAGGTAGACTGAAGATAAT
>OZ010605.1:85211927-85241927 GCA_963932145.1 Acanthosepion lycidas
CAGAATGCCATTCCCAAATTTCTGGTGGAGTGAATTGTGTCATGGTGCCCTTTTTCTCATAGATGGTGCTCAACTGACCCTACTATACTGTGCAGTTGACAAAATCAAAAAAAAACAACACACTTGCACAAAATTAAAAATATGAATTGGCAAGTTTACCCATTATACCCTGTATATAAATTTTAATTGAAAAACCATAAATGCAATGGCAAACACACACATACACACACGTGCAGAAACAGATACATATATGTGAAATGTTTCTCTCTTGAAATATTTGAACATTGTGACCTGCACGCTCCAACTCTACATAACTGTTAATGAATAGCTCATTCTTAAAAACATCTTTTGGTTGGAAAAACACATTCATTTCGCCTTCCAGTTTTGATTCTAAAGGAAAAAAATACAGCCCGATGATGAATGCGTGAAGCACTCAAAAGTACTAGCTGAATTAAAAAAAAATACACCATATCCATTTTGTACATAAGGATCTCATCATTCAGTGGATTATTAGTAGTATAATGCTTATAACTATGTCTACTAGTGAAGGGATTTCACCAATAATTGTATTAATATTTTAATTGATTCAAGGTATGATTAACTCTTTGTAATATAAAATATATGCTGCCTATTTTATTATATATATATATATATATATATATATATATATATGTAGAGAGAGCGAGAGACAGAGGAAGATGGCGAGATAGATTTTATGATTATTGTTCTAATCTAGCAAAATTAATATTTAGATAGATAAGAAGAACAATAAATAGACATTACTTGTCAGTTTTTTCTAAGGAAACTTGCTTAAATTTACAGACACACATATATAAATATTTAAGGTGTGCTATATTTTTGGAATAAAATGCTCAGTATCAGATAGAGCATATATAAATATAAATATAAAAGTGAATATTGAAGTCAACACTCAGAGGCGACCGGCTGTTTCATACTAGATGCAATCATCAGGTCATAAGTGTTGGATTTTCTCTTGACTATTTATGTATGTGGGTCAGTGGTGCATTGTGGGAAATCTATTCTGCCGGTTGTTTTCTCTCTCTTATCTTCCAAAATATCCAGAAATTTCATGAATATAATAATATTAGCCATTTCCCTATAAGGAAACATTTGGAATTCATTGACTGAGGGAGAGATAGAAAGAGAGAGAGAGCTAGAGTGATGGTAATGGTAAGGGTAATATTAGATGTTCCCCTATAAAGAAACATTTGACATTCATTTACTGAGGGAGAGATAGAAAGAGTGATAGAGTGATAAAGAGAGAGAAAAACTGTTGACTTTTGCTGATGGTGATGGTAAGGGTAATATAAGCCATGTCTCTATAAGGCATTTGGCATTCAGTGACTGAAGAGGAGATAGAGAGAGAAATAGCGATATATATATATATATATATATATATATATATATATATATATATATAGAGAGAGAGAGAGAGAGATAGATAGATAGATAGATAGATAGATAGATAGATAGATAGACAGATAGATAGATAGATAGATCTAGAGACAGAGAGATAGTGAGAGAAAGAAAACTTGACTTTTGCTGATGGTAATGGCAATGGTAATATTAGCCATTTCCCTATAAGGAAACATTTGTCATTCATGAACCGTTTGACTGAGATTTAAAAAATCTTTCTCTTAAAACACATCTTTAAGAAAACAGGTACCTCAAGTTCATTAGCTTTTATCACTTTTTCCAGTATTGATGGGGTTTCCTTCCTAACCTTCTACCTACTGTGGTGTGAAAAATTAACAGTTATGTAGTTATTTTCACTTCGAGTTACATGTGCTATCCATTTTAGTTGTTGCTGCTGTTGGTAGTCCTTGAATCATGTGGTTTCTGTTATTTGGTACAGTTCTTTGTTTATGAGTCTATAGTACCACAATGTTTAAAGAAGGATAATCTTTTCTCTACCATTGATCTTAGAAAATGTCTGTATGCAACAGACAGTTTAGATATTTCTTAATGGATTTGGTAACATGCATAGCATCCATATGAAAGTCTCAATCTGATGAAGCTATTTAAGAACATGATTCATGTTTTCAGGCTAGGGTACACCTATTATTAATGAGTGTTTGCTTTATATTATTTAATTCTTGATGGGAAATTATTTTGGATGACAAAATGAATTTGACTTTTAGGATTAGTTTATTAATGACTGTAGTTTTATAATTTTCAGTGCATTCACTCTTAGTAGTTTAGAAGACAAGAGTTAAAACTAGTAGACTTTTTGTACAGAGATATTACAGAATTTTCACCATTATAGTTAATGAGAATATCTAGAAATGAAATTTTTACACTTTAAAACAGAATTTAAAAATAATGTTTTAAAGTTCTATGAAGTCATTGACGAATTTGGATCGGATGAAATTACCAATGTTTCTGGCATAATTTGTGTGTTTGTTAATTTTATTAGATATTTTGTTTTCTAAGTTAGCTATATAAAAGTTAAAAAATACAGAACCAAGAGGGCTTCCCATAACGACAACATAAGTCTAGGTATAAATATTATGAAGGTGGTCATAGAAAGGGACATGTTACAGACATTAATAAAAGTTTTTTTTTTAAATATTCTGGATTTAATTTTCAGGGGTTGCAGAGAAGAATAATAACAAATGCCAATTAAAATAATATCAATTATTTCAAGGACAGGAACATTATTGAACAAATTTCCAATGTCTAAAGATGCTAAGTCTCCATCCTTAAGTTTGTTGGAGTGAAGAATTTGTAAAAATTATTTAATAGAGATGATACTGTCTTTGGTTGATAAATATGGTATAATTAATTTGTTTACAAATGCTTACTTTTGTTCAGAAATACTTGTTACAAAATAAAATCCTTACATTTGTGTTGATAAAGTCTATCAGAGGATGAAATGCGTTGACTAAAATAAATTTTGCTTTTGTCTTTATTCATATATATATATATATATATATATATATATATATATATATTGACATTTTTATGTTTATACATTCTTAAACATAAACAGTATCAACAACATTTACCAGCCTGAATGTCCGAGAAATTGTCATAGAAAATATGCATCCTCTCACAGTAATTGAACCTATATCCTATACAGAACTGTCATATGTCAGAGGACACATATTTCTATGACAATGTCTTGAATACTCAGGCTGGTAAATGTTGTTAATAATGTTTATTATAAACAGAGCATTTACTTAAATATTTGTATCTTAAAACGAATGTATAAACATAAAAAAATGTCTTAAAATAATTGTCGGACTTTGTCCATTACATAATACATACATATATATATATATATATATATATATATATATATATATATATATATATATATATATATATATATATATATATATTAAATAAAAACGGACCACTTTAAGGTTCTATGTAATAAGTTATTTCACCACAACCCCTTTAACAGGGCTCTGGATCATCAGACTTTACTTTCAAAGGTTGAAATATATATATATATTAAAGACAACAGATATTTTGTATTATAAGTTATAATTATTTTTTATTTATTGGTAGTTGTTTTTGAGTATTTCTTCAAGAACCATGAATCTGTTTTACTGTTTGCTTTTAACCTACCCTGATTATAACATAAAAAAGTCGAAAGCTGGGGCCATATTCCTCGTATTTTTCTTCTGAAATTAACTTTGGACAATTTCTGATGGAATTTCCTCCTTGTCTGAGAAGGATTATTTGTAATTTGGAAATGTCTTTGTGTGTGTATGTGTTCTCTTGATATATACATGTCTGTACGTTTTTTATATGTATGCATGTATGTGTGTGCATGTGTGTCTCTCTTTTGCTATCTTTTCGTATACATGCCTGTATTTGTTTTATATATATATATTATGTGTGTGTATGTATGTGTGTATGCTTGTACATATGCAACTACATAGGTGCATGTGAATACACACACGGATGTGCACAAGATCATTATTTGTACAGAAATGCCAAATTCTTAAATTGCATAATCCGCTCCTTGGACTTTGGTCAAGATCCCCTCCAAGCCACTTGTCTTGACTGACCGACAGATTTGCTGCCCCAAATCTCCCCACCTCACAAGCTTCAGGGAACATTATGTCTTGTGAGGGGCTGACTTGAACTACCCTGCCCCTAGGGCAGTGCGAGTTGGGGGTGGATGGGGCAAAGTAATTAGATGGCTTCTTCTTCATCTGTTAAACTCCATTCCTTTTTTTTTCTTTAATGATTACTATTTCTCTCTCACACTCACTCACTCTCTCTCTCTTAATTTGGCCTGTAATGCGATAATTACTATCCTCTTTGACCCTGGACACTAGAGTCAAAATCTAACAGATTTCTATTCTTGAAGTTGACCAAGTAAAAATACTGGGACTTATAAATCGATCTAAACTTGCTCTATGTTAGGTCCTCAGGTGAGACCATTATTTTTTTTATTTTTAATCATTTCAACCCAAACGAGATGGAAATGTCAATAGGAAACAAGGATTTACAGGGAAGAAAAGAGAATAAGAAGACATGAGTGAGGAGAATTGAAGAAAACGACAATAAAGGACTACGGTTCAGGAAGACAAAAGATTGTGAGTGACATAATATTTTAATTTTTGAAGATTGTAAATGGCAAGGAAGCAAGAAATCAAAAGGTGAGGAGTGTGAGTAAAAACTGTTAGAATACAAGTGGCACTTGCATCTAGCTCATTCAACCATAAAACGATGAAACTTCATTGCCAATCTAGTAGCATGTCTAAATTCCCATAGTCAAGCCACAAAGGAAAAAAATGATCATAAGAACAGTTACCATTAAAATATTTGTAGAAAAGACAGAGGGAAGCCATGTAACATCATTGAGAAAGTGATTGAAGTTGAGATGCCAGATCAGGGTCATTTATATTGCAAATCCTTTCTTTAATGTTTGTTAAGTATCCCAAGACATACAAAGCAGCAGATCAGATATGCCAGCAATATTCAATGTACAGATGAATGGTAGATTTCTAAATATGCACATTGGATCATGAGGAGAAAAATTGTCTCGCACAACACAGTGAACCAACTTTTCTGTTATGCTGTTCTTAAGTTTTGCAATTTTATGCCTGGAAGTAGAAAAACAGCAAAGTATTAACCATAGGAGGCTTTTGACTCAAGTGCCCAGGGTCAAAGAGGATAGTAATTATTGCATTAGAAGACAAATTAAGAGAGAGAGAGAGAGAGAGAGTGAGTAATCATTAAAGAAAAAAAAAGGGGATGGCGTTTGACAGATGAAGGAGAAGCCATGGAGGCATGGTGGAGTAATGGATAGTGGCTCAAACTGAGGAATCGGAGAGCTGAGTTCTAATTCCAGTCAAATCCATTACATTTACTTACATTCTAATACCCTTGTGAAAGGTATGAATACTCTTCTTCTAACAATAGCTTTGGGTAAATAGCAGGACAGAATGGGTTCTATAGCCTTGGATGGCAACTGATCTACTGCAGGAAAAAATCTGCCTCGTCAGTCATGTATTGAAAGATACATGATCGCATGGCATATCATTGATTAATCATCAACAAAAATTTAAATAATAAAGATTATTAAATCTGACAGCTTTAATCCAAATATTTTTCAGTTTTAAATTCAAATATTTATCTATATATATTTTTCCTTTCAATGCAAAGGATCTCTGTGCATACAAGAATATAAAAGCTTGAATATTATTTCAAAGGCCATTTGCTAAAATAGTGGGTTTGATTCTAAATGGCAGCATCAATATATTAGCCTTGTGTCAGACTAAGCAAATATTTACCTCAACCAGTAGTTGAAAAAGTATTTAATCTTGCCAACCATTTGCTTGTAAAGTGTTTTTTTTATCATTGCTAAGTGTTCAATTATCATGGCCTTGTGCTAATATAAGCTAAGCTTTTAAACATTACGTCAAATATTTGAATTCTTCTAAATTTTACAGGAATGATTACTAAACTTCTTTAATAGAATTTTTACAATACTTTTCACCCTGTACAAAGAGTCCCTGAAGGTAGAGTAATAGAGTAAGACTAACAGTTTTTGTGGATATGTGGAGAAAATAATTGTTAACCCTAGACTTGAACAGATTCTAGTGATCAGTGAAGCATACCTTTGTGAGTCAGTTCCACAGAGCAGTGGTTTGTGGGGAAAAGCTGCTCAAATGGAACTTATATCTCACCACTGGAATATGAACAAATGATGGGTGGTTCACTACAATGTGCATGGTATGGCAGGTCTTATCTGTGAATGTTAGAACTGGTGGAATTAAGGGATCTACTTCGTCTGAACACTTTTAATGGCAAGAGTGATAGAGTAGCAAAAGGCTAGCAATATTTCCTTTGTGGGAAAGGGGTTGTAGGTAGGAAAATAATCCATCACCCACAAGGCCGCTTTCAGACTCTATCAAGATTCTATGGTAAGTGAAGTCTGGTCAGCTCCTGTCCGGTCCATATATGGCAGCAATTTTCAACCTGGTCTCACACTTGTAGAGGATAAAAAGAGTCAGGTACTTACTGGGGAAGTACAGGGAACCAAATAGTTTTACAGTATCTTTAATGATGGATCGTGTATATGAGTTCCACTTGAGCTCTGAGTTGAGCTTAATCTCTAGAAGGTGCTCAAGGCCACCCTGAGAGAACATCTATTCATTGTGATAGGCAAAAATTCAGGGATTGCACAATAATGATGGAATATCATTAGTATTATTTTCAAGGCATTGAATGTGACCAGCTAGTTCTCCCTGCACTGAGATGCTAGAGTTAGCTCAGAGCCAACATATCAACTGCAAATCTCTGGTCATCTAGAGTTTTTAGAGACACACCCATATACTGTTGTATCGCCAGCATAAATACTCACAAAAGACTTGAATATGCTTCCCTGGCAGACCATATCTTGTCAGCGTAATATATTTCCATTAGGTTACCCATTTTACCATTGACCTGTGACAGCTTAATCTAAATAAAATAAATAGATATGTCATTGAAAAGCTGATGCAAATGAACATTCTCCAGGAACTTGAACCTATGATACAAAGTGCATCGCTCAAATGAATACTAATCAAAAAATCTCATCATGGAGTTACTGACAATTATTTTTTATAAGTTCATTATCATTCAATTGATTAACATTCTTTGGCACTAAATATGTTAACAAATCTCACCAACCCTGCAGTTTGTGATATATTTTAAGCAGTTATATTGATTCATTCATGGTTTGTGAATATCTTTCTTCTGTTTCTTTCCAAAATGCTGACTTTGTAATTTTAAGCAAAAATATTGTTTTGGCTTCATTCTTTCTGTTACTTATGCACTTTGGTCATAAAGTTTGGCTTCTTTGATTTTCCTAATCCACTTTGATATTCTTTTTATATTCTTTGTTGACAGTCAATGTCACATGGCAACTAAAATCTTCTTTCTGGCACCAGACAGAAGACTTTCTATATATTCTTCTCTTTTATGATTGTTTTATGTCCATCTATGTATAAGAATGGTTGCACCAGTGTATGCATGGGATAATTTTTCTGCAGCCACATGGGACTTTGTAAATATGGTTCTTTTTGGTTCAGTTATGAAGAAAAAAAAGAAACTTAATTTCTCCAGTAATCTTGATGCCAACACATTCTTCACCTTTTCATTCTCTCGCTTTTTCATTCAGTTGCTTGGGAAATTTTTTGTTTCAAATAATTTTCCTTGGTCAAATAATATTAAGTATTCAACAATATTTTTAGAGGGAAAGATTTTATTGATATTTTTTAACATTTGTTTATTAATTCTCTTCCTACTTTCTCAGTTTAAAGTAGCAGACAAGGTGACCAAATTGGTGGGATTCTAAGAAACTCTCTTTTAGTTATTTTTAGACAAGTCTTGTAGAAACTAATTCTCACTTTGATGCAAAAGATTCGCAGACTACAAAAGTTCTTATACAATTGTTCTTTATCTAAGAAAAATTGCTACAAAACTACTAACAGTAATGTAATACAAATTAGTCATTTCCTTGTAAGGAAATATTTGGCATTCATTAAGCAAGCAACTAGTGCTGATTTCAGTTGAAATTTATAAAATCTTTCTCTTAAAACAATTTTTTTCAAGAAAATATATTTCTCAAATCCAGTAGCTGTTATTGCTCTTTCCAGTACTGAGGCAGTTTCCTTCTTAACCTTTTATTTAATGAAGTGTTGAAAGCCTACATCATGATTATGTCATTATTTTCTCTGAGTTACATGTGATATTAATTTAAGTTGTTGCTGTTTCTGTTGTCTTCTAAGTCATACGTTTGTGATTCTGTAACATCAGTCCACAATGTTTGAAAAAGGTTGGTCTTTGCCTCGATCCATATGCTTTACTGACTCAAAGCCATTTTTAAGCATTGATCTTAGAAAGTGGTTGTATATAGCTGACATTTAGGAGTTTGGAAATATCATTCATACATACTCAATGCCAGGAAGTATTATACAAATTTATAGATTTAATTTTATAACAATATATAACACTTAAATAATCTGTTTGCATATGTTTCTTAATACTTGCTGATCCCTTAATAAATAACCTGACTTAGGCCTCATCCTTCACTGGGGATTTTTTATCATGCTCAGTGGAGAGCATTGAGTTTACCTTCTAAGAATTCTTGAAACTTTTTGGGTTAAGTCTATGCAGCCTTCCCTTTGTAGTGAATGAACTGCTGTCTCTAGAGTAAATCTATTTGTAATTTATACTGCTGATTCTCTGGTAATATTTTTTCTTTCACATTTGAGTTATATATACTTTTGTCCTTCATTAGATTTGTAAAGCAAAGAGTAATAACTGGCTAGCCCCTTTTTTGTTATTTCTTTTTTGTTGTTATATTTTTTAATCTATCTCTTTAGTAGTAGCTTTTCTTATCATTGTTCTTACCTTTCCATTGTTTTATATTTTATTTGTATATATCTTTATATACTTTTCAATAATAATAGTTTTTTTTAGTATTTTTATTCATAATATAAAATACGGTAAATGAAAGTTAAAAGAATTGTTATATTTCTTATCAGTGATCTATTTATATATTGGTGTAAATATAATTCATATAATTAGAGATAAGGAGGTGGATGAGGTGCATTGTCAATGGTAATACATTTGCAGTAAAGTGGTCAGGTGAATTCAGATGAAGTTTACTGGCCCATGACCTACATGTAATTCTTACACATGGCTCCAAGAAATTGCATGGGCACTCTGACGGCCACATCCTGGTCAACGGCATTGACCTGCTGGCTAAGCTGTGTGAGGATAGTTGGAAGGGTTTCCCAACCTAACTGGTGATAGTCGCCAGCCTGAGTGTAGGAGCTGTAACTCAGGGGTCAACATATTTATCAGTGTCTTGAGGAACTTTTGAGAGGAGGGACAGAATAACACCAACATCACCTGTGCAAAAGGAATTGGCAAGCCATTGCAGCATTTTGCTTTGAATGTTTCTTTTAATGACAATTAGAACAGAAATACGGGGGAGTAGTGACCATAGTGGTACAGAATGGCACCAAATGAATAAATGAATGAATGAGATGGAAATTAATGTAATTCAGTATTAAGTAAAAAAAAAAAATCAATCATTAATCTTTTGCAAAGTTGTAGGTAAAAATAATGGCATTCAACAATGTTCATACTTTATTTACCAATCAGCTAATGAAAGAGTCTACCTGATTATCTATCAATCTATATCAATCAACATTGGAGACAAAATTAACCATAGAAAATATAATCTGTACATAATGAATATATAATAAAGTAAATAAAAATTCTTTCATATTGCAATGTCTGTTTTCATCCTCATCAGTAAAGTACTAAATATACATTAATTGGCAGTATTCATTATAGGTTAAGGATATTTGCATTATTGTGGACATACTTTTGCACATTTTTAATTTGTCTCTAAATTTTATTATGTGCAATAGGTTTTCTTTGCGCAGAAAGAAATCAGTATTGATTTAAAAAAAACTTTATTAGCTAATTGAGTGCTGCATTTATAGCTTAACACAAAATTTTAAAACATAAAATTAGATGCACATCCGTGCGTTCACCATTGACATCAATCACTTCCTGCCATCTATGCCTCATAGTCTTCCTCCCTTGCAGGATAATCTACTTCCAGATAACGTTCTGCTCCTATGCGTTTCTCAGAGGTCAGGTGCTGGAGGAACCTGTGTACTTCTTTTTCTTCTTCAGGACATTGGCAATTATGACTCCACCCAATTTCCTATCATAAGATTCCATAAGAATCAAGTATCAGTTGGTACACAGAGAAAATGATTTGGTTAAGTATCTGTTGTTTTTAAGTTATCATTGTTTACATGAAATTGTGATTCTTTTTCTATTCATTGAGTACCTTCAAGAAGTTGACAATCATGGCTCTCCACAATTTCCTGTCCTTTATAGTTCTTTTTGTCTTTATGTTGCCTCTCCTAAACACTGTCCTGCTACCCATTTACACTATCTTGTCAGGTAGGTTGTGCACTGCTTTCTTCTGTCCTTCTTGCTTTCAATATGTCCTGTGAGTGTCGACTTTTCTAAGTACTCTTTCCTCATTATGTGCTCTAGAAATGTCAGCTGTCTCTTTCTGATGCTAAGTATAAATGTCCTTTTTATTTTCATTTTCTCTAAAACTGACAGCTAATAATAAAGGTCAATAATATCCCACAGGTTAGACTGACCAGTAGTGTCGCCAACAATGGCTTCAGGTTCAATTTCCTGTTAATAATTACTTCTCCTTGATTAGACGGCCACCATTGGATCCTGTTAACCATAGTATAATGATCACCTTTCCTTCTCTATTGATAATCATTGATCAGCAGTTAGTGAATCTGCACTCATCAGTAGACAATACTGTCAAGCTCTGTTAATATATCAACCATGTATGGGTTTGGACTCGAAGCAGATTTGTTTGGTCATCTCCTTCTTCTAGGTGCATCCAACAAGGTTGCCACCTTCAATGCAGTTTAAAACAATGAAGCAAGCTATTGAGCAAGTTTGGAGAGGGATTTACAGTTACATGGTTATATTTCAGCAAAAGAGCCCCAGATTTTGTGAAATGAACTTGTACGCAATTTGAAATGGAAGCACACTCAAGTTCCCTCTAATCTCTGGAAAGAACCTGACTTCCTACATGTCCATTCTATGAAGTTTTATTCAAAAGGCAGGCACATCCATAATGGCACCACACAGTGATTAATGAGAACATGTTCTGGTTGTAATGTTGCAGGAATCCTTCTACTTGGGTTTTTGTTAAACTTCAAAATTCAGAGTGTCAAGATTCGATAGAATAATATAAGATATTGTTGCAGGAATGCTTATAATTTAGATGTTTAGAATATAATGCCAGGACTTCAATGAAAGAATAAAATTAGGAAAAGACAATGTAGCATTAAGAAATAACATTAATTTTATATAACAATATTAATATTATTATTATTTTAGTCATAGCTTTTTATTTCCTCACCATGCACATTTTATTTTCAATTTTTTCAAGTTTGGTTTTTTTTCAACAAATCTTTCTGAAGAAGTCTTGGATGAAAAACATTCCTTTTAAAGAAAAGGAGTTCACTCCATCATTTTTTGCATATAAATTCTCTAATATATAATTTTTGTTAAAAAAAAAAAATATATATATATATATATATATATATATATATATATATATATAATAGTAATAATAAGGGTCAAGCATTAATATTCCATGGTTATAATTTATTACATTGGGATCAAAATCAAAATCTAATTCATGAGCCCTACAAATTCAAAAAGAAAAGACTTTTTTCTTTTTGAATTTGAGCCTTTTTACTATATATATATATATATATATATATATATATATATATATATATATATATATATATAAAAGTGAACATAGAAGTCAACACTTAGAGGCGACAGTCTGTTTCATGCTATATGCAATTGTCAGGCCACATATGCTGATATTTTTCTCGGCTATTTATATATATACGGGTTAGTGGTGCATTGTGGGTATTCTGTTATGGCGGTTATTTTACTGGAAGTCGTTTGTTTATCTATTTGGGTCAAATTATATTGCTTGTTTTTATTTTTTTGTTTCTTATTTTATTTATTTATTTATTTATTAATGTAGTAAAGATTTGTTTATATCACTTATTTAACAGTTTTGTTTTGGTTTGGGAATTTAATTAAAGCTATTTGTTTAATTTTGGGGTTGATTGTTGTAGTTCATTCTAAGTATTATGTTTTTAATTGATTATCTTTATTTGGGATTGGTTTGTTTATTTATTTACTTGGATGAATTTAAGTCAATTTATTTTACTTGTATATTTTCTCTTTTCGGTTTTAGATTTTTAGTAACATAGTATTTATTTATGTTTTATTTCTATTTTTTTTATTGTTATTTTGTTTATTAGTATATTTATTTGTTTTTCTTTTATTTTTTCCGTTTTTAATTTTTTAGGTTACGTAGTAAAAATTTATTTTCATGTCTGCATTTTGAGATGAGCTCGGATCTTTTGTTTAATAATTTATTTTGGTTGGGGAAAGTAATGATAGCTATTTTTTCCTCCAAGCAAAGTTTGCAAGTTTTTGATTGGTTGTTGTAGGCTGATGATTTTTTCCTTATCTTCCAAGATATTTTTGGTGTGATGCGCGTTTTGTTTTTAATTTCCCAGATATATATAGAAAGCATTGTACTGTTTGCATATTTACTATTTGTGAAAGATGTTTTGTGTGTATAATTTGGAAACAAAGAAATTATATATATATATAAATTTATATATATATATATATATATATTCATGTGCACTATCCCTCATAGTGAGCACCTAAACTCATAAATATTAATATTTTGATCGCACACACACACAGACACACACACAGACACGCACACAGACACGCACACACACACGCACACATATAATGAGGAAGAATGAATGAATTGAACAAGGTAACTAAGAAAAACAAAAAAAAAAAAAACAGAATATTCCTAGCAACTGTAGTTAACAATATGAAAATAGTGTTTCTCTACATTCCAGTTGCTAGGAATATTCTGTTTTTTTTTTTTCTTAGTTACCTTGTTCAATTAAATTAATTTCGTATTTTGCTTTGATAAAGTCCACATTGGACGAAACGCATCAGCAATTACTAGTTTTCCTATTGTCATTTTTATTCATAAATATACATATACATATATATATGTATATATGATCCATCACTAAAGATGTTTTGAAAATGGTTTGTTACTTATACCATGCCAGTAAGTAACAAACTCCTCCTATTATGCTTTACCTTTTTACAAGTGCCAGGTCAGAATAAAGTATTGTTGCCATACATGAGCTGGATGTGACCAGTCTTCACTTTCAAATTTTGATAGAGTTCAAAGGTACCAACACCGCCTTGTGTGTGATGAATTATTTTCCACCCTGCAAACCATTCAGTAACCATCTTCCTTGAGTGGTTCTTGGGCCTTGTATTAGGTGAACAACAGAAAAAATGCAAAGAAGCATCATTATACTCTTCATATTCCATTAGTCAGAAGGAAGTTCCTCTTCTTTATCTTTTTAATTATTTCACCGCAAGCAAGGTGGGAATACCACTAGGAGTGAAAGCGAAAGAGAAGACTGATAAATGAGATTTAATAAGACAGAAGATGACAATTGGAGTTGCATTTAAATTTCTGAAGATTGTAGTTATCAGGGAAGCAACTAAATAGCAAGAAATTCCACAGGTGAGATGTGTGAGAAAGCAAACTGTTGGAGTAGAAGTGACAGTAAAATGGGTGGGGCCTAGATGCTTTGGACAGATTCTTCTCATTAACCAATAATCCAAAGGCAATACTCCCCCAATTGCTAGAATCTTAACCTCTTCAAGGGTTAAACATTATCTTTCCTACATATACTCAAAAAATGGATTTCTTACTTTTTCCTCTTATGCTCATACAACAACCTCATTCAGTAACCCTCTACCTTGAGTGGCTCTTACTCTCTTCAGTTCTAGGGTTCACCGTTATCTTTCCTACATATCCTCATAAATTTCACTTCTTACCTCCTCCTCTTATGCTCATACAACAACCTCATTCACTAACCCTCTATCTTGAGTGGCTCTTAACCTCTTCAAGTCTAGGGTTGGCCGTTACCTTTCCTACATATCCTCATAACTGCACTTCTTACTTTCTCTTATGCTCATACAACCTCATTCAGTAATCCTCTACCTTGAGTGGCTCTTAACCTCTTCAAGTCTAGGGTTGACCGTTATCTTCCCTACATCTCATAAACTGTACTTCTTACCTCCTCCTCTTACACTAATACAACAACCTCATTCAGTAGGCCTCTACCTTGAGTGGCTCTTAACCTCTACAAGTTTAGGGTTGGCTGTTATCTTTCTTACATATCCTCATAAACTACATGTTTTCTTAATCTTACATGCTCTTTCCATAATCCTCTACCATGAGTGGCTCTTTCATTTTGTAGAGGGTGAGCATTGTTTTTTTAAAAAATATCTTTTATCACATAAAACTGTGGTCATAATTTTTGTAGAGCTAACTTTTGTGTATCCACTTTCTTCAGTGAGGGATAACCTGTATATTGCCACAACATGATCTGGTCTTGGAAACTTAATGGTGTAACCTTCTTTCATCAAACATTTTGATTCCCACTTGGTTGGCATCTTCTGTACACCTAACTACTTATGACTTATATAGCCCAACACATTAACTGAATATCTTTAATATCTCAGCAATTGCTTGTGATTTGTCAATCAGCCAAAATTAGATCATCAACATGATTTACAGTTTCAGGAACTGACATTGTGAAAAGTCTCCCAGACAATGCTGCATCTTGGCTCTAAAACTGTACAGGCTGAAAGCGTACAATACCAATACTTCTCATTTGAGTAGAACAACTACTAACCCAATGTTTGTGTCAGAGACAAAAGAATTTTCTTCTTCAATGGCACAAACTTTGTATTATTTGAAAATTTCATGGTTTTTGTAGACATGAATCAGTCAAAGATTTAATACAACTTATTATCTAAAGTTAAAAATTGAACTTTTTTCTTGTATTTTCTTATTGGACCAAACAAAACGTTTTTATAACACCTTATATATATATATATATATATATATATATATATATATATATATATATATATATATATAGATATTATAATATTTTTATTTTTATTATAATAGATTATAATGAAAACATTTTACCTCGCTACACAAAACATGAAACCTTTTGCATAGTGAGCTAAAATGTTTTTATTATAATCTATTATAATAAAAATATTATACTATTTTGTTCTACTTTGTATTGAGCACTTTTTAAAGAAGTAAATGCTACAAACTGTGGATTTTTGCTTCAGCTGTTCTTTCTCTTATATATATATATATATACATATATATATATATATATGGGGAATTGTGGTGTAATACCACAATTCCCCACCTGATACGTCTAGAAAAGGTTTTCCCTATTTTTGACATTGAAAGAAAAATGTACAATTTTGTAGAGGATATGTGCATGTTCTAATGTAACACTGCATAACATAAATAAATATTTACGGCTCTACTTTGTGTATCGAGCACTATTTTTAAATTAATGTTTTGAATCCTGTAATCCTACTGTTCATTCTCCTACACTTTAATAATTAATTAATATATATATATATATATATATATATATATGTGTGTGTGTGTGTGTGTCTGTGTGTGCCTGCATGTGTAAAAATGTTCAAATTTAAATTATTACATCATCAATTAAACTTTAAATAAATAATCTGTCCTATTTTTAGATTTAGTAAACAGGTTTGCCAGTTTTGTTCGTCAAATGTATTTTTTCCACCAACAACAAAAAAAAAAAAAATTATCTGTCCAGAAAAGGAGATAAAAAGATTCCCAAAATATTCTAATTAATCAACAAACATTCACTTTTCATTTCTGTCTCTATACCATTAACACTCATAAAAAGTAAAATTCTAGCCCAAAAGCTTTACTTTGATTTTGTTTCCATTAATAACCAACTACTACTTTCTTTGCTTAAGTCATCTGTATGACGTCTTGAAACATATCAATCAATTGTGACTACATCCAGTGACAGCCCTAGGGTTGCTGGAACCCTGAACAAGCTGAACTTCAGTGGCCTTACAAGTATCATTTTTTGAAATTTTCACAAGATGTGAAAAAAACGTAGAATAAGTTTATTACAACTTAATCCAAGCTAAAGAAAAGGTACCATACACTACAGACAAATGTTTGAGACCCACTCTGCATTTCTTTAAAAAACGTCACAAAATGAAATATTTTTTTAAAGTAAAAGATAAAATTTCTGCCTAAAAAACTACTACACTCATCTTTCTGGAATAGAGAATTTTATACCCCAACAAAAATTTCACCAAAACTAAAGCAGCTGACCTTAGTTCTCCCCTGGTTGTCATAGCTCATCACAACCACTACTTCAATATCTATCACCAGGAGTGATATATTTGACAACTTGTTGTATTCAGAACGGCTTGCAATCACTGCAAGAAAGTTCTTGAAAATACAAATTCTAGCTATGGACAAATAATCCAGGCCAACAAACTGGAATATCTATTCTTCTAGCCGTTAGATCCAAAAACATTTTCATGGGATTTTCTACATCAATCTTCTTTATAAGATCATTTTCTGTTAATAGAATAGGCAAAGAATTTAATCTGTCTTGAGTCATGGCCGACTACAAGTATGTTTTTATAAGAGTTAGTTTTGGAAAATGCCAAACACATGACATGGTGGCATTGATAGCACCTTCAGCCTTGATGGCACACGGGCAACTGTCTTAGTTGCCAGTACCTTGAATCAGCTGTGACCATATCCAAAAAATCTACATTAGTTTATAGGAATTAAGAATAAGTTCAAATGCAACAAAATATACAAATAATGAAGATGAGTTCAAAGGTTATCAAACTGTAACTCTTAGTCATTCACTCATCTTGTTCACCAGCTACATGACACTTACACTTTCCTCCTAAATTTCACCTTTGCCTATTCTTTCTCATACCATTAACACTGCCATGAATGGAACAAATGGTGAATATATGAATCAATCCAAAACAAAGAAAAAGGTAAAAATGGTGTTTAAATATAAAAATATAAAATATTTTTATTTTCATGTATTTTACTACTAAGTTTTTCTTAACATGTATGAGTCCTAAAGTTCGTGCAGTCCTTGTTTGTAGTTGCTTGTTAAAATGAAAAGAAATGTGATTTCTTTAACATGTATGTGCAAGAAAGAAGAGGCAAGTGAGGAAGTGAGGAGGAAAGGTCACATAGCTTGGAGAGGAATACAGGTGAATTATTAACTCAGACTCAAGCTCATCAGGTTTGTTTTGTGCTGCTTTCATCTGTCCGTCTTTCCATCAATCTGTCCTGTGAGTATCAAGTTTTCCAAGCCCTTCTTTTTCATTACATGCACTAGAAATTTCCAACGCCTCTTCCTGACATTAAGTATAAGTTTCCTTTTTGTTTCCATGTTCTTCAAACATAATGAGAAAAGAGGATTTAGAGAATACTGAACTCACATGATATACAGATCCCTTGAGAAGAAAGAGGAAATAGCGAGTAAACAATAATTTTGTGTGAATAAATGGTAGAAAAAGGACAAGGACAAATAGTAAAGGCTCAAAAGTTGCTTAGAATAACAAAAAACATGAATTTGTGGCAATTAAAAGGTGTTAGATTATTTCAAGAGGTAAAATTCTATACTGGGAAAATTGTTTTATAAGACAGGACCTGGATCATATAGTAGAAAAAAAACACTTGGAAGCTTATTGCATATTTTTCTAATTAATCCCATGGATACATATTTTTCTTCAAGGATATTTGTAAAAGGTGCACATGGTTTTATTTCAATTTAATTTCTAGTACTTGAATTTGATTGGTTCTTTCAAGAGTGAGAGAGAAACATATTTACTGTATTCAAAATCTCCTGAGGATATTGCAAAGAAATACTGAAATATTAATCATTAAGTTTAATTAATCATTATTAGGTTTAGACAAATAGAAACCCTTTATAAAATATGGATTTATTTTTATTCTTAACACATGCATGCACAACACAGAAATGCACACATATGCAACATGTAGCAACAAACTGCCACTTCTAGAAAAACTAATTCAGATTTCTGTCTTAATTTCTGTGCAGATGAGGGTCAAATTTAAAATTGAACAAAACAGAAGCCCAAGCAGTCAAAGTATTTACAAAAGGAATCCATGGGGACATGGTACAGACACTTTTTTTTTAAGCATTTCACCCCAAGCAAGGCGGGGAGCCACTGGATGAAAGGGGTTACAGAAAATTTAGAGAAATATCAGATAGGAGTGATAGAAGAAAGTTCTCCTGTTCTAAATTTTATTGAAAGCATATCTCCCAAGCCACTATTTGGTGAGGGCGGTGGATTGGCCGTTGATCCCCCCCACCACCAGGTCGACGCTTGGACTAAAGGTAACCTGTACATTCAGTTTCCATCATGATGAAGAAAGCGGACAACCACTTGCTGCCTTGTGTGAGTATAGTTTCGCTCTAGCAAAAACCCATTTACATTTTTCTATTTTTATTTTTTTATTTTATTTTGAATTTTTTTCCTTTTTTTAATCTTTAAATTTATTTATTTTCTCTCTCCCCCTACTCATCAATGTGCTCGACCATAGTAACACATTTTGTCCCAATCATTCTCCCTTATTTGATAGTTTAGTAAAAAATCCGGGTTCGAAAGAAAAATCAGGAAAAATGGAAAATTGAATGTCTTTGGCTAGATGCGAAAGTGTCTCGTCAGTACTTGCTGATGACTCCCCTTCCAACTGTGAAGAATTCAAGCGAGGCTTTGACAGCACAGAAGATGACCCTTGATCATGAAGTCCAAGATCTGCTTTTTTTATTCTGAAGGAGTAATCATGATCAGGAAAATGGAAAAACTATTAATGAACAGTACTACACATCAAGAATTAAGACAACTGAATGAAAAAATCAAGTTTAACTGGAGAGGTAAGCTGAGAGAAGATGTGATCTTGCTCCAGAATAATGGGCCTGTTCACACTGCTCAGGTTGTAGTAGTGGAATGAGCCAACTATGGCTTTGAATTGCTACCCCATCCCACTTACCCAGCAGAATTAACTCTATCTGACTTTTCCCTGTTTTTTTAGCAGTAATCCCATCTGCATGGTCACCATTTTGGAAACAAAGATCAGATCAGATGTGCTGCAGAGGAATTTTTGGATGGCATTCTGTGATGGCATCGCAATGCTTAAGCACCGTTGAACCAATTGTATTGATATCCTAATCAATTGAAAAATAGTGAAAATGATGTTAAAATCAATTGAAAAATAATGAAAAACTGTCTTGTTTCTCTGACTTCTTTTTGGTGAGGCTTATAATTTTGGGAATGACTCTTGTCAAAAATAAGTAAATATTTTCTTTACATACATAAATATATATAGATATATTTTATGTATAAATGAATGTATTTATTTTTATATATATAAGTATATATGTGTGTGTATTATATTATACATATTTATATTATATATTTATCCAATATATTTTTGTGTTTTGTGGTTATATCCAAACATGGAAAAGTCAATGGAAGTAAATCCAGATAGAACAACTGGTTTCGAGCCCTGAAGATGGTTAACTGTCAGCAATGTCAATCTTCCAGCAGTCAAGATGATCTGAAATGCAATGCTCTCTTTGGACTTGCTGGTATGGTCAAGAAGTGGGGCGGGGGGGGGGGCGGTGTACAACTTCTGACCTTCATATACCATCATTCAGGCCTGCACCCTGAAGAGGTCACTTCAGTCTTACCACCAAAGGAATGAATTTTGACCAAACAGGATACCACCTTAATGCTTAATTTACATGTATATATATCACACACACACACACATATATATATCATCAAAGCTCACACACGCACATATATATATATATATATATATATATATATATTCATCAAAGATACTATACACAATGAGATGCCCAAATGTCATGCCATATTTGCCCATTACAAGCAGGACAAGAAACCCACAAAGAGTTGCAGCCATGATATATATAAATATATTGCACTGCTGAAAATGATTACAAATCATGGATGCCCTTTTCAAAAAAGGAAGTTACCTACTCTTCATAAAAGTTGGTTTAATCTAGATGCTCAAGTCATAAATGCCTTTAAAATATAAGGTCATCATTGGTAAATTATGACTATGAAATAATAATTAATATTATTTAGCAATGATGACCTTATATTTTAAAGGCATTTATGACTTCAGCATCTAGATGTTATAAATGCGAAACTGTTTATTTCTGGATGTGTAATTTTCTTTATACTATTTCCAATATATGTATATATATATATATATATATATATATATATATATGTATGTATGTATATATATACACACACACACAATGATATATATATATATATATATATATATATATATATATATAAGATATCACACATTGAGTGCTGAAGTTAATAAATTTTATATTAAACA
This sequence comes from Acanthosepion lycidas, assembly GCA_963932145.1. NCBI lineage: Eukaryota > Metazoa > Mollusca > Cephalopoda > Sepiida > Sepiidae > Acanthosepion > Acanthosepion lycidas. Next base: position 85,232,425 of record OZ010605.1, read on the forward strand.
TAAATAAGTTCTACAGTCACTTTTTTATTTTGTATAAAAATAAATGGACCTAAAACTATTTTTTTTTTTGTATATACAAATTTATTTTAAATCCAAAAAATATTGTGTATTTAGGATAGGCAGGATCTATTTTTCATATTTATAATAAACAAAGATAAAAGGTTTTATTTCATATTTGAAATAAATGAGGATTAATTCCATTTTTTAAATTTTGCCTTAAAATAAATGGACCTAAAAATTATGAAAAATTATATATGCTCATCATAAGATAAGCAAACAGGATAAAATAGAAATGTAACTGTTATAATCTACACCAGAAATTAATCTGGATCAATGTATTTCAACAGACATTTACTTTTTTGCCTACATGTGACCATCAATTCATTTCTCTTGTTTAATAAGTTAGGGTTATTTAAGTGTTTTACGATAGCTAATTTTTCTACAAGGCATAAATTACAACTATGGCCTTACCAATTGTAAGATTTGTTTTTAGCTACAATATCCAAAATAATCATGGGTGTATTACCACTATTCTTTAGTTGCCAGAAATGTTGGAGAGAGCAGTGCTGTTCATGTATCTTACACTGCCTAAAGTCATTCAATGATGACAGAAATTAAATTTCCAAGGATTTTCAGTGGAATCAATATAAAATTTGACATTGTTACTGGAATGTATGCTAGCTTGGTGTACAATATTATCAGTCACACATGGACCATTTAAGGGACAGATCATATTTTTTTCGACAGTTGCATTTATTTTTAAAATGGTTAACATTGTAGTCTTTGTTGAGCATATATTTATTTAGTATAATATTATGTTGGGATATCAGTTTTTTGATATTTCAAACACAGCTGTTGCTGATATTTACATTATTTTTGGTAAAAATATTCTTTAATATTACAGAGTGATTAAAGAGTTTATGAATTAAATTTAGGAAAATTCTTCCAATATCTGTTTGAACATGATTAAGGGGGTTAAATACTAACACATTATGGTTTCTCTGTTTATTTTTACCTTTTTCATTTTTTTCTAAATATTCTAAATTTTAGTTCTAATGCTTTTATATATTCAATTGTATTATTTTCAAATATTTCTTTATTGCTGCAGTTTATAGATAATCTAACTAAGATTTATGCAAATTATTTAAAATATTAGGTGAATACCTAACTATAGATATGTTTACAATGAATCCAATCATTCACCTAATAGTGAAAATAATGAGGCACATTTGTGTTTGTTCAACACCCACACAGCCAACCTGTGGTTTATAATGCACCTATGCTGAGCAGACCGTAGTTACAGTTTCTGGGATAGTGTGAATAATCTGGTGTAATCAACAGCCTGACCAAGGCCAGTATGCTCAAATCCTTGATCCCGATGACTTGTGACTTCATGCTAGCACAATGATTGATGACTCACAGATATTTCCATCTATCCAATTTGATTCATATAGCTTAGTTCAACCTGTGGTATGGTCTTCAGGCAAGTTTCCAAAAGTGCCGCAGCCTGAAATCACCTCCCCAGTCTTATAACATCTAGGTCACATTCCTGACAAATGGACTATGATGAGATTCGAACCTTTGGTTTCATGGTCAGAAAAATGAACATTCTAACCACTTGGCCATGTGTCCATTATATTCTGATGTGTGTGTATGTGTGTGTGTGTGTGTGTGTATATATATATATGTGTGTGTGTGTGCATATGTATATACTAATGAATACCTAACTTTATATAGAAACTCACACTCATACATGTTCACATGTATATACACTGTCCAAAAGGTTTCGTTCTATTGCAGAATTTTATAGTATTTAACAATAATAAGAGAATTTGACAGCTAAAGCTAAAATATCTCTAATCAGAATGATTTGTATTCTGTTTTTTTGGTCTTAAAAGTGCATTAGGACATTTTTGAAGAATCCTCTGGATTTTTCTGAGCCACTTATAAGAATTATTCATTAGTATGTATTCAAAGCTGCAGGTTTTAGTAAACAAATACAATAAAAAAAGACATATTAAAAAAAGAAATAAGAAAGATTGGTTATCTCTCTCACTTTCTGTATATATATATATATATATATATATATATATATATATATATATATATATATATCAAAACAAGTTTGATTAAATCTAATTATTACCAACATCATTGAAAATACCCCATGTGTAAAAATAATGATGTCTATGAATTCTCATGACCCCTGGGGGATAGCATCTCCAATGTTAATAATCAAAAAACAATATTAAATCCTTACATCAGGTACAAATGCATTATATTCTCTTGAAGATTGACCTGTCACCTGTTGAAACTCAGTGCAATCCATGCACATATCAACCAGCACATCACAAATGACCAAAATACAACTCTATCGACATAAGACAAATATTAGTGGATAATACCAAAATATTATACAATACCAAATGCAAAAAAAGGAATCAAAATAAACAGCCCACATGAAATAAAATATCATTTGCCACAAAAGATGGTATGTTGAAGTGCATATGATATAATTAATGTGCACATATACATGTTTTGTTAAAGTTGACTGACACGGTACAAGGTATTAAGATTTTTATTTCATTTTTCTTGTGTTCATACAAGCATTTTCTTTTATGGATACAAAGTTTGTAAAAACTGTCCAAAATTTCTGCATTTCTAAGTGTTTTTTAGCCATTATCAAGGATGATTTTATTTTAACTTTTTACTGAATGCATGGGTGGTGTTATGTATGTATCTATAGTTATAGGAATGTTTTATTTTTCAAAAAGCAGTGGGTGTGTTTGTAGTTAATCTTATTGAGTTTTGACTTTTCTTTTTTATTATTAGGGCTTCCATATTTTTTAATCAATTTTTTTAAATGTGGATAAAGTTATTATGTTTGTATTTTCTACTAGTATGTTTCCCATGAAGTCTTTTAGGTTTGTGTGTATGTGTACAAATAAGTTGTAATGGTGCTGTGGTCAGATAGATGCAATGTAAGTCATCAGGATAGGTAAGTAGTAGTGTGACCGATGTAATTATTTATGACTTTGCTTTGGTCTAATCAGGAACACATTTCATTATGGAGCATTTATACACACACACACACAGATATATATATATATATATATATATATATTAATATTTTGGGGTGCAGCTTTATTCCCAATAACCTTTACATAACATGTCACTGTAGATTATTTCAAACTTTCAGCTTTACACAATGCATTCTAGGATGTCAACAAAGGATTTCTCCCTACCACACAAACACAACATAGTTCTTGAAAATGACTGAGATAGTTGAGAGTACTTGAACAAAACAATAATGCTATATGAACATTGGACAGTTTATCCTCAATTTCAAGCATAAAAAATCAGACAGAACATGTTAATTCATTTTAATCAAACTTGTTTGGATGAATACTTGCTATCTAAATATTTTCCTTAGATAGATAGATTATGAATAGACTGAGATAGATCGCAAGATAGATTGGAATAGATGTATTTGGATAGGTAGATAGATTTAATTGCTGTATATATTTTCTTTAATAAGACTAGATAGGATAAGTCACTAGATAGATAGATAGATAGATAGATAGATAGATAGATAGATATGAACAAATTGAGATAGATAAATAGAGAGAGAGAAAGAGAAAATTTGGAATCAACACTGTATGGTGACTATCAGTTTCAATGGGATTTTTTGATCAAGTGCCTATCCTCCTTGGGACGGAAATGGGGAAGGCAAACAAGTTTTTTTAATTTCTTGTGTTTAGTGTTAATACTTACAATTATTTATCCTTTCAACTCTGGATTAGTCATTATTTCTTATTTCATTTGTTGATTAGCTTTGCATATTTTTCTACCAGATATTTTTTATGTTTTGTTATTTTTAGTAAGGTTTATTAAATTTAGATTAGGCGATTTTAATTAGTCTTATTCATCATCATTTTGCTGTGTGTAGTGTAGAAGGAATTTCTTTTTGGGACCGCTTTTGAAAATTAACTCTGATACTTTATTTAGTAGTTTACATTTTTCTGGAAAGGTAATTATCGCTATTTTTCTCCAATCAGAAAAGATTATATTTTTTTCAGGTGTTGCTATAAGTTAATTCTGTTTCTTGTATATTTCTTGCTATTTTTCAGTGTTTTTTATTTGTATTTTTGAATTGCCATATATGCTTTGATAGAATGGTACTGTTTATTTCCTTTTTTGTTAAATGATATTTATGTGAGTAGCTTCATTGCAAGGGACTTTTTTATATTTGTATTTTCTATGTTTCCTTCAGATATTACAATAGCTTTATACATTACATTATGTTCTAATCAGTTACTGTTTAAGGGCATCCATACATTGTTCTACAGTTACAGGTGTTTGTGTTGGATGGTTGTAGGTACTGGCAGTTCTTTTGTTGTGTTTCATTTTATTTGTAATATATGTTTTTCTTTCAGGTAAATATATACATAACTTTTAGAAGATTTTGAGCAGTTTATTTGATTTTAGGAAGTATTTTTTATGAGTTTGATGACTAGTTTGTCTAAATTTAGTTTTACAATTTTATTATATGGTGGACTAAATATGATGTTTCTGTTCCTGTTACTTATGACTTTTGCTCGGTGTTGTAAGCATTCATACTATGGCCACACCGGGAAGATGTTCAGGTTCTACTGGACAATGTGAACTCAATAAGACCTTCCATTCAGTTCACAATGGAGAAAGAGAGTAACAACACACTCCAGTTCCTGGATGTTCTAATATCTTGAAAAGAGCATGGGTTCAAGACATCCGTATACTGTAAATGGACATTCACCGGACAGTACCTCAATTTCAACTCCCACCATCAATACAGTGTAAAGTAAGGGATCGTCCGCTGCTTACAACACCGAGCAAAAGTCATAAGTAGCAACCCAGAGACATTAGGCAAAGAATTGGTCAGTATAAGTAGTACCCTACAACGTAACAACTACCCTGGGTACATGGCAGCAGCCCCAAAAAACTGCGATAAGTGGGTACAAGAGGAGGACAACAACATTCAGAAAACAGTCTGCCTATCTTATGTGAAGGGGTATCAGAGAAAATACAAAGGATCTGCATTCCATATAATATCAGGACAACCTTCAAACCTGGATGACACTTCACAGATATCTCACCCGAGTACCCCCCTCATAGGGTAGAACACATGTACACTATCTCGTGCAGCTGCGGAAAGAAATATAAAGGGGAGACAGGTTGCCCCCTTAAGGTAAGGCTTCAAGAACACCAGAAAGCTGTAACACAAGGGGAAGTGGAAACATCAGGCGTGGCTGACCACATATGGAGACAGAAGGGAGATCAACGCCCTCTGTGGGATCAGGTTGAGATCATTGACAAGGAAAACCATCAGAAAATTCATAAACTTAAGGAATCAGCACATATGCGAGGCCACAAAAATCTACTGAGCTGACCAAGCATAGAAACGAATACAATATGGGAACCAGTAATAAGGAGTGCCAGAGAAAAGCAATAATAACAACAAAAGCTGCAATATGAGCTCTGGTAAAAACAGAATGATAATAGCAAAAATTATAATATGAGCACTGGTAAAAATGATTGCTGAGACATTAGGTTTATAATACCCAGAAATTCAAGTAGACATGGCACAGTGGATAAAGGCATTAGTTAGATCCAATGACAGGACCCAAAGAGTGTGAGTTCAATACCCGGTTAAGGCAGTGGAGAACTTTCAGAGGGAAATTAGCAGGCGATAACTGACATCCATTAAACATAGTCTACCCCAGTGAGTGAAATAAAGTTCAGTTTGACATTCCAACCACCTGAAGAAGGCTGTAGCAAATGTTGTAATAAATATGCCGAATAATGTAAATAATGTACATAATACCTCATCTCAGAAATATAGACAGATACTGAGAGTTTACCACAACAAAAACAAAGTTTTTTATTGTTATTTTATACTTGATTTTTACTTCATGGAAATATTTTTCTTGTTTGAATTCAGTTAGCCTGTGACTGATAGAAAATACGATTTGTTTAAATCTGCTGGATTGGTGGAAGTGCTTATGTAAAATGGCTTGTCTTTTGGTTTTCTGTATGACTGATATATACATTTGTGGCAATTTAAAGTTACTCCTTAGAAGATTAATTTTTTTTGGTATTGATTTGGATATTTTTTGTTAATCCTAACTATTTTTGTTAATCCTTGGATATTTTTTGTTAATCCTTGGATATTTTTTGTTAATCCTTGGATATTTTTTGTTAATCCTAACTATTTTTTGTTAATCCTTGGATATTTTTTGTTAATCCTAACTATTTTTTGTTAATCCTTGGATATTTTTTGTTAATCCTAACTATTTTTTGTTAATCCTTGGATATTTTTTGTTAATCCTAACTATTTTTTGTTAATCCTTGGATATTTTTTGTTAATCCTAACTATTTTTTGTTAATCCTTGGATATTTTTTGTTAATCCTAACTATTTTTTGTTAATCCTTGGATATTTTTTGTTAATCCTTGGATATTTTTTGTTAATCCTAACTATTTTCCTACCAAAGCTTGCCATATTTATGTCAAATTGTTTCTCAGTTCTATTCTTTACGAATACAATTTCTTTGGTGGTTTTTTAATCATTTTTAGTTGATCTCTTATAATCTTTGCATAATTCTTTGATAGGGATAAGGGATAATCTAATATAGATTCATTTAATTGCAATTTGTCTTTAGATTTCATTGATGTGTGAAACTGACAGACACTGTACTGTGTTGATACATATGTCAGCATTGTTTATACCTACAAATGCATTTTTTCCCTGATATTAAACATTCTTACTCTATAAATATTAGAACATATATTATGCATTATTATCAATGGATGAAAAGCATCGACCAAGGTAAGTTTTCCTATTGTCTTTATTCATATTTACCAGTATATTTGATCATCATCATCATCAGCAGCAGCATGACTCAGTTTCACTCACAAGGTTTGGGTCAACTCATGGTATGGTTTTTCAGGTAGTTTCCAAAGGTGCCTCATGCTGGGATCAACCTCGATCCATTCTGATATCAGGAAGTTTCCTGCCTGACAAATTGACCATAGTGAGATTCGAACTAATAATCAACAACAAATAATTAACAATAAATAATTAAGTAGAATAAGTCGAATAATTTGCAGCACAAACATTACCTCCTGGCCAATAACCATTATACAATGGAACTTACTATACCTATAATTCACCTCTGACAAGCATATTTATATAGTCAAGCCAAAACACAACACATAGTACTTTTTATTCACATTTACTTTTCAACATAATCCCCTACATTTAATAGATATTTACCAAACAGATCAAGCATTATAATGAGAATTTCAGATGAAAATTCAGGCTACAATCATCATGTAAAATCAGTAGTGATATATATTTTTATATTTAATATATCTATATATTTATATCATATATATATATATATATATATATATATATAAATTATACATTTCTATCTATCTATGTATCTATCTATCTATCTATAGATTATATGTGTACCTAAGATCTGATGACCCTTGATTAATAATATAATCATTTTATTAAAGTCAATGCATATTGGATTCATAGAAGAAAAAACAAATCCAAATCTGATTTTTAAAGCATTTAAAAAAGTTATCTTTTGAATGAGTTGAATGAAGAAATCAGGCACCAAAAAAGAAAATCAGAAACATTTAAAGGTGGCAGTAGGAATCATCTTGAAAGAATTATTATTTTTTATTTCTTATGGCATTTGAAATTCTTGCTGCATTCTTGGCTTAAATAGTTGTTAAGCACAACGATATCAAATCAGTGGGATTGAAATTAAAATCTCAGCACAATGAGATTTGTAATGGCAGTTGCATTTGCTGGGAAGGAATTCTATAGAATTTTTTTTTAAATTATTAGGGCACTTAGTTATGTTGAAGGTCAATATCATCTACTTCAGTGCTTTCAATTGATGCCAATTGAAAAAGATACATTCTCAGACTGGCAATTATATATATATATATATATATATATATATATATTTGTGTGTGTATATCTATACATTCAAATATGCATATATATATATATATATATATATATATATATATATAGATATAGATATAGAATAATAATATATCTTATGTTAGCCATAAAAATATATTTGTTATGATATACTTAATTCATAACTATCTATCTATAAATATAATACATACATACATACATACATGTATGTATATATATATATATATATATATGAATGATTCATCCTCCACATGAATGATTCATCTTCTGTTGCACGACATTTGCAAAAATATTCCTGTCTACATTCACAATTTAGAACAATTTTAGTTGACAATACCTGTATATTTCCCCAAGAAAACTGCAAATTCTCAAAGCTCTTTTTATTAAAAAATTAAAAATGACACTTAACAAAATTAATTCAGAATATACTACAAATGTTATGAAATTCTTATAGTATATAGTTGTTTAGAAATATCTATATAAAAACTAAATTGTTTTTTTTAAATACAAGGAAACTATAACCTTCCACAAGAATTCACTCATTAACTAAGTTACCTCTCCCACATTATAATGTTTACAATATGGAAAAATTTCAAAATCACCATTTGTGACTGCGCATGACCAGAATTGTTAACGTTTTCACCACAAGGGCAAAAATTTAACTCAGATATACAGCAATTTGTCTTAGCCATCATAACTCTGAAGATGATATTGCGAATATATTGAAAGGATTCGGGAATATAAAATGAGTAAATACAACCATGCTAACTTCCTTAAACTCTTTAATCATAAAAGAACAAAACTTAGAGGTGATTATAAAAGAGTCTTATTAAAAAATAAACAAACACAACATGTCTAAATTGTGTAATCAGGCATGCTTAAATGAATATATATATATATATATATATATATATATTAGGTTGGTGCAAAAATGATATCGTTTTTTGACGTATTTTTTAACGTCAAAAACGATATTATTTTTGCACCAACCTAATATATATATACTTATAAAACAGTTATTGATCAGTTTAAATTAAACCAGGAAACAGTTGTATTAAAAAGTGCTCAATACACATGTAACAAAGAGAAAAACAAAATAAAAATTTAATGTGTAGTGCTTTTAAATTTCATTGAACTCCTAATTTATATATATATATATATATATATATGCACGTTTCATTGAATATGACAAATAAGGTGCTTTGATTTAGCTTTTTATACAATTTCTCATGTGAACTTATAATTTTCTTTTTGGTAAATAAATTATATAAAAAATGTCCAACTGTTCTTTTTAACCGAACACTTTCAGCTACACATTTAGCCATTTTCAAGGTTGAAATAAATGAACTATTAACAAGAAATAGTTTGTTGTATGTATGTATTTATAAAATATTGTGTCCATGTTCAAAGCTGATATTGGATGTTGGTATTTTGCTTTTATTAATAAGGCTTCCATTATTTTTAGCCTTTGTTTTACATACAGATGATGCTGTTGTA
>OZ010605.1:85246927-85269427 GCA_963932145.1 Acanthosepion lycidas
ATCAGGAAGACAGCAAAAAGTGATTTACATGCATTTAAATTTTTGCAGGTTAAAGTTGGCTGGAAAGCATAGCACCTGAAGAGAGTTCCACAAGTAGGAAGTGCAAGAAGAAAAAGTTTTTAGAAAATGGCTACATCTAGCCAGCTTAATCTGTAAATTGATGAGATCTTGATGTGAGTATAGTACTGCACTTAAGTTACAAAAGTCTGGGTAGCGTAATGAAAAGATCATATGAACAATTACTATGAAAGTATTAACAGAAAAGATACAATTTTACAGCAGTAGGAAAGTGAGTGGAGCTGAGCTGCCAGATAAGGACCAATAATATTGCTGATTCTTCTTTGAATTTTATCAAGGAGCTCAAGGTAAATAGCAAGAGCAGCAGGCTATTTGTGTCAGCAATATTCTAAACATGGGCAAATAGTATATGAATGTGAGTTTCTAATAAAATAATGCATTCAAAGCATAAGTAAATCATTGCAATAGGTTTGACCAACATTAGGAATCCAGGTTTGCACAAGTAGTGCTCTTTTAATAGGTAAAAACCTATTGAAAGAGCACTGCGTTCAGAAACCTCGATGATCAATTTATATCAAGGAGCATGCATTTCATTTTTTAGTGCTATGCAGATAATTAAAAATAATAACTATAAATACAAAAACAGGGTTATAATAATATATAATATAATATATAATATCATATAATATATAATAATAATAATAATAATATAATATAATATATGAATAATAATAATATAATATACAATAATATATATAATATATAATATGAAAAAATAATACAAGGTACAAAAAGTTTTTTACAAAAAAAAATTGAATACTAAAGCTGAACTTTGTTATATCTTTCATGTTTTTAATTCAAAACTGTAGAAAAGGCTGGATTTCTTCCTCCACTTCACCCTAAATATATATAAGACTGGCTATATATAAAAAAAACTGTTGTTAGTCTGAAGTCTTGGAATCGAGTTCAGAAACGAGTTCTTCCACTTTTTATTCACTTACCACCCATATATCAGGTCATCCCATAAGTTCTGTCCGAATTTTGAATAAAGAAAACAAGTGACCAAATGTTACATTTAATTACAGATTCAATCAACAATGTATTTTCCCTGATTATCTATGACTTCTTTCCATCTATTAACAAGCTTACTAATTCCATTACTGTAAAATTCTTTTGACTTTGATTCGAAGAACTCACAAATGTCAGTTTTAACCTCTTCCTGTGTTACAAAAACTGTTTCTTCAAAATCATTCTGTAAGCTACGAAACACATGGAAGTCTGAAGGAGCAAGATCGGGAGAATAAAGTGGATGAGGAATTTTCTCCCAACCAAGTTCTTCCATCTTTTGTGACATGATTCTTGTCCTAATGAAACATCACCTCTTTTCAATTCACTAAAGCAGGTCTTTTTTTCCTCAAAGCTTGGTTCAAACGCTCTAATTGCTGACAGTATATTTGAGCATTAATTGTTGCATTAGGTGGTATGAATTGAAAGTGGATTATTCCTTGGTGATCCCACCAGATTGAAAGAACTTTTTGCCCATGAAGCTCCCTTCTTGTCTGTGGCTGGGGTCCTTCCCCTTTACCAAGCCACTGTCTACGATGCTTAACATTTCGATAAAAGATCCATTTTTTGTCACAAGTCTATCCAAAAAAGGTGAAAGAAGTTGGTGAGAATGGAAAGAAGAGCAGATGTCAACTCTGGATTTGAGGTTGTTTTCAGACATATTCATGAGGGACACATTTTCCATGTTTAGGAACTTTTCCAAATTGTTGAAGATGACGATGAACAGTTGTATGGTTTGAACTGAGAACCACTGCTAATTTCTCAACTGATAAAGCAGGATTTTCTTCAAGGGCTGCTTCAAGAAGCTTTTCATCGAACTCAACTGGATGTCCGGTTTGATCTTCATCTTCAAGGGTGAAATCTCCACCTTTGAATTTTGCAAACCATCTTCTGCAAGTTCTTTCATTCACACATTCCTCTCCATAAACTGAATGAATGTTTCTAGCCGCTTTGGCTGCTGAGTTTCCTTTCTTGAACTCATAAAGCATTATGTGCCTCAAATGATTCTAGGGTACTTCCATGTTAGCAGGGTTTTAATCAAACAAAATTTAATTTTATTGTTCTCTGAAATAACATTTGATCAGTTTAAATGCATCTAAACATAAAAATAATGTTCAGCTGCATTAGACATTAAAAAATACTTTTTAAATTTCATTCATTTTAACAAAAAGTTAAAATTCGGACAGAACTAATGGGATGACCTGAAATATATATATATATATATATATATATATATATATATATATATATATATATGAGAAAGAAGTATGACAAAGTGGAAAATAGTTTTGTGTGAAAAAGCTTTAGTGTTTTAGCTACAACATACCACATAATAATGAGGGCATTAACAATGATTATAAGGGGATGGTTAAACCATAAAACGTTATGGTGTCTCTGTTTATTGTTACCTTTTTTTTGTTTTAGCTCTGTTATATTACATTGAGCACTATTTTATTAGCTCCAGCACTTAATGTATGATATCTTATATTCACTTTTATATATATATATATATATATATATAATAATGGACTCTCCCATTGGCTTTGACGTATCTGACAGCTTATTGATTCAGTTATGAAAGTTTATGCGATAATCTTAAGTGGCATTTAAGACCTGCTAGTGATTTACAAAGGAGGCCTCATATGGAGCAGGTGTGAGAATTGTGAGATGAGATCACTGTTAGATTGGCTGACCTTTTAGATCTTGTTCTCGCTTCTTGAAGATGATTCAGACAAGCAGATTGAAAATTGCTGAGTCCACTAAAACACGTTGATCTCCATTCTACCCACTCCAAAGCTGAGTGCACAAGGGTGTTGTGTGGTATGTTAACTGCTGACAAGTTGCTTTTCAGCTTGTCTTTGTATCTTAGCCATGGGCATCCTACATTCCTGTAGCCCTGATAATACCCTGATATATATATATATATATATATATATATATATATATATATATATATATATATATATATATATATATTACTGAAATATACATATGTTTAATTGCATATCTATATCTATCGCTCTCTCTCTTTCTCTCTCTGTCACTCTCTCTTTCTCTCTCTCTATATATATATACATATACATGCATACACACACACACACACACATATATATATATATATATATATATATATATATATATATATATATATATATACACACACACACACATAGAAAGAGATAGTGCCAGTGCTTTAATGTAAATATATATGGATACAATAATTATGAGTTTTACAAATGAAGTGGCAGTGAATTTGTTCCACACTAGGTTTTCTATGAATTCAACTTTGTGTTGTCTCCCAAATATTTACAAGTACAAGTTTTACTCCATTGTAAATTGTCGAATAGCTTTGTATATGATATAATGGCATTTCAACAAAATAAATTAAGATTCATAAGAAAATAAAAACAGTTTATCACATGCTTCAAAAGTCATTTATTGTTTGATTATTGTTTTAATTGATTACTAAAAGAATAAATAATTTTTATGCTTAATGCTAGGATTTCTTATTTTCATTTTTCATTCTGTCAGAGGTAAGAATTGAACTCATATTGGGAGCCTGACTTTCAAGACAGCAATGATCAGAAATAAAAGAGAAACCTCCAGATTAATTTGTTTTTTCATAATAATTCCTTATTGATATGTCTAGAAAGACTTAATAATAAATGCCATCTTGCTTTATCTGCTTCATGTAGCCATTTTGTTTGAATATTAATATGTCTTATAATACTAGTGTGAATAAATGATTGACAGATTCTACCAAACACTGAAGAAGTTTGTTGAAGAACTTGGATAAGTTTGATAATTTATCTTACGGATAGTTTTCATATATCAAAGAGAAGTTATAAAAATATATAAATTATATTTGTAAATTTTGTTCACTTTTAGTTAAATTAAGAACAGTATCGCACCAACTGTAATGATCTGCAGAAAAAGTTTCATCAGTTTTTGACAAATCATAAAGTAAAATACAAAGTAATAAGATTCTTTTTCCCCAAAACTTAGGCTTTTTTTGTTGATTCAGTCTGTAGTCCTGAATCCCCACATCATTAACTACTGTAGGGACTCCAGTTTTCATCCAAAGTGACAAACTTTCACAAAAACATATTTTTTGTGTCTGACAAGAAATAAAATACAAATGGTGAAATGGTATCCAATTCTTCTCTCTGTCAAATCAAGTGGAACCTATTCTCCCAGTTTTAGAATCATCCCATACTTTTTCAGCATTTTCTTCAAATTTTTCTCACCTGAGTCGATCCTTCAAATCTAGAAATCAACCATTCACCCTTGCATGGAGTATTGCTTCCATATATGGTCCGGTGCCCCTTCTGTTTGTCTCAAGGTCCTTGATAAAATCCAGAGACGGATATGCAATGTAACTCACCCTGATCTGGCATCTAGTCTGCAGTCGCTCTCTCACAGACATGCTGTCGCCTCCCTCTGTCTTTTTTACAAATACTTTCACAGTAACTGCTTCAATTAGCTGTTTTCACTGGTTCCCAGATTTCATGAATTTAAGCGTCCTACTAGGCTGGCATCTTACTCACAATCTTTCACTGTTGAAATTATTAAATGTAGCCATCTCTTCTACTCCAATAGCTTCATGTCTCGCACCTCTCGCCCATGGAACTCCCTCCCCTTTTCCTGTTTCCCTGATAGCTATAATCTCCAATTATTCAAATGTAATGTCAATTGATATATACAGATGCCTTGATCTATCCCCTATCCTTCTCTTCATCCTTTCTTCTATCACTCCTATTTGCTCTCGCTCCAACTCTCTGTAAACCCTTGCGTGCTAGTGGCTTCCTCCCTTGCTTGGGGTGAAAAGCAAACTTCTAGATGATTCAGGAGCCCCACCTTTTGTCACTCTTCCACAATCAGAACATAGCTTCCCAATGACTTCACATATTTAAAAAATAGTCTTCCAAATAATTAAAATATGAAAAAATATTTACAATAACTCAACAAGCATTGGTCATGATAAAAAACTATCCTTTTTCCTAGAGATGTAGACCTAATCTGATTTGTGCCTTTTTTAATCTGCTTTATGATAAACACTTCAATACAGCAAGAATGTTCTCTAATTAAGTAATTGTTCTAATGAGCTTTCCTCTTATTTAAGCACAGTACTAGATTGGCAGTTAAGTTTCATCATTTAAAGATGGAACCATAATTTCTACATGTTATCCTGAAGGGGCCAGGCACAAAGAAGACTGTGTTGTCCATATTGAAAATGAGAAACATATATTGTTGATCTTTATATTTTGCCTGGCATTAAATTGTTCCATTCTGAAGATAAATGAATATAAAATACTCCAAAGTTGTTTTCACTTGTAAGCTCAGTCTCTCATTTGAAATATTTTTGCATTTGCATCTTCTGTATATATATATATATATATATATATATATATATATACATATATATATAGTAAAGGATTTTTAAATAAATGATTTATAGTATATATATATATATATATATATATATATATATATATATATAGACACATATAGTAAAGAATTTTAAATAATTAGTAAAAGAATGATATATTTTAAATAATAAACTTAGTATTTGAAAATTTATTAATATTATATTGATATAATGAGATTGGACATAATTTAAATTAAATTAATATATTAATAATTTACTTAAATTTTTTTACTGTAACTTTTACTATATAGTTGAAGATGTTGTATTAAATGGATTAATATTAACAATTTTTATATAAGTATTAATTTTAAATTCTTATTCCCATTCTATAATAATTTTAAGCTCCTCTCTAAAATGTTTCATGGCCTTTTTTTTGTTCATTCATTTAGATTCATAAACCACAGTCACTGATGGAAAATCTCTGGGGTGATGAGATGACCACACTCTACACACTTTCCTTCCAAGCAAAGCCATAAACAACAGGATTGAGAACATTATATGTATGTGCACAACAGAGTTTAAGCTCAATATGTGCCAAACACTTTCACTCAGCTTACTTTAGCTTTCTTACCATAACAACAGTCCTGATAATTTTCCTCAGACCATATATACACATGTGTAAATATTCATAAATTTAGTTATATATTTCTGTTTGAAATTTTATACTTAGAATAATCTATCTACCCACCCTAGCAACATACCAATACACTCACATCTGCATATGCACAAACACACACACACATGCATGCACACACATTTACCTCTGTATCAATGTAGTTGTGCATTTTTGTACATTTTTGTGTTTATTCTAAGGTCTATTCATGACTGTATGAACATAAAAAATAGAAAGACTTGGTAATTAGTTTTTTCATTTCTAGTATCTGATTGGAAGTGAGACTCACGCTAACCGGCATTTCAAATGAGATTCTTTTCTCAACACATATTTTATTTCCATGCCTCAAACATTAATAGATTAATCACCCATACATTCAGATTATTAATTTTTATAACATTTGCTTTGTTAATCGACTATTTCAACATTATTAATTTTTTATATAGATTTAGTCAAAGTTTTTGCTTTCAAAGAACATATTTACGTTATGTATTCTTTTTCTTTTTTCTTCAGAATAATTATTTTTGTTTTTATTTTCTCTGCATTAGTGATAAGATTTGATCGAGTTAGAAAAATAATCTTTTCATTAAAAGAAGAGAAGATCTTGTGTGCATTACAGGATTTGAGCAATAAATAAAATTTCCAAAGTGTATAATGTCTGATGTTTTGATGAAGCTGGTTTCATTGAAAAACTATGCAATTATCTCCCTTTTTTTACTTCCATCTTGTTTTCTTCTTGAATTATTCTTGTCAAAAATTTTTTGAATTTACTTGTCACTTTTTAAGGAACCTCTGTTGATTAGATCTTTGCTTATGACTGAAGATTTTCATCCAAGAAATTTTGTCTCTGTGTTGCAGATTTGGAATTCATTTCCATTTATTTTTTCCCTTTTTTGGTCATCTTCTTGTTTTTGTTTTTTTGTTTTTTTAAATCTTTCAATGCTTGCTCATGTTTCTCTTATCTTTTTTTCATTTTTTTATGATTATTGGTCTTGTTTATTTGTGTCTTCCTCTTAATTTTCTTTCTTCTCCTTCATTTCTTCTTTTGTTCATGATTTTCACTTTTATTCTTTTTCCTTTACTCCTAATTTCACTAAAGTGTCTGGAAACAATATATGCTGTTAGCAAAGTGAAAAATTCAAAAGACAATTCAACATGCCCTCTTGAAACTGATGAATGGCAGATAAAAAGAACCCTCAAATAAAAAAATAAAAACAAAGGGAGTTAACTCTGCAAATCCTACAGAGAAACATACAAACATGAAATGGAATTACTAAAGGGCAGAGCCCCATAATCAAGCTGGGTAATAAACATCTGTCTGTGTCTCAAACCAATTAGATGGAATATCATTAGACATTAAATCCTTTCAATTTGCAACATCCATCTTCTCAAAATATTTCCTCTAGTCTCAGATTCTTTTTACTTTTTTCTTGACATCAGAAATTGCTGATAACAGAGATGCAATGATTAATTTAAAATCAAACAAGTTTTCCTTAAGAGTTTTGCTCTGTGTAATTATTTTTTTCCTTTACTAGCAAAGATTTTCTTCAATGTCCTTTCTCATTCTTTAGGTTCTGAGGTTCCGTTCCACATATCTAAAGGAAATTTGTCTGAAACCTTTCATTTATCCATTACTCGATAGATTCTAAACATTTATTTTAAGCATGTGGATGATCATGCCTCTCCACAACATCCTATTCCTGGTAGCTCTTAGCAACACTTGCCCTTTTTCCATATTGACCCACCCTGTTCTGCCATCCATTTGTACAAGCTTGTCAGATAAGTGTCTTTCCCTTTGATATGCATCCATTCTATGACATAATCTCTAATACGAACATTTCAGAGTGTTTGGGTGTCAACCTGAGGACAATGAAAAGGAATTAGAAAGAGTTGGATGAGTCTAATTGTGATTACGAAGGGGCTACAGCCAGGAAAATTCATTCTGATCATTCTGACCATTCTGATAAAAAAAGAACTCATGAATTTGTTGTTGAGGACATCAGGCTCAACATGGAGGCCTAAATCAAGTGCCTTGAGGAGTTAGTGCTACCCTGGGTCAAGAGGCTGTCAATCATGGCTGTTAGTTTCTGTGGCCACATCACCCCTTACATCTCGCCACCTAACTCCCCAGACTGCAACCCCAATAATTATTAGGTGTGAGGTGCAGTTGAGCAAGAGACCAACCCCTTGTAACACCAAAGATGAACTGAAGGCAAGGATTTATTGAATAAATTTATTCTTTGGTATTTCAAGATATTTTAGTGTAATTTTGGTAAATATACCTGTTAAAATGGGATGTCAATGTTATTTTCATTTTTGTATAAGTTAGACCACAATTTATCCATCAGAGCCTATATATATATATATATATATATATATATATATATATATATATATATATACTACAGTTCAAAGTTTGAAGTCACCACAGGTAATTTTTTAAATTATATACTTTACAAGAGACAAAAATTATTAATCATGTTTAAGAAACGTGAGACATGATTTTCATTAGAAATTTTGTTATGAATAAAAAGCATTTTATGATTAAATTTTGCTCTCATTAGCCTTGATAACTGCATACATAAATTTTTGGCATTCATTGCAAAAATTTCTCAAAGTATAAGTTTGATAATTGATTCTATTCTTTTTTCAATGATTCTAAGAGATCTTTTTTCATTTTTTTCTTCACTCAAGTTCATCCCATGATAATTATGGGGGTGGTTTCAAACTTTTTAACTGTAGTGTATACATACATACATATATATATATATATATATATATATATATATATATATATATATATATATATATATGGGAGATTGAGTGACTGATATATTTTCTACATCTTATCATACAGCCATTGCAGAATTTTTTAAAGCCACAAAATATTTTTAATTTGTAAGAATTTGTGGGATGGAGATAATATTGATTTAGTTATACAGGTTTTACTAATTAACCCAGTGCTGGGGAGAACAGGTGGATTTATATATTTTCCAAGTGTATTTGCATGTAAGTGAATATAATGAACTCAACTGGAATAGGAACTTGGCCCTCTGATTAACAATTTCAAGCTATAATCCATTACACCACCTGCACATCCAAGCTTATGCATGAGAGAAGATGATATATAAATGATAAATTTATCTATATCAGAACAATTTTTGCCAAGTCAATAGTTGAATGATTCTGTGTAATGTGTTTTATCCTGTAGGAGGAATTCACTGTACTAAAGTAATGTTTTCATTGATGGATTAAAATTTAATATTCCCACATCATCAGCACTTAATTATAACCAATGTTTGTGTTTATATCTCCTATTTCTACCCACATTTATAATTCCATCAATAAATAGTAATGGTATTGTTAATATTAGCCATTTTCCTACAAGGATAAATAAGAACATTACTTTTGTCCAATTGTCCTGCTTGAGGATGAAACGCAAAATTTATCCATTTTGTCATTCAGTTGCTTGATACATATGTATAATCAAAATAATGGGGAGACAGGCTGCCCACTTAAAGTAAGGCTTCAAGTGCACCAGAAAGCTGTAACATGAGGGAAAGCAGAAAAATCAGGAGTGGCTGACCACATATGTAGAGAAAAGGGAGATCACCGCCCTCTGTGAAATTAGGTTGAGATCATAGATAAAGGACATCATTGGAAAATTCGTAAACTTAAGGAATCAGCACATATACTAGGCCACAAAAATCTCCTGAGCTGACCAAGCATAGAAATAAATACAATATGGGAACCAGTAATAAGGATTGCCAGAGAAAAGCAATAATGACAACAAAAATTGCAATATGAGCTCTGGTAAAAACAAGTAATAATAACAGCAAAAATTGCAATATGAGCACTGGTAAAAAATGGTTGCTGAGGACATTAAGTTTATAATACCCAGAAATTCATACCCAGATATCATCAAGGACACATGGCACAGTGGATAAAGGCATTAGTGTGTAAGGCATTAGAGAACTTTCAGAGGGAAATTTACAGGAGATAACTGATAACTGACATCCATTAAACATGGCAGTCTACCCCAGTGAGCAAAATAAAGGGTTCAGTTTGACATTCCAACCACCTGAAGAAGGCTGGAGCATACAGTGGCCGAAACATAATAAATATGGTGACAAAGATGAGGACAATAGTCCAAATAATGTAAATAATGTATATAATACCTCATCTCAGAAATATAGACAGAAAATCAAACTTCTTTTGACCAAATTATTTTTATAAAATTGCATCATTGAATAAAGTCATTCTATAAATAAATGAAATCTCTTGAGCTTCTTAACTTTTGTCTTAAATTTCATTTTCGACAAAGACAGAAATAATATCTCAAAGCAAATGAATGACAGTCAGTAATCAGTTTTCAGTTTTCTTTCAGGTCATTTCTTGAACTTGTCTTGACACTCCCCACTCACTCAACTGCAGATAGGCTAGTGAGTACAAAAGCACCTCCATATATCAAGGTCTTGTTAATATAAAGAGGAAAGACTGTATCCATCTCTGGCCTGTCGTGTTGCTTACAGCACCTGTATTCCCCAGTGGTCACTCATCTGAATACTGACCAGGCTCAACATTGCTTAACACATAACCTCAAAATATTAGTTACAATTTATGGGAGAGAGTATATTATCTAGCATGATCAACAATTTGAACAATGCCAGCATGCTCAAACCCTCGGTCATGATGACTTGTGACTTCATGCTAGCACAGCTATTGTTGACCCCCAGGGGTACCATCTATCCAATTTCACTCATAAGGCTTAGGTCAACCTGTGGTATGGTTTTCAGGCACTTTCCAAAGGTGCCCCATGCTAGGATCACCCACTCCACACCGATAACATAAGGAAGTCTCCTTCCTGACAAATCGACCATGGTGAGATGCAAACCTGCATCTCATGGTCAGAAAGAGAATGTTCTAAGCACTCAGCCATGTGTCCATAAATATGTGTGTGCATATATATATATATATATATATATATGTATGCATGTATGTGTGTGTGTGTGTATATATATATATATATATATATATTAGGTTGGTGCAAAAATAATGTCGGTTTTTGACCTATTTTTTAACGTCAAAAACGACATTATTTTTGCACCAACCTAATACTATTCTCTCAGAAACATTAATCACTTTGTACTCTTTCACAGACATTATTTGCTTTCTATTTTCTCAGATATACATTAATCACTTTCTAGAAATAAATCCTCATTGTCTATTGTCAAACCTGATTTGTTCTTTTCCAGTTTGTAGACCAAAAAACAAACTCACTTTGTCGATCTCACCTCTTCTTCCTTTCAGTAATAACTTTGATTTGTATCTCTCTCTCTCTCTCTCCCTCTCTCTCCACTCAATTTGCCAGTAGTGAACAGCTTAATTTTAGTTAATACTGAGTGATTAGCCTTCCATCAAATTGCAACATAACAGCAGTTACCAGTGACCATGCTTCCTCAGAAAGTTAGTGACTTCTATCAACCACATCTCTGTCAAGAAACAAAATGGAAAGATTGTATCAAAACTTTCTTAAACCTGTAGTTGCTCAGTTTATTTCATCAGATCCTGTTTTATGCTTATGGACTACAAAATCAAACATTTTTAAAATATCCAATAAAATGTATCTGGGAAAATTTTAGTGCATACACAATAGATTAGGGAAAAATCTCATAAAACTTCTGCCAGTAGCATAATAAGCCCATGTACTATTTTTCTTATCATTTAATTTGAAGAATCTGTCTTTAAAAGTTAAAAGAAAGCAAAGAAAAATGCCAAAAACCAAAAAATGACCATTTCTTTTGCTAATGAAATGTTCTTATTTTTCCTTTTCTTTATAATGTTGTGAGCCTGGACTTAATTTAGAGCCCCCCCCCCCACATAATTAATGGATCTTCAGTTAAGACTCTTAGCAACTGGGGGAATATCATCACGGTAATCATTAGCAATCAGATATGATGCTGGGATGAAAATCGATTATACTTTCTAAAATTATCCTTTATTTTTTTTAAATAATTGTTCACCAAAGAGAATCCCAACAAGCCCCTCAAGGTAGATAGTTACTGAATGAGGTTGTTCTAAGAATGTGAGTGGAGGAGCTAAGTTGGACAGATGATGAGGATATGTAAGAAAGATAATGGTTAAATCTAGACTTGAAGAGGTTATAACTGTAGTGATCTAGGAAGCATCCTCTTGGGAGTCTGTTCCACACAGTAGCAGTTCTTGGGAAGAAGCTGCCTGAATGGCTCTCCCTTCTTATTAATTAAATATGAAGAGAAAGGAGATGATTCTTCCCAGGGTACATAGCATGGCAGCTCTGAGCTGAGAAAATCTGAACTGGTAATAACTAAGGAATGGAGCTTCTCAAAACATTTACCATGGAAATAGCAATTCTAGAATAATTCTAGAATCACCCACAAGACTATGCAGAGTTTTTTAAAGCATGGGGATGATAATGATGGATTCTGTCTGATATAGAAAATGGTAATGATGGATTCCATCTGATACAGAAAATGTAAAACAGTTTTTGAAAGTTCAAACGAAATCTTAGAATCCTTATTTTGGGCGTGATTAAAGAATTTATTTTGATAGATGAAAAACAAGGATGGTCCTAAATCTTCATATAGATTTTGACTTAGCGTCAGAACATGAAAGCAAATTCAGATTCTGTAGTTCTGTTAGAACGAAGAGAAAAGTGCTCGACTGTTAAGAATATTGGTTCTTCTATATGGCAGTGAATGCTGAACAATATCATCACAGATGAAGAAGAGACTTGAGGCCACAGAAATGTAGTTCCACAGAAGGATACTGAGAATACCATAGGCTGAACGTGTGAACAATGACAAACTTTTAGGGAAAATGGAAACAAAAAGGACATATTTTTAGAATATAAGAAAGTGGCAGTTGAAATTCCTAGGGCACAAAATAAGGAAGGAAGGCTTAGAAAATTTGACACTCATAAGGCATATTGTAGGCAAGAGATGTAAGGGAAGTAGCGTATAACCTACATAATGTGGTTTTGTAAATGGTTGGCAGAACAAGGATGAAGAAGGGCAGCAAAGAAACAAACCTTACTAAGAGCTTCAAAGTCCAAGAAGTTGTGGAGAGTCATAATCACCCATGTCATGAGGGGATATGGCACATAGTTGAAGAAGAATCTCTTAAGGCAAAAAATATTGAGTTGTTTTCATATGCAAATATTCGTCCATGATTTTTTTTACGTATTTTGAAGAGTTTTAACTTCATAAAAATATGGCATCATTAACAGTTGCATTTCACCTGGTTTTCATGAAGAAAAGCAAAAGAGACACATTTTGAAATACTAAAAAAGAAAAAGAGAACAAGACAGCATTGTACAAATAAACAACTTTCACACTAAAGATGATTCAAATAAGTTTTGTATAAAGATACAGGAAAAAAAATATCAGATGTCGCTGTGAAAGAAGAATCTACAATTATTGAAAGATCTGTGAAGGTAGGTAAACCAATTCAGGGAAAGGAAACCACTTTGGAGATAGAAACACATATAAAAGGTGCGATGGGTAAATTGTCACTATTTTATATTTATAATTTCATGCATTATTTATATTATTCAAACTATTGTCCTCCTCTTTGTCACCATATTTATTACAACGTTTCGGCCTTTCAGTATCTGTCTATATTTCTGAGATGAGGTATTATGTACATTATTTACATCATTCAGACTATTGTCCTCATCTGTTTCGGCCCTTCAGTATCCGTCTATATTTCTGAGATGAGGTATTATGTACATTATTTACATTATTCAGACTATTGTCCTCATCTTTGTCACCATATTTATTACAACGTTTTGGCCGTTGTACGCTCTGGCCTTCTTCAGGTGGTTGGAATGTCGAACTTAACCCTTTATTTCGCTCACTGGGGTAGACTGTTCTAGTTCCACAAGCCATGTTTAATGGATGTCAGTTATCAGTTATCTTCTGTTGATTCCCCCTCAAGGACACATGGCACAGTGGATAAAGGCGTTAGTTAGATCCAGTGACAGGACCTTAAGAGTGTGAGTTCAATACGCGGTTAAGTCTGTGGAGAACTTTCTGAGGGAAATTAACAGGAGACAATATTTATTCCCATCTTCTAGATGGCTTCTAGCATAAACTAACAGGCATTTTAGGTGTTTAACCTTAAGCAAGGGAGTTTTCTTTGTGCGACAAGCTTGAAGTCCTGCTCGCAGAAAGCATATACTAAACTAGCAACTCCGTTGATCAATACATTCAACCCTGATGTCTTTACATCAGTGATAATGTCTTTTGCCATTAAGTAAGGATTCTAACAATTTTCCTTTCTATTCTCTTAGAAATTAACTATTTTCTGCCAGTCCTTAATTTATTCTCAACACAATAAGTTTTGTTTTTATTTCTTGATACTGCTATAAATTGTCAAATCTGGAAACATTTAAATGCTTAGAAAGTCTCAGATATTCATCACCTTTTTTGTACACATCAGCTATCCTCATTTATGTTTAATGGATTATCAGTTATCAGTTAATCTGTTATCCTCTTAATTCCCCCTCTGAAAGTTCTTTACTACTTTAACCGGGTATTGAACTCCCACTCTTTTGGGTCCTGTCACTGGATCTAACCAACACCTTTATCTGCTGTGCCATGTGTCCTTGAATTTCTGTGTATTATGAACCTAATGTCTCTGCAACCGTTTTTTACCAGTGCTCATATTGAAATTTTTTGCTGTTATCATTACATATTTTTACCAGAGCTCATATTGCAATTTTTTGTTGTTATTATCACTTTTCTCTGGCACTCCTTATTACTGGTTCCCATATTGTATTCATTTCTATGCTTGGTCAGCTTAGGAGATTTTTGTGGCCTAGAATATAATACTATTTTATTTTCAAAGGGTGTTTGTATTAAATGTCAAATTAAAAAAAAAAAAAAACATTACAATTACCATAGAGGAATATTATTGCATAATTTCCATAGAAGGGAAGGGGTGAATAATTTTGGACTGCACCAATTTTTAGAAAAATCTATAACTATGAATATAATAAATTGAAAATTCTAAAAATTTCATGAATAATTCAAGACTAAATATGGAATCAACTATTTATGATAAATTCTGCAAGTACTTGCAAATATTCACATTTCCTTAGAAAATATGCAAGTATTCAGTGGGGTGAACAATTCTTTCCACAACTGTATATATATATATATATATATACACATATGTATGTATTTATATATGAGTGTGTGTTGATATTTGTATGAATGCATGTAATCATGTGTATTCTAGCCACACCTACATGTCTATTTAATTTACTTATGTTTCTTACCAGGTAAATATATTTGTGTCAATATTCAATATCCTACATTTCAATTATGTATTCACAGAATTTCTCATGATGCAATCTACAAAGAAAACAAACAAATTCTTCTTCCCTAGAAAATATATATTTTCTTACCATTTTTCTTTTTTGTTTATGAAATCAAAATTATCTTCAAGGAAATCAAGATGACATCTGACATGGCAACTTTTTTGTATCCTGATATTTTAGAGCTTAAACAATTCCATTACTGATCGCATATCTATCTATTTATCACTTTCTGTTAATGATCTGTCTGTCTGTCTCAGTCTGTTCATATCTATCTATCTATCTATCTATATATATATAGAGAGAGAGAGAGAGATCATTCTGTTTATCTAGCTAGCTATCAGCTTGTTCTTATCAGTCTCAAACTCTCCTTTTCTATACATTCCACATCATGCAACAATTACTGCAAAAGATGCCTAACATTGCCACATCTGTACAATACAATGTAAGGCCCTAGCAGGAGTAAAAAGCCACAGCCATACTGCTCATATATGAGATTGGATCAAGTGATGACATTGCTTAAAAAGTGATTTGCATTTGTCATCATATCTATCTATCTATCTATCTATCTATCTATCTCAGTCCTTTTCATATCTATTTATCTATTTCTCTCTCTCAGTCTGCTGATATTTATTTATGTATTTATCAGTTTGTCTCAATATATTAACATTCATCTATCTATACATATTGACATACATTATATCTATGCATATAAGACACCAGCAGTGTTGAAACAAAATTGTAACTTTTATAGTGATCTTATAACCTATGTTATAAATTTGAATAAATATATATATATATATATATATATATATATATATATATATATATATATATACACACATATATATACATACATACATACACATGTACACACACATATATATATTTATTTATTTATTTATTATAATTTTATCATATTGACAAAACCATTTTACTCACTACAAAGATGCAACTTGGTTTCAGTGCATTTCAACTGCACTTCAACAGGTGATAATCGAAAATGGTTATGAACAATCCTGTTTGTAGGCAAACTGTATGTGAAATGTCACTTTACTTTTTTCATTTGTTTTAGAAGAAAAATATACATAAAAAAAAAGTAGGTGTCGGAGTGAAACAATAGTGTTTGTTGATAGCAGTTTGGTGAAGAATGGATTGGGTGTTTAATGCTGACTGGTTTGTGGAAATTTTTTTAAATACTGGTCAAAAGTTTAGGCACATCTTACAAGCATCCTAAGGGTGAGAGGTTGGGGAGGAAAGATGGAGATAGGGGACAGTATTACGTTTAAGTAGGTAAAACTTGTAGCGATAATTCTAGTAGTAATTGGAAATGTTATTTTTGGTTTATTATAAAAATTCTAGAGCTGAATTGCATGTATTTATGTTGGGGTTATCACTATTAATTCTGTAATCAATGAACGTGTTTTGTGGATTAAAATTTAGAAGTGGTGATTTTCTCTAAAAAAATAAGGGATGTTAATATAACCTTTTATCATCAAATTTTGATATATTCCTGGACCGTATAATGTGTAGAATAAGTATGGGTGTAAAAATGATTTATCTGAAAATATTACAGTAATATAAATAAAACAAAAAAAATTAAGAATCATAATGTAATTAGTGGAGAGGTACATAAGAGGGTAGGGAATATATCGAAGGAGGTGATTTATAATTTTAAAACATTTATAGTCATGGAATTAAGAATGTAACAAGATTGTAGTGTTTGATACTTAGTATGTCTACAGAAAACGGTTGTTTCATATCTTTGATTTAATAATTGGGTGTTATTCAAGAATTCAATGATACATATTTTCTCCTGTAAACATAAGAAGCAAGGTTATCACTCTAATATCGGTATCGAGCCCTCTTCTGGATTAATGCTGTGAACATTGGAATTTATATATTACTTTCATTCTCATCGCATCAAATATATATATATATATATATATACAGAGAGTGAGAGAGATTCTCTCTATATATAAATACATATACTCATGTAAGTATATTGTTATATTTTCTCTGATATGAAATATAGTCAATGATTTGTTTTTCAACTGTCTTTGGATGCATAAGAAGTTCTTCCACCAAAAAGACAAAGAAAGAAGATGCATTCAAATAAAAAGGACAAGAGTAATTTTTCCTCCTTCTGACATCAACTTCGCTTTATTTAGGTGTTTATTTTTATGGCATGAAATATGAAAAAAAATTGCAAATTAAAACAAGAATACGATTGTTATGAGAGTTCATGCCTTTTTATTCTTTTTCTCTATCCTTTCATTCACATTTGTGATCATGCAAAGTTATAGGTTGATGTTTTTTTTTTTTTAATTTGGTTTTCTGCTTTTTATTTTATTCTATTGTGTAAAAGATATTCTTTTCCTTTTTCCTCATTTCTATAAATACATTTTTTCCTTATTTTTGATGCCTGCCATTGGTTTGTTGGTGCTTCCACTATTTGTCAAGATAGTTTTTCCGATTCCTCTTTTGCACAAGAGAAAGTTGTTTGCTTTCAAAATGCAGAAAGGTTGAAAAAATTCAACAGAATGTTTGACAATAGAATTTTGGCAAGAAGTACTGTAAGAAAATTGCAATAGCAAAAAACAGAAAAGAGGCATGGTTTTCTTGAAAAGTTTGTCTAAAAATTAAAAAAATGGTAAAACAAAGAATGAAATAAAAAAATGACTTAAGGCTTCAAGAAAAAACTCCCTTAATAACTTTAACAAGTGGAAGATTTGACAAGGAATATGGCCCTTTTATAGTAGGTGCAAGGATGTGTAACATCAGTATCAGAGTAGGAAACACTAATCATGACTGCAATTGAATCCTTACTGTAGTTTTATTTTTTACATTATATTATTACAACACAGACAGCATACAGTGCTGTTCGATAAAAGTGACTCACCTGATTTTTTTACTAAAAATATTTTTTATCTATTGTTTTTGGGGTTAAAATAATTTTTAATCTTACTAATATAAAGACCCCGTCCCGACCACCTAGGAAAAAAGTTTATTCACCCTAAGGTATTCTATTGATAATTATAAATTTGGATATAAATGAGATTCAGGAAAACACTCTGTGCAAAAAAAGTGACTCAGATATCGCATTCTAATGATTAAACTGGTAAATTTAAAGAGCTTTTGACAAAATATTGAAAACTATTTTACAATACACTCAGAACAATATTCTAGAGAATTCTAGAACAGCTTAAATTAAATCTAGAGTATTCCAGAATATTCCAGAAAGCCTCATACAGTATAAAAACAGCTTGAAATAGCCACTCAAGTCACTAACAAGATGAAAGGGTAGAAACACACATCAGAACCACTTAAGGCATCTATTATTGCCCTCTCAAAAGCAGGCAAGTTTACGAGAGAAATTCCAGAAATTGCTATAATCTTGCAATCAACTATTTCTCGAGTGCTTAGGGCACATAATGTTGCTACTCCTGCTCCAAGGAAGGAAACAAGGGGAGGAAAAAAAGGATTAATGATAGAACTGGCAAGGTAATCAAGAGAGAAGTTGCGAAGAATAGGACTATAACTAGCCAAGAAATTGCAGCCAGTCTAAGCGAAGAGCAAGGTGTTAGTCTTGCCTCTTCAACTGTCCTTTAGAACAAGGTTACAAATCTTGTTAGAACAAGGCTACAAATCTTGTAAACAAAAGTTTAAGCCTCTAATAAGCAAAGCCAACAAAGCCAAGAGACTTGAATGAGCTCACTATTACAAAAATTTCACCGTAGAAAACTGGAAGAATGTTCTCTTCTCCAATGAAACGAAAGTTGAGCTAAATTCAAAGGATAAGGTGAGTCACTTTTATCGAACAGCACTGTATTTAAAATGTGTATAAAATATTTAATAGGAATATAAAATAATAATAATGCAAATGAATATTTGATACATTCATTTGATTCTGTCAGGAAACTGTTTTACTGATAATGCTAGGCATAAATTTGAATTCTAGTGTTCCAGGAAAATGTCATGATACAGCTAACATAGTTTTGTCTATTATACTGACAATGTTCAGTTTGTTATAATGACTGAGATGATCAAAATTACTTGAAGAAAAAATGAAAGAAAACATGAAATTTAGACAAGAATAACAGCATCAGCTTTTACAGGAAAACCACAAAATAATTTAACCTTTGCTTAAATGAGAAATTAGAGATAATTATCTTTCATGAAGAAAATAACTTCCAAAACAAAAATTGGGTCTCATTTCCAAATGCAGGAAAAAAAAAACAAAAATAAATTCCATCAACTCTACCAACAACCACATCAAGATCAAAGAGACCAAATAAAAATCCCATAAGTGAATTCTAATAAACATTATTTTAAATACAAAAACATAGAAACAAGAAACAATACACAAAATGTCCAAAACAAATGCAATGCCTTGAAGTTTTCTACATTTTGTCACATGACAACCCCAAATTTAAATGTATTATATTACAGTTTCATGTAATGGACCAGCTAAAAATAATGCATCATTTTGAAGTAAGAGAAAAATATGACATGGGTTTGCAAAATTATTTACAAATAAAAATCTGATAAGTGTTCAGTGTATATGCATTCAAATCTCTTGTTAATGTGAAACACATAATTAAAATCCAGTGAAACCAATTGCCTTCATAAATCACATAGTGAATAGACTCCACCTGATTATGATGTTTCCTCTTGAGTAAAGGAAAGAACGTGTGGCATGAAAACGGAAATAAACACCAAGACAGTCAATCATCAAATGACAAAAAAATGTTTTCTGAGTCAGACAATTCAAGCATCCTTCCACTCAATAAATTAATCCTTTGAAAAAAAATATTTAACAATTTTCAACCAATGTGTTGTGCGCAAACCAACAATAAAACCATGCTTTGTGATCCATTTGAAGAATATTTGAGTAAAGTTTCTAGACGAACAAAACCAGTAAGGAGATAGAGATGTATATATGCAATACCAACTCATGACGGCTGGTGCAGCTTCAAAGAGATTCCCTTACTCATTCACTTGTCTTTGTCCCCAAGCTACATGACACTTACACTCTTCCTCACCAAGCTTTGTGACATATTTTCCTTCTCACTTCTCCTTTGCCTCTTTTGTTTTCACGTGTACACATGAGGAAATCACATTCTTTTTCATCTTAACAAACAAGAACACTCATACATGCTACAAAAAATTTAGTTGTAAAAGCATGAAAATAAAAATATTTTATATTTAAATACCTTTCTTGCTTTTTTTGTTATGGGTCGATTCAAATCTGCATCAAATGGAAAAAGAGTTACAATCCTTGATTCTGCAATTTACACCTGTTCTAGAAGGCCTCAGAGATTTCTTTGTGAACATTACCAAACAGCACGATGGAAAGCAATGTGCTCACCAGACAGATAACAGATAAAATTGTTGAAAAGTATAATGTGGTGTTAGGTTATAAAAAATATCCCGAAAAGATTATGATTCAACCACAAACATGTCAAGACAAGGCTGTCTGCCTAAAGTGACAAGAAGAGCATTAATCAGAGAAGTAACCAAGATGCCCATTGCAAATATGGCGATGCAGCAAAGATCCATAACTCAAGTGTGAGTCTGTTATTCATACAAACTACAAATCTGGTATTTATGGGAGAGTAGCAAGAAGAAAGCCATTGTTGAAAGAAAGCCATAAGAAGTTCTGGTTGCATTTTTGTCACAAGCCACATGTGGGAGACACATGACACATGTGGAAGAAGTTGTTCTTTTCAGATAAGACCACAAACTGAACATTTTGGCATTAATTAAAAATGCTACACGTGACAGAAAACTAACATTGTAAATCAGCCTTTTAACACCCTCCCCATCATGAAACATGGTTTTGACAGGATCATTCTACAGGGGTGAGACAGAGACAGAAAAGCTGGTCAGTATTAATGGGAAGATAGATGGAACCAAATACAAGGCAATCCTCAAAGGAAACCTGTTATGGTCTGCTAAAGATTTTAGACTGTTAAGTGGTTCACATTTCAGCAGGATAATGGCCACAGTCAGAGCTAAAATAGAATGATTTAGATCAAAGCAATTTTTGCAGCTATCATTGCATATTTTTTACCAGAGCTCATATTGCAATTTTTGTTGTTATTGCTTTTCTCTGGCACTTCCTATTACTGGTTCCCATATTGTATTCATTTCTATGCATGGTCAGCTCAGATTTTTGTGACCTAGCATATGTTTCAGACTATTATTTTTTAGTGACAGTATATTTTGGCTCATACCTTCTGAGGCTGACTTTTGAGGTCAGATACAGGAAAATAAAGGAAGTTTTTTGAATGGTTGAAACTAGCATGGGAGTGTTACAGACACAGAAAGTGATTTTGAGGAGTTAAGTTTTACACATTAAAGAATGCAGACATGTTAATTTTGTGTGCGGGGAACTTACTCCCCAGTGAGGTGTGATAAGCGACCCCACTGGTTAGTTAGTAACTGTACATGTCAACATGTTTAATGAAATAGATAAGTTTGAAATCCCTTTCATTGAAGTTCTCATTTTACCTCCAAACTACAAACCAACTAGCAATTACCTGTCCGAGAGAAGAGAGGAAGACAGTTTTATTATGGCTTCCTCATGACCTCTCAACTAAGAGCCCCACCTACCACAAAATGAGCGTGCTATACAACTTTTTGCTTATTTGTCACAGTGGCCAAGTCCTCCCCACAAGAGAGGGAGTATGCAACATCAAAGTGCAAAGTTGGTAGCAATATATTCCAAAAGACTTCCAGCTGCATTTTTGTCAAGTGTGCTTCTACAAAGTATTGGTTCAGGTTTGGTGTGTGTGTGTGTGGCGGGGGGGGGGGGGGGTGAATACTTAAGCATCCAAGAGATGCTTTGTTGTTCTAATTATTGTTTCAGTCACAACAATATGCATTTTGTAGCTGCCAAGCACTGTGCATTTTGTGTTGATCAAATTGTAAAAAAGATCTGTTGTCATATTCGCAACGTTTTCTGGCCTTATTCAGGATCTGTCAATATTTCTGAGATGAGGTATTGTA
>OZ010605.1:85274427-85299427 GCA_963932145.1 Acanthosepion lycidas
TCCAGTTAAAGTGACATGGACTAAAGTATAGTTCAATTAATAGAGTAAAATGTCTTAGTAGTTCTTTTCACAGAATTTAAGATTAAGATATGTATATATTTTGAGCAATAAAAAAATTAAAATCTTTAGACACACTGGATTGTAGATTAATATTCTTTCGTTTTTTTTATTATTATTTCATTTAGATTCCTCAACTAGTTTTGACCAAAATGGCCATCATTGGGAGGAGAAATATTTCTGCTTGCTGGTAGCAGTAAACTACAGAAATGAGTCTTTTGCTGGAGAAAATTAACTTTTGTCTGTAGTTTTCATTTGTCTTTTTATTTTTTTATCTTTTTAACATGAATCTTTTAACATTCCTTGTGTTGGTCAAACAGTCTCTTTTAAGTTGTTAATTGAGATAAGAGCTGGATAGATACATGATGCTCTGAATTCTCTGGTCAGTTTGACAGTTTTATTGGACCTGGTGAGGGGATGCGTCTCTTTTTAGTGTTTGTGTGTGTGTTATTTGGTATTTAGGGAGTGAGTGAGTATGATATGTGTAAGCGTGTGTATTGCTGTGGGTGTGTGTTATCATTTGGCTCATTAGGGAGTGAGTGAGTATGATGTTTGTAAGTGTGTATATTCGTGTGGGTGAGTGTATAACTGTGAGGCCTCCACACCTCCGTAAGTATGTCTGTCTTGTGTGGGTGAGAAATGTGGGTAGGTTTGGATTTGTTGAGTTATATATTGATACTATCTGTATTGTTAAATTTATGGTTTAGCCTGGCTGGATATTTTGTTTTTAGACGTATCCACTTATTTTCATGGGACTCTAAAATCTTTCTAATGTTATCTGCTCTGAACTTTTCTATTCTCTCAATTATAGTGAATTTGGCATGGGTTTTGAAATATACCCACCATATATATATATATATATATATATATATATATATATATATATATATATATATATATATATATATATATATATATATATATATATGTATATGGTGGGTAATATATATATATATATATGGTGGGTAATTGAATGACGGAAAAATAAATAAGAACTCATAATTAACATATTTTTCTTCAGACGAGTAATGGCTTCATCATTGGATTCAGTCTTATATATATATATATACCTTTTTTGTCTGTGGTGTTGAGAAATATAAATAACAATATCTGTCCCCAGTGTGTACAATGTGTAGAAATATATATTTACAAAAACTAAGCATAACTGTATTACCCCACAAAAAATCATAAAATTGCAGTAGAAATATTAATTTGGAAACATTCGCATAACTATCCATGCACTCAATCAGACACTATAGGAATTATTAAAGTCACACCCAAAATTCAAGAAGTGCCCTGTATGAACAAGAGAACTGACATATCTGTCTCCTAATGAGGGAAGCAAGGTAGAATTAAACTAGAGAAAAAGTGCCAAAAATAATAGAGGCCAATGAGAATATATACTCTAGATAAGTTAAATAAAAATAAAAGAGAAAAAATTGCTAGACTACTTTATGTAGGCATGGGTTTCAATTCCTTAACCTGAGAAAACCAATATCATAGATACCTAACCAGCATCAAAATGCCACACTAAGTCAGCACCATTTACTCAGCACAAATTCAAAACTCTCATCCACTTCTCAGCAAATTCTTATGAGAAGAATCAATTCCTTTCTGTCCTGATCTTAACTTTAAAAAAGATCATTTGGGAAGAAGTAATCTTCTCACACCCATAGAATTCCTTCTGCCATGCCATCCACATCATGACTCTCAGAATGCCAAGCAAGCAGAAGAACACATATGGCATAATCTTTATCAATGGTGCCACTACATTGTTACATACAGAACTGGCTTCAAGGTTGAAAAATCAAGTCAAAACCCCAATCCCCATATGTATTAAATTAGGCAACACCTACAATAAGGCTCCCTAATTATATCCATGGACCTCATACATTACAACCCTGGTCCTTCATCTACTGATGTACTCTGTCAGATTATTGAGTCATGGGACATTATCTCTATGCACTTGAATGCACATCTGTTGTCTTGCATAAGCATTGCATAGGCTATGAGGAAGTTCATTCCAAATGTTTCAAGGAAGGCACACTTTATTTGCTCAGCATCAGTCCATCTTTGGCGCTTAGCTGTTTGTATATCCCAAATTCACCACCAGTTAGTTGTAATGGAAAGACTCAATTTACACTTTTTACCTCTCAGAGATCACACACTAGCTCAACTTAGGATGACCAATTGTATGAACATTGTTTACTAATATAGCTAAAAGACAGTAGTTTTATTTTAGCTGTGTTACAAGTCATTTCTTGCCCCAATTAATCACAGGTTACATAAATCTTACAGTAAAATGTTAATTTTCCACCAATCATTGCACCAAAGGCTATGAAATCAAATGCCAAACAAAAGGTTTAATCTCAGCTCATGAGATGCGCCTATTTCTCAGAAATATCATAGAAATATCTGAATTTTGTGAAAAGAATTCATATGTCAGCAATATATGATAATGTGGCAATGAAATAAAACAATACTTCAAAATAAATGTAAAATGGATCATATTTATTGCTTGACATAAAATCAATGAAAATAAATAATTTGTTTGAAAGGTCAATAATATGTAAATAATTGATATTTCTTTATTTAGTGATGTTTATTTTCTCTACCGTCCTTCTCTGAATAAATCATTTCCTTCTAAAGATGTTTTTTAGTTACTTTCTATATTCTGTTTGAAATTCTTTCTTTTATCTGAAGTGTTTGTGTGCAAATGCACACTTCTGATGCAGATGCACACACACACACGTTTACAAACACACACACATACACACTCATGCATATATATGTAATTGAATTGTTTTCAATGTTCATTATCTTTACAAAATGTAATTGACTCATTATGATTCTTCCAGAATAACTTTAATGCTCATAACTTCTATTGTGAAAAGATTTTCCATGAAATGTTAATAAAGTGGAACAAGGAAATTTGGTTCATGTCTTATGGAATAATAATAATAATAATAATAATAATAATAATAATAATAATAATAATATCCAACTTGAGTTAATTCTAAAGCTACAACAATTGGATTGGAAGTATACCTCACAAAAACCAATGCCCATCTCCTACAAATAGTAAAACACCAAATCCACTCCATCAACAAAGAAGCTGCACTCTTCAAGAAAAAGCTTAATATTCCTGAAATCCTACTGACAAAAAAACGACGCAAATACCATCTCTGCTAAATGAGTAAAACAGAAAGCAAAACAACTTGGTGAAATGAAATTACCAAAAAAACTGTGAGGGCAAAATTCATTGCATTGGTAAAGAGCAAAAAAGAACAAAAGAAGCAGATGTGGATGAACAGAAAACCGATCAGAATGCTGAGACAGAAGAGCCTAATTATTGCAGCTCAGGACAAAAGCCTTGCAACCAGATACTATTGTGGAATCTTCCATATTAACTTTCCACCCCTTTCAGAAAAATGTTTCCTTCTATAAAATAAAGCCTTAACCAATCAACATTTCATTTCAGTAAAATTCAATCTTCTATTGGTTAAAACTGTAGCAAAGTCACAACAGAACCTTTTCCCACCTAAGGTCTCTGGAGCCAAATTTTAAACACCCAATTCTATATAAACAAAGACATGTCTCTATTCAAGTCAGTCAGTCATCAAATTTCAAGAGATCTGTACAAACTCCATGCTGTTCAATTTACTGACTTGCAACCACTTAAAGTTTCTCAACAAACTCAGCACAGCATTCAAATGACCATTGTCCGTGTTGATGTTCATCACCTATGAGTGTATAAGTGTGAGGCCTCCACACCTCCGTAAGCATGTCTGTCTTGTGTGGGTGAGAAATTCCTTGCTATGCAATTGTCCTTATGTTCTTTGTGTAATCTATTTGTTGTGGGATAATCCAAATTGCAAACACGCATAACTTTCACCTTATAGAAATTTACCTTCTGATACATCTCACTCAGCATACAACCCACAACACTATCACTGTCACATAATCAAGGATGGAAGTAATCCAAAATGCAGGATCTATGGAAAATATTATCTTATGCGGTCCAGAACTAGCAAAAAATGGATATAGCCACAGAGATAACAAGGAAATGAAATATGTGCACTGGAAGATATGCTAGAATCACAAAATCGGAACCACTGAGAAATGGTATGAGCACCAACCAAACACAGTTACCCAAAATAAAAATGCAACTATCCTCAGGACATGCCAATTCAAACTGACAGGGAAATAAAAGCTAACAGACTTGATATTGTCATAAAAGAACAAGAGATTGAGGAAATGTATGCTTATTGATATTGCAATACCATCTGAGAGAAACACCTCCATAAAAATTATCAAGAAATTGTTCGAATACAAAGATAAACAGAATGTAAGGAATGAAGACTGACACTGTACCAATAATAATCAGAGCTCGTGAGTTTTTGAAAAAAGGAATGGATAATTTTATTAACAGTGTCCCAAGTAACATCAACATACAAGTTGCCCAGAAGATCGTCCGACTAGGAACATCGCAAATACTAAGAAAAGTGTCATCAATTAAATGACAATTCTCCTATAGGGCCTAAGGACCATAGTTTGGACCCGACCCTACAGAATACAAACCAGGAAACATTACATACACAAATTATGAGGACAATAATAAGCAAAATGGTTGATGTTGATTAAATAATTTCAAGGATATTTTTGGAAGATTAAAAGAGATTAAAACATTTCAGATTTTGAGGAATTATCACTGTTATAGACTTTATTATTTGAATTAGCAAATTCATCTTGGTTGTTATACTCACAATGTTTCGGCCATTATACCAACGAGTTTTCATCATGCGTCTTGTCATATTCAGTAAGCTTCTCAGAATTTTGAACAAATCTAAGAGAAATCCAAGAAGAAAATATTGGTTAAAAAAAGCTGGTAGCTGTGAATTCAATCCCTGGGTCTGGTAGTACTGAAAACTTGAATATTCAGGTTCCAAGTGAAATAGCCACAAAGAATGAAAAGCAGAATATGAAAAATCAACTCCTGTAGATTCTGAGAAGGATAAAAACACAACAATAGACACTTGAAGAATTTTGAGTATAGCAAACAAAATGAGCATGCTCATCTAAATAATGAAGAATAGAGATTAAAACAATTCAATATTATATTGATATTTAAAGATATATTTTGTGGTACAAAACTTTATGGCTGCCATAAAAAGACAAAAAATATATTTATTACCACTCATGATGATAAGAGATAAAAAGTAAAACTGAAAAACGAGCTAGCTCAACAGAACTAAATCGAAGTTAATAAACTGAATTATCCCTAAAAAATGAACAATATGTATTGGAGAAGAAAAAACAAAATTGTTTAGATGGAAATTAGTTGGAGGCCCAGTATGAAGTCCTGTTTACTCAGAGAGGGCTTCAATGATAAAATATAGATGGCCTCCAACACTTTTAAGTGGTAATTCGAGTGGGACTTGCTAAGAATGTTAAATGAGTCTACACTGAAACTAGTGGCACAATTATGGCTATTTATTAGGTGTTCTGCAATGGAAGACCCATATGTATTGGTCAGAATGTCTGAAGGAGTGTACTTAAGGTTTCGGATTTTCATTGGAACATGTTGCTTTATTCTGGCATCCAGCCTTTGAGTCATTCTCCCTATGTAGCACAAACCACAACTACATTTAAAAGAATAAATTTAAGAAGTAGATAAATTAAAGAACTATTATGATGTGGAGGGAGAACGTCCTTACGCATAGATGGAAGGACAGGCTTGGAAGAGAAAATAACATGAGTGTTAGTGGCAAAATAACAATGTCAAACTGCCACAGAAACCTGCTTAGCATATCTATCACTGATATTACCTAGCCAAGGAAGGCATAGGTACACAGGACATTATTTTACTATAGCAGGTTTAACTTTGTTAAATTCAGCAATTTTATTCTTAATAATTGCTTGAACAATGCCTAATAGATAAGCATTGCTACAGAGAGTAGTAGTAATAAACCTAAGTTCATTATCCAACTTAATTTTAGAACATAAGAGCTCTATGGGTAAGGGTTTTAATTAAATTAATTTTAAGTTTCATGGGGCAAAAAGGATCCCAATGGATATACAGTAAGTAAACAGAGGTAACAAAACCCACCGAAGATCTGTCAACTAAGGCGTCAAGAAAGGACGAATCAATTTCCTTCTCCTGTGTTGTACTTTTTATCTATTATCATCATGAGTGGTAATAAAAATCATTTTTGTCTTCTTTATTTCAGTTATATTTTGATATTATAGTTTATATAACCAAAATTGTAAAATCTTCCTACATGAAATAATAAGCTCCTTTGAAATAAGATTCAAGTAAACGTCTCAGCAGAAGGTAATTTTACTGTTCCAAATTACAATTCAACACACACACACACATATATTAAGACATATCTCATTAAACAATTTAGACAAGTTTAACATACATGTGTAGTTAGCATCAAGGGAGGTAACTAAGTTATATATATTTTTAAAAAAAATCAATTAAGTTATCAGTTCTAGCCTAGATATTTTAAACTATTTACTGTAAAAATTTTAAAACATTTGTACAGTATTCATAATTAATTTTATTGAGGGTTGGTTTTAATTTTTTTAATACAGATAGCTTCAAGAACTTTTAATTTATGGTTATTTTCAAGAAAAACTATAGATATGTTTTTGACAAGAATTTGTCTAAATTGCGAATGTAGATAGGCATGCAATTGTAAATGTTGAGAGATGTTAGATCCATCATTCATATGAAAACTCAACCTTATAGACAAAGTAGCTGCGGTGTGACCAGCATATATATTATTTTTTTCTATTGGAGATCCAGTCTTCCAAGAAATGTTTAAATTGATATATAATGTTGATTTTTGCAACATGTTAATTGGTGGGGAGGAGTCATTACGAATGATTAAATTGGATATATTGAATTTAGTATAGTATATAATTAATTTTATTTTTTTACTAGGATCTGTGGAGGATATATTAGTATTTATTAGTTTTTTGGGGATATTACCATTTTGTTTATAATTAGAATGTATTTGGCTGCAATATAAACGATTAATATATTTGGGGTTAGTTGAAGAATTATTATATTCTATTTGCTTTATATAAAAATTTCTAGTAGAACATCTTATTTGGTCATCAAAAATAGAATTGGGGGAGTTATTGATAAGAGTTTGTTTTATATTTTTTTAGTTCACTGTAGAAAACCTATTTTTTTGATGACTTCATTGCCGCACGGTTTATTATAAAGGCTTTTTATAAATACTATTTTATAGTAATTTGATCATTCACTCTTATAGGTCAGAGTGCACAAATTTATGCTAGCAGGTTTTTCATATGAGGAGATAGTGAATTTATTATTATTAGTGTTTATCACTATATCTAGAAAAGGTATTTTATTACTATTTTGTATGTAAATTTAAGGACAGAATTATTTTGGAATTCTATTAGGAGTTGACATATTACATCCATATTTTTGACTAAGATAAGGATATCATCGATATAAGGAGGTTTTTTTTTAAATTTACTAAATATATTATTTTCAAGACTAGACATATAGAAATTACTAAAAGTTGGGCCCAAGAGTGAACCCATGGAAACATCATCCTGTTGTACATATATATTAATTTGTGATCATGAAATGCAACTTCAGTAGTAGAAGTTAAAAGTAGATTCCATAATATACTACGTCTAATTTTAAGTGCAGGTAGAAATGGATTATTGTATATATTTCTTTTAATAATATCAGCAGTTTCACTAACTGGGACATTAGTGAGTAAATTTTCAATGTCAAGAAGATGACTGACAAGGTACTGCAATTAAGCTTTGAATTTAAAATTTTCTCATGTTCCTGAAAGTGTTTGCTTTTCTGGTCACAAAGTGTGTAAAAGTTCAGCATTTCTGAGTGCTTTTGGCTATACTTTTAGCCATTATCAAAAATGATTTTATTTTACATTTAACTGAATGTATGGGGTGTTTTATGTATCTATCTAGAGTTATAGGAATGTTTTATTTTTCAAACACAGTCAGCACTTTGTGGCCATGTTCATGGTTAATATTATGAGTGTTGGCTTTTTCTTTTTTATTATTAAGGCTTCCATTATTTTTAATCATTTTTTACATGTGAATGAGATTATTATGCTTGTATTTTCTACTA
The DNA here is from genome assembly GCA_963932145.1 of Acanthosepion lycidas. Classification (NCBI taxonomy): domain Eukaryota; kingdom Metazoa; phylum Mollusca; class Cephalopoda; order Sepiida; family Sepiidae; genus Acanthosepion; species Acanthosepion lycidas. Next base: position 85,282,631 of record OZ010605.1, read on the forward strand.
CTATGTTTTTGATGGTGTCTGGTAGATTTTTGTGTGTGTTTAAATGACTTCTAATGGAGCTATGGTTGGATAGGTGTAACATAAGTCATCTGGATAGACATGTAGTAGTGTGACCAATGTAATTATTTATCAGTTTGGTTTGATCAGGAACACAGTTCCTTCAGGGGCATTTGAATTCATAGATAATGTTCGTTCTTTTTAATTTGGATTTTGCAGGTGTGTTGTTATTTTTGATGATAAGATTAACCATTTAAAATTTTTTTTAATAGATAATTTAGTTTTCTTGTTCAGGTCGACTGAGGTAGTGTATGTCTTTATACTACTTCTAATTGAAGATTCATCTTGCTTATAGGTGATGCATATTTGGCTTTTGTAGAAGATGTTAATGTTATTATTTTTGACTGTATGTTCAGTATTGTTATTCATTACTTTGGGTAGAAATAGTCTAATCTGGTGCTTGATGAGTAAACTAGGAAAACCATTGCTAACTAGTGTTTGAAATACATTGCAAGAGTTGGCCTGGACAAGAAAATTAATTATCTATTAAATAAAAAGATTAATTGCAGTACCTTGTCAGTTGTCATTAATGAAACATGTATAAAAGAGGGATTGCTGCCTAAATACACAATAAACACACATATATAAAACAGCTGAAACCTAACCTGAACAAAATAAACTATGAAATCTCCACAAATATTCTTAAATGCCTATAATTGATAACAGAAGCCATTGGTTTATACCAATGGGTTCCTGTACTTCATACTTCTTGAATTCACTCTTGTGTGGTCATGTGTGATGTCATGAGATGCTTTTTATATGCACGTGTATATCAGTGCTTGGAAATCATCCATGTAAACAGAAACAGACTATCATCACATTCTTGTCCGTGCATTGCTTAATAAATTGTAAAGTAATTGTCATCTTTGATAATGGCTTATGTAAGCCAAAAGCTTAGATTGGATTAAAAAATATGGATCAATATTGTGATTTCCTTTCATCTTTCAATGATAATGTTATTAAGCTTATCAGACATTATGAAAAGAATTTACATAAAATAAATAGACAACATTTGTCTATATTATTTAATGAAACATGTATGAATATATATATATATATATATATATATATATATATATATATATATTAGGCAGCATATCATCATTCAAGCATGTTTGGTTGAATAATCTAGACATATTATATCTATTTATTTTATTTTAATTCTCTCAAATTTTTGGACCAATTTCTTAATGTTGTTATTAAACTCATTAAGGAAAGCGCCATAGTTTTCCACTTTTATTTTATTTTACCAAGAACTTTCAATCTCATTCAAGATCATCTTCATCTGTAAATTGCTAAGACAAAAAATTAATGTAATTGAAAGTTGCAAATTTTTTTGTAAATGCACATAAAACGTGCTCTGTTGATTCAAAAATTAATGTTAAGAGAAGTAACGTTGTTTTATTTGTAAATTTTCTTTATGAATTACAATTCCAGCATTTTAAAACATTGCTGTTATAATGAAACTTTTTTTAAAAAATTCACTTTAGGTATTTTAAAACCTTTTTATTGTACTCATAACTAACCTTATTTAATATTCGTTGTAATTTTCTTATATGTGTGTGTGTGTATATATATCAGCAAACACAGATATATATATATATTAGACTCTGAAAATTTCATAGCCCACACCAGAAAGGATTTAAAAACAAATTCTGATGCTTGGTTTTTTCATAAAATTTAGGGGAAGATGCCAGACCGCAAACTTTTCAACACAGAATATAGGCATACTTTTTCTATCTTTGCTTATATATTTAAACAAAATGAATTGAAAATATTCATAAAAATATTTTTATTCAATCCAAACATTCCCCCTTTAGCCATGTCCTCTCTCCACTTCTTTCGACATGGCAAGGAATCATCAAATACATTCCTAAGGAATTCTTCATTCAAACACTGAATAAATTCAATCACTGCTTTCTCGATATAATACTTATTGGGGAAATTCTTGCCTTGAAGAAAGTGGTCTCCATCAATGATAAAATGTTAATTCATAGGAGAAATGCCAAGTGAATAGACATGATATGACAAAGTCTCTATTTTTAACTGATTTAACTTTAGTAACATCCTTTTTGCAGCACGTAGGTAGGAAGGAAGACATTATCTAGCAAAGGGATTTGAGTTTTCAATGATTTATTTCAAGCTGCCCCTACATATCTTTGGGCATTAAGCATTTACTTGCTTTGAAAAAAACTCTGGATTATCAAATCAATTCAGTGACACCAAGCACTCACTTTCTGGAATGATGACCCAGTTTCTGTTGATGTTTCAGCAACCTCTCCATATCCAGCCCTAGGGAATATTCTCTCTTGTTAGAATATATTAAATAAATTATTATTATAGAATTTACAAATGAATTTCATATTGTTAAAATTGACTAATTATAAGTTAATTTTTCACATCATTCAATTTGCTATTAGTCATTCATGAAAATTTAAACTGTTTAATAAATTACCATAAATGTAGCAGTTTTTTTTAATATTTTATTCTTTTCAAATCTTCAATTCATTAACATCGGTAGAATAAGAACAAGTCCCCAAGGACATATGGCCGAGTGAAGAAAAGCAATGACTGAAGTAATCCAAAATTGACTTGACCCAAAGAGTTGAGATTTCAATATCTGGCCACAGGTGAACACAAAAATAAACTTGGAGAGTTGAGTTACTAAAGGGAAATAACTGAAACTGAGATATCTAGAAAAGGCATGGCACCTGGAACTAGAACAATCTATCATGTGAAGTGTTCAGTTCAAAATTTCAATGTATATACACTGAAGAAGAACAACCAAAACATTGTGAATATGGCAATGAAGATGAGGACAACAATCTGAACAATGTAAATAGTGTAAATAGTTATAATACATCATCTCAGAAATAGAGACAGATCCTGAAGAAGGCCGGAGTGTACAATAGCTGAAACATTGTGAATATGGCATTAAACTTGAAGACAACTGTCCGAACAATGTTATTTGTTTTTTTAAGCATTTCCCGCCAAGCAAGGCAGGAGTGCCATTAATATGCAACAGGGTTACAGAGAGTGGGGAGCAAGAGTAAAGAAGCATCATATAAGAAAGAATGAAAAGAAAACATGGAGATGTCAACTGACATTGCATTTGAATAATTGAACATTATATCTATCAGGGAAGCAAGTAAGAGAAAAGAAGTTCTATACACAGGAAGTGAGAGACATTAAGTCATTGAAGTAAAAGAGATGGCTACATTTAAAAGTTTTGACAGTGAAAGGGTGGGACTGAGATGCCAATTGTAAATAGTTACAATACTTTATCTCAGACATATAGACAGAAGTCAATTCGGAATTTCTTACAAGTTGCAGTTTAGTGAGATCAGTGACAAAACTAAGTTTGCTGGATGTAGATTTTTTTTCCATTTGATCCCAAGTATTCAATAAATGGCTGATATGAAACATTAAGTTAGTAGCCCTCTTCTCTGTTTTAGGGACAAACTCATACCATTTAAAAATGTGAGTAATAACAGAAGATGATTGAAAGCATTAGGCTACAAATAGCCAAAAATGGAGGTCAACATATTTAAGAAGGCCAAAGAATAAAACAAAAACACACTGTCAGAGAAAATCCTAGTACCCTAGTAGTCCACCAGAATCCTCAAATTATATAGGGAATAATTTGAAGTTTATCTAAAATAGAGAGATTGGAAAGAATTGAAAACAGTGGTAATGTAAAGCAGTGGAACATTCAAGCTGAACTCATCATATATGACGGTGATTCAGTGATTGATATAAATCTGTAACAAGATCTGGCATTCTGGTGAAGGGCCAACAACATGGACCCAGACATCACACTTCACAAAAAAGGCAATCTTCAGCAATGTCAAAATTATGGAACTACCAGTTTGATTACCCAAGCAAGTCAAATACTTCTTGACACTAGCTCTATCTTTTCCTTGAACAATATCGATGATGACAACAAGCAAACCTCTTCACAGGCTCCAAAAAAGCTTTTGAAAAAGTGTGAGACAATTCTCTGTAGGTAGAAATAGATATTTATAACTGAGGTAAGAAGTTGATCCATTCTATCCAACAGTTGCCTGACAAGGCAAGCAGTCCCATGCTTCATTGAAAAGCAATTTTGCATGTCAATCTAAAGCTGTTTTTGTCCCCCTATGCTCTTTCACAACTTTGTTGAATGCATCATGAATGACACCCTTGAAGAATACCAGGGCATAGTATACATGGAAAGTATGAAAGATGGTAGCATCATGGAACCTTGTTGAGGACATAGATTGTAAAGATGAGGAATTTATCAGTCTGCTGAAGAACATTGATGAAATGTCCTCCATATATGGTATAGAGATTAATGCCAAAAATGCTAACTCATGGTGAACAAGCTTTCAATGAAAATAAATTCAGTTGTCAGGAAGTTTATGCAGTGAATCCATTCAAATATTTTAACTTGATTATCAGGTAAGAGGGATCCAGAATAGAAATAATTTCAAGAGCAGTACAAACAATGGTATCTGTAAGAGGAGAAAGCCAGGAAAGAAAGATTTATTCTCCTGTTTGAATTTCCCTCATTATGAGCATTATTATATCTGTGATATAATAGCACTGTACTTCATGGATGGAACAGAATGGCTGAAGGGAAAAGGAATGATAAATATCCTTTCTTCTCAGAGATATTCTTTTACCACTAAGACATACACAAAACGATATATACATATATGCAAGAGTCCCGTGCAGAGAATAATCACATATATCTACATAGTGAGCAAAATGTAAGCTGGAGTTTCTTTCTATATTTGAGAAAGAAAAATTCCCAAAGAGAAATGACATCATGGACTTGTAAGCTGCAGGTGAGGCAGATTTAGCCTCTACCTGGGTCATGGCGATCCAGGCTAAAGAAAGCAACCTTACGGTTTAGCTACTGCAAACTGAACTGACTTTGACTGTGTTTTCATCACTCTATAGTGCGATGTCACTAAGTGGCTGTCATGTGACCCATGTCCATAAAAGAGAGAGAATCTATTTCTGTATCCTTACATCATCTGTCAAAAAAACTAGAAAGACTGAAAGCAAAAGATCAAACTACTGTGTGTTCTCGGGTATTCTGTATACCTGCAAATCTTGGATATTAACAGCAGAATTACAGTGAAGAACACAAGAACTAGAAATAACATGACACAGAACCATTCCAGGCATCTCCCACATAGACTGCATCTCAAACACATTATGAACAATGAGAAAGGAATTTCAGGCAAGATAAAAGTCTGAGGTCAGAAAGTTTAAACTGTTAGCCAATTCAGATATCTTAGTTGATTATCAACAAAGAGGACTCCAGAATAGGAATAATTTCAAGAACAGTGCAAACAATGGCAGCTGTTGCAAAACTATCTAAAAAAAAAAACAAGAACATCTGCTTGAAATCAAAGATCAGACTTTTGTGTATGTTGGCAATTTCTTTATATGTCTGCAAATCCAAGCATTAAAAATGAAATAATACAGAAGCATTTTAGACATATTGTACATCAAATTCATCATAAATAATGCATAATGAAGCACCATAAAATATTGAGACCGGCTCACTGGAAGACTTTATAGACACTATCAAAAAGTGAAATAGTATGAATGCACCATAAGAGCCAACAGTCATTCCACTGCCTTTCTGCAAAGTCCTTTCTTAGACAAAACAAGAAGCAGTCAAGAAAAAATGGACTGACAACATCACTGAGTGAACTGGGTGATCATTGACAGAGACTCAAATATTAGGAGGAGATGGGCAGGTGCTTAGCTACACAACAAACAGACCTTGGTACTGATGATGACAAATGCTGATAACTTAAAATGTTTTTGTATTGTAAACACACCTAGAGTGTCTTTCTATTGTAGATAGACTTAAAATATCTTTGTTTTGTATACAGACCTAAAGTGTCTTTGTATTGTAGTCAAACCTAAAGTGCCTTTCCATTGCAGACAGATCTAAAATATCCCAATAAAAAGTAAAGAAAATTGAAGTAATTGTTTAATTATTTGTTTATTTCTAAGCTTTATATTTTTTTTTATAAATAAAAATTGACATATTTCCTGTTCCTATCCTTTGAGCCATCCACTAAACCCCTAACCCTGTGAAAGGCAGAAGTGCCACAGATTTTATTTTTTGAAATTATATGAAAACTAAAATAGACTTATTAAGATAAACTTGAAGGTTTTTATACTAAATTATTTTCCATAAATTATATTAAATTTTTCTTTTCTAATCTTTTTTAAATACTGCATCCATTAAACCTTCCAAAATGGTTTTAACAATGTCTGATGTAAGTTTACATATCTTAAAACAATTTGAATGTTTTTAAGATATTATAGTTAGAAAAAATAATAGTTATATTGCAGTTACAAAAATATAGCAGTTTTATATCTACAATGTTTTTTTAGTCATTTCTTTTGTTTTTTTGTTTCATTTCAATGGAGTGAAAAACAAAGGAAGCATTTTCAATTTCATTTGACAAGCTTTTCAATAAAATTTCTGTTTAAATTGCAAATGAAAAGAATTGAAACAAATAATGAATTCACAGAAAATTCCATCATGAGCTCAGAATGCATTATTATTCTGACAGGTAATCAAGATAAGTCTAAATGCTTTCAATGTGTCAAAGAGTTTTGGTATACTTACAAGGAATTTCTGAGACAATCTGAATTCAGATTCCTTCAATGCAATGATTAGATTGCTATATTTCCAAAGTTGTGTCAGTGAATTCTGTCCTTGAATGGTGTCACTCAAACAGGATTCCAAAGTAATTAAAATCTTAATTTAATACTTTTTCATTAAGTTCTTTGTCATAAGCAATCCTTTTACAAGTGAAAAAAAAGAACTTTTGAAATTTCATCTTATAATTTTATTCTGATTTTATGCAAAATTTTCCAGAATTCAACAGAAGCTTCTTTGTAGAATTCATCTGTTTGCTTTGAAAAGTTTTCTAATTCTGTTTACATCAAAAAACTAAAACATTAATTAACCTGAGGATCTTCAAAGTGCATGTTGATTCTATTGGCTTTGAATTCTTGGAAAGTGAGAAAAGTAAACAAAATAAAAATTAATTTCAATAAATATCATCCAAATTCTGGTGAATAGAGCATGTCGTGGAATTAGACAAGAACAGTCTTGGTTCATCAAAGACAGTATAACAAGGAATGTGATATGCTCAGAATGTTATCAGAAAGAGCCCTACAAATGCAGAAGAAAGTGTACCTGTGTTTTCTAGATTATGCAAAGGTGTTCACTAAACTATTTACATTATTCAGACTATTGTCCTCATCTTTGCTGCCATATTTATCACAATGTTTTGACTGATGTATGCACTGGTCTTCTTCAGGTGGTTTGAATGTCAAACTGAACCCTTTATTTTGCTCACTGGGGTAGACTGTTCTAGTTCCACGTGCCATGACTAATGGATGTGACATGTGTGATTATCTCCTGTTAATTTGCCGTTATCCACTGTGGATAAAAGTGTTGGTGAGATCCAGTGATATGACCCAAAAAGTTGTGAGTTCAATACCTAGTTAAAGCAGGGGAAAACTTGGAGAGGGGAATTAACAGGAGATGACTGATAACTGACATCCATTAGACATGGCACATGGAACTAGAACAGTCTACCCCAGCAAGTGAAATAAAGGGTTCAGTTTGACATTCCAAACACCTGAAGAAGGCCGGAGTGTACATTGGCAGAAACGTTGTGATAAATATGGCAACAAAGATGAGGACAATAGTCCAAATAATGTAAATAGTATGCATAATACCTCATCTCAGAAATATAGACAGGTGTTTGGTAAAGTACATTACAAAGGTTTGTTAAAGCTTCTCAGCAACTGTAAGATATTTGGGAAAGATATTAGAATAAACAAAAACTTATACTATCAACAAACCACCTGCATATGGATAGAAAATGAGTCCTACAGATACATAAAAATAGAAAGGGTGCAAGACAAGGATTTATCTTCTCACCAGACTTATTCAACCTATACAGCAAGGTGATTCTGAGCAGCATTCATTATTGGTAGCCACAACCTTAACAACACAAGATATGCAGAGGACACAATGTCGATAGTAGACGTAGAAAAAAGCTACAAAATCTCCTGCAGAAGGTAGGAAAGGAAAGTGAGAAGCAAAGATTAAACATCAATGGCAAGAAGATGGAATGCACATTTGTTAGCAATAGGATGAGCCCAAAGTGTGAATTGCAATTGGGGATACCAAAATCAAGGAAATGCAGAAATTAAAATATCTGAGAATTGTTTTAAGAGAAATCTAAAGGTGTATTGGGATAACCAAGAAAGCATCCCAAAAGCTAAGCAGTGTACTAAGAAATAGGAAAATATGGCTAGAAACAAGGAAAAGAGCACTGAATGCCTATGTGATATCTGTCCTTCTGTATGGCAGTGAATACAGGACAACCTCCTCAAAAATTAAGAAGAGGCTTGAAGCAACAGAAATCTGGTTCTACAGAAAGAGGCATAGAAACAAAATTGAAAGTAGCACTTAACATCAGGTAGAGACAGTTGAGGTTTTGGGGGCATATAATGAGGAAGGAGGGCTTAGAAAATATGTTACTCACAGGACAGATAGAGGAAAAGAGGAACAGGGAAAAACAACACATAACATACTTAATGAGATTGAGTAGACGGATGGCAGAACAGGGCTTAGGAGAAATAACTGTAAAACAGCTTATTAAATGCTACAGTGGACAGGAAGTAGTGGAAGGCCATGATCACCGAAATCCTAAAGGGTCACAGCACATTAAAAACTGAAGAAATGCAAGTAATAGAATAAAGATTTGTTCAATTTTATGTTTTCATTAAAATTTTAAAAGTACTGGTGTCAGTTTTGAAATTAATTTAACAGGAATTTTGTAACCTCTGCAACATTTTAGATTATTACCATTTATGGAAGATTTTTGATCTGATTAAAATTTCTATTTAAATTTCCTGAAGAGATTGTACCATTAGAAAACAAAAGGTATGAAGATAATGCCTCAGGCAAGTATAGACAAAGGTTTTCTGAAAAATAATGTACCCACAAACATACAGAGAGAGTGAGAGAAAGAGAGAGAGAGAGAGAAAGACATACGCACATATATACATTGATATATAGATCAATAAGTCCATAGCATAATAAGAAAAATATTTATTTACACAAAAATGCTTATTTTTCAGAAAAATGTGCTTTAATTTCAGTCTTCAGATTTATTGATTCACTAAGCCTAATTCTATCTATCTATCTATCTCTCTCATTCTTTTCATCTATCTATCTATCTATTTCATTCTTTTCATTTCTATCTCTCTCATTCTTTTCATCTATCTATCTATCTCATTCTTTTCATTTCTATCTCTCTCATTCTTTTCATCTATCTATCTCATTCTTTTCATTTCTATCTCTCTCATTCTTTTCATCTATCTATCTATCTCATTCTTTTCATTTCTATCTCTCTCATTCTTTTCATCTATCTATCTATCTATCTATTTCATTCTCTTCATTTCTATCTCTCTCATTCTTTTCATCTATCTATCTATCTATCTATTTCATTCTTTTCATTTCTATCTCTCTCATTCTTTTCATCTATCTATCTATCTATCTATTTCATTCTTTTCATTTCTATCTCTCTCATTCTTTTCATCTATCTATCTATCTATTTCATTCTCTTCATATCTATTTATCTTTCAAAGGGTATGAAAAAATCCTTGGCCTTATCAAGAAGAGATTTTTTCCAAAATTCTGATGTTTAGTCAATTGTTCAGATTTTAGAAAATGGTTCAGATCCTGAATTTATAAAATATATATTTGTTCTTCATTCTATCATTTAGGCTAAGTAACAAATAAGAACCTTTTATAAATTTAACATATTTTGCTTTTTTTAAGTTTAATAGTAAAAAAAAACATAGAAGAAAAAAATTTCATTGGTTAAGAAGACATTACGTGTATCTGTCCTGTCAAGCAGCATTTGTGTGTATAATTCTTGTGTGTATTTACATCATAATTCTAATCTCTGCAAGATTCGGATGTTAATGTCTATACACGTGTGCATGCATCTAGCAGGCATTTTCATCTATCTTTGATGGCTAATTGGAGCATTTCTGTGTGAGAGTAAAAGAATTTAAGTTATACCAGTTGTGGTTGTAGGTAGTATCTTAGATTCTTTAAGCATGGATTACTTCCCAGTTTTGACAAATTTTGGGAAAGCCTGGGTATATATAATGTCTAAAAATTTCTGAGTACACCTCTCAGTTAGAGTGCCTACTTAATCCCTGTAGCAGACATCTACTCAGGCACATTTCTGTTTCTTCAACATTCACAGAGCTAAACTTTGATTTATACTGTAAATATGCTGGTCAGAATTTAATTACAGTTTTTGAGAGAAAGCACATAATCTGTTGTAAAGAGAAGTTGAACAGGTGTAGTAACCTCCTCCGCCCCAACCAGTCATGGTCAATTCTGAACTTTAATACTAGCACAAGCATCAATGTCTTTCAAAGAGTTTCATCTGACCAGTTTCACTGTCAATGCTCGAGACAACCCTCCCTGGCTTAATCAAGAGGTCATCTCCTTAACAAATTGAACTTAGTGAGATTCAAACCTAGGTCGGTTCTACTTTTTAGTGGACTATAGTGTAGGGAAATTTTTCCTGGTTGCATGTGTGTTTGTGCTTGGCAATGTGAGTGGAATGAACAAAACCTGAGGCATGAAATATCTGTTCAACAGCTTTTATTTCTGGTTGAAAGAGAGTGCAAAATAGTAGTATTTTGTGGGGGGAAAAGTGGGTTTTCCCAGTTAAAAGTGTTCTTGAAGAACAAGAAATCAGAGTGTAAAACTGCTAGTTACAATGCATTTTCTACAAAAATCAAATGCATAGTAATTATAATCAAGATAAATCTTAACTTAGAAGCATCATAAAGAAATGCACAACTCCAGTTGGTAAAAACAAGAAAATTAAATTAATTATTTATTATAAAAAATTTTAAACTTCTAACCTCATCATGAAAAATATTAATTCACCTGCAAGATCCAAATTACAGAGAACCAATATTATTTCTGAATTTGCATTTCTCTCAAAGACCTGTGTTCCTGACTATTATATTCCATGCTAATAGGAATATATGCTTGAAAAACAAGGTGGATAAAATAGTAAAGGTTTATTGTAAAAACCAGTACAATAAGAATAAACGTATCAGTTATTCACAAGGTCGTCGCAAGTCAATCCAGTAGTGAGGGCTACTATTGGAAGGTCGGTAGTTCTCACGTAAGTTTGAGTCATACTCAACAGATCCCAGCTAGTATATTTAGCTACCCACCCCCATACGAGGGTTGCATGTGGCATAGGGCCGGCTTAACGTGGGTTCTCTAAGCCCGTAGGCTCGGTCAAAAAATTCCCTTTATGAACCCGCATAAACAGGTTCAGGGGCAGGCTACCTCCCCGAACAAGACTCTGCCCTTTGGTGGAGCCTCGTCCAGGTTCCTCTGTGCTCAGAGGCAGAGAGTTCAACTGTTTAGCTGGAACAGGTCGCAGCTAGAATATTTAGCCACCCATCCATGACGGTTGCATGTGACACAAGGCCAGGTTTAATCTGGCTTCCCTGAGCCCATAGGCTCAGCCAAAAATATTCCCTTTTTGAACCCACATAAACAGATTCAGGGTTAGTCTACCTTCGCAAAAGAGACTCTGTTCTTCGTTTCCTGAATCTTTTGTAAGCAGATTTATTTTTATAGCACTGCCTAACAAAACCAGGTGTAAGTGAATGTGAACTCCACTGAATAACCAGCCTAATGAGTCACATAACTAATTCCATCATCTGTATTCTGTCGAACAGGAGCACACATCAGTATCAGGACAAAGATAGGACAAGAACAGTGCAGGTTCATTAAAGACACTGGAAAAAAGAATGTGATATTTATGCTCAGAATGTTATCAGAAAGAGCAATACAAATGCAGAAGAACATGTACCTGTGTTTTATAGACTATGCAAAGGTGCTTGACAAAGTACACCACAAAGATCTTTTAGAGCTGCCCAGCAGCCTTGACATATTCGATAAAGACATTAGAATAATCAAAAATCTCTACTAGCAGCAAACCACCTGCATACAGATAAAAAATGAGTTCAGCAGCTATACAAAAATAGAAAGGGGTGTAAGGCAAGGATGTGTCTTCTCACTAGACTTATTCAATCTATACAGCAAGGCAATTCTGAAGGGAACTGGAGATCCTACCAGGATTCATCATTGGCAGCCATAATCTTAACAACATAAGATATGCAGATGACACAATACTGATAGCAGAAATGGAAAGGAAACTACAAAATCTCCTACAGAAGGTAGTGAAGGACAGCAAGAAGAAAGGACTAAGCATAAACAAGAAAAAGACAGAACACATGGTTATCAGCAAAAGGATGAGGACAAAATGCAATTTACAGGTCAGGCATATTAAAATCAAGCAGTTAGAGAAATTTAAATATCTGGGAAGTATTGTAACAGAAGACAGAAAGTGTATTTATGTGTGTAAAACCTTTAAATTGTTTTTTGAACACAGGAGTAGAGGTTTATCCCTTGTTTCCTGTTTAGGATTGGGTTTCTTCTAGAGTTTGCTTCTGCTCTCTACTTCTAACACTTGTCCTTTCTTATGCTAATATATGTCCACAAAGTAACCATCTACCTTGAGTAGCTCTTGGGCCTTGTATTGAGTGAACCTTACTAAAAAAAATTCAAACGTAAGTCGTGTAATATTGTTAATCAATGTTCAATTTACAACATCTAAACATTTACAAGCTTTCAGAAAATTAGTCTCGATGTATAAATTATACTTTTTTAGCGCTCTGTCAACAGGTCAAGCAGGTATAGAAATTTAAATATCTGGGAAGTGTTCTAATAGAAGATGGAAAGTGCGACCCTGAAGATATATTGGGATGGCCAAAGGTGCATTCCGAAAGCTAAGCAGAGTATTAAGAGACAGGAAAATTTTGTTGGAAACAAAGAAAACAGTACTGAACTGTTATGTGATATCTATCCTCCTGTATGGCAGTGAATGCTGGACAATCTCCTCAAAGATGAAGAAGAGACTAGAAGTAACAGAAATGTGATTCTACAGAAGGATACTGAGGATACCATGGGCTGAACATGTGTGCAATAACAAGGTTTTGGAGAAGATGGAAACAAAGAGGAAGAAGCAGCTGAAATTTCTGGGATACATGATGAGGAAGGATGGCATGGAAAATCTGATACTCACAGGACAGATAAAGGGAAAGAGGGACAGGGGAAAGTAATGTGTGGTATACTTAATTGGATTGAGCAAGTGGATGACATAACAGGGTCTGGAAAAAGTCAAGACTTATTAAGAGCTACAAGGGACAGGAGGATGTGGAGGGCCATGATCACCTGTCTTGTAGGGATATGGCACATAAAGTAAGAAAGTGGCTTCATTGATTAAAACAAAATATGATGCTGTTGTATGATAATTTTTATAATTCAGTGCTTATTTATTGTCAAAATCAAAGCAAATCCAAAGAAGTTATTGAAATTTTATCTTTTACCTTCAAAAAGTACAAAAATATCACATTTTAAGCTGTCTTTAATGAAATGGAGCATAACATCAAACTTTTTACCTCTGAAGTATATTTTTCAGTGTTTATTCATATTGCATATCAGAGTCAAAGTTCAGTCTCATTATTATAAATGCTTTTGGTGTTATTAGTTTTATGTGAAACTATTTTTGTACAAACTTTTAAAAGTTATAATGTCTCTTACATTAATGAGAATATCAAAAACTTTTATTGAAAAATGATAATTTAAAAAAAAAAACTCTTAGTTAAATTCCATTTTATAAATTATTTTCTTTTAGCTTTTTGACACCATCTTTATTCTATTGTCATGTGCAACATGTAAAATTCCCTTCAGAAATGAATTGTCATTTTTTTTCACTTGATATTTTAGGCCATCAAAATAATTTCAATTAGTAAAATAATTTTGGAGAAGAATGCATTACTGGCATATTCATATCTGATAGGTGCAAAATATTCTTTCTTTAATTCTGTCTCATGAGGAAAATGAGACACAAATTTAGGTGCTAAGTATTCTTTCTTTAATTGAAAGTGGACACTGAAGTCCACACCAAGTGGTGACAGTCTGATTCATACTTGAACACAATCTTCATAGCATAAACATTACATTCAAGCATGAAACAAACTGTTGCCACTTGGTGTTGACCTCAGTGTCTACTTTTATATTTATAGTTATTTTCTAAACACAGTTTAGATGTGTTAAGTCCAAAAGTATTGGGCACCTAGTGAGGATCGAACTCACTTTTCAGTCATAACTGATCTAGCAAGACAAGTTTACTAAGCATTACACCGTTTTGGGGTGCCCAATTGATTTTCTAAGCATACTTTAGATGTGTCACAAGGCTGAAAGTATGGGACACCCACACTTATATTTATATATACTCTATTGCTGATATTGATAACTTTTACCTATAAATTATAGCATATCTTAAAACTATATTTTTATCATATATACACTACAGGAAAAATGTATCGAACCACTTTGAATTTCTTTAAAAAGACCTTAAAATGAACTACAGTGTATTTGCTTTTATTTTTCAGTCTTTCTCCAGGCTCCTGTTACAACCAAAAAGTTAATATTTGGGTTCATCTGTCTACAATACATTTTGTTAAATTATGAATATTTTGTAAGATAAAAATATTTTGTTTCCACAGTAGACCTTTTAAGATTACCAAAATTTCCAACTGAGTTAAATATTAACACAGGTTTTAAATTTTAACTGACTAATGTTGCAAACAAGACATTCATAGCTGTCTCTGTTTGAAGGAATAAACATTGTCCCATTACAACAGTATTTGCACATTTTTTAAATTCATTTTTAATTTTGAAGTAATCTGGCACAAAATGGCAAAATCAAAATATATAAGTATTAAGGTGAAGCACAAACTAAAATTTTATTCAAAGAAGGCTACTCTCAAAGACAAATTGCCAAGCAATTGAAGATTTCTAGACATACAATATTTGGGACAAAGGCAGTTAGAAACTGACACAAATGTTGATAGAAAAAGAGCTGGAGAACCAAAATGACAACTGCTGTTGAAGATAATCACTTGATTATTGAGAGCAAATGAAAGAGAAGAAAAACTGCTCCTCCAGAGTTGATTGATAAAAATAATTCCTCTTGGCAGCAATGAGTATCATTCTCAGTTGTAAAAAATTGACTTAGATCAGCAGGATTCAGCGGCTACATAACCATAAAAAAATCCCTCTTACATATGGTGAATAAGCAGAAAAGATTGTTATGGGTAAAAAAGCATAAGAATTGGACACTGAAACAGTGGCAAAATGTATTGCGGATAGATGAATACAAATTAAAATTTTTTTGATAGTAAGAGGAGAGTGTGTGTGAGAATTAAGCAAGGAGAAAGACTCAGTGATGAATGTGTGGTTTCAACAGTTAAGCATGTTGATGGGTCTGTTATGGTGTGTCAGTGTTTTGGGAGAGAGAGGCCTAGGAATTTGAATCAGGTCAAAGGAATCTTAAAAAAAGAACAACATCATTCAGTTTTGCAAAGACATGCTATACTATTTGGTTTATGCATAATTGGAAAACAAATCACCTTTCAACAAGATAACATTCCAATACACTC
The DNA here is from genome assembly GCA_963932145.1 of Acanthosepion lycidas. Classification (NCBI taxonomy): domain Eukaryota; kingdom Metazoa; phylum Mollusca; class Cephalopoda; order Sepiida; family Sepiidae; genus Acanthosepion; species Acanthosepion lycidas. Next base: position 85,298,348 of record OZ010605.1, read on the forward strand.
TTATACATTATATCAAAATTACCTTGAGTCAAAAAAAAAGCAGCAAAATTTTGGAAATTATGACTTGGCCATGTTAATCTGCTGACCATTCTCCCATGGGATTAGTATGAAGTGGTTAGGAGAGTTTGAAGAGAATACCTAAAGAGTAAGAGTGAGCTTTTTCAGTGCTTGAAGAATGCTTGCAAAGATCTGCTATCCACATTTTTTAAAAACTGTTGAAAGAATGCCAACAATGTGTAAAGCAGTAATTAAGGCAGGTGATGGTCTTATTGATGCAAACAAAATATGATGCTGTTGTATGATAATTTTTTTATAGCCAAGTGCTTATTTTTTGTTAAAATAAAATTAAATACACTGTCGTTACTGAAATTTTAACTTTTACTTAATAAAAATACCTGTCCTGGGTATGACAATAAACTACACGACATCCTGGGTATGATGATAAACTACGTCCAGCAGCAAGACCTCTGATCAGGAGGTTTTGAGGAGCATGGAACCAGCTCTTAATTGCTGGTATTCCCAGGTCCACTCTGACCTGGGGTGGTATCACCTGTTAGGGTCTCAGCTATGGGCAAATAGTTAACCCCAAAACCGGGGTAAAAACATTATGAAAGTTTAAAAATAGGTTTTAATACCAGAAATACTTTGTAAAATAAATACCAGCAATAAATTTTTGAAGAAAAAAAATATTACCAACAATACATTTTTGAAGTAAAAATATTACAACTATATATTTTTGAGGAAAAATATTACCAGCAATACTTTTTTAAAGGAAAAATATTATCAGAAATAGATTTTTGACGAAACAAAATATTACCAGCAATAGCAATTTTTTAGCATTAAATAACCCATTGAGGTTGATATGCCATAAAACAAAATAAAACAAACCAAACCAAACTAAGAAAAATACAAATATATTTCATTTTAAGGTGTCCCCAAATTTTCGCCTGTATATGCATATATATTAATCCCCACTCCCATATATATATATATATATATATATATATAGGGTGCAATTGGTAAATTGTTGCTATTTTATATTTTTAATTTTGCACATTGGTGTTGTTTTTTTTCCTTTAT
>OZ010605.1:85304427-85311927 GCA_963932145.1 Acanthosepion lycidas
TCCTGAATCATGTGAGAAGCAGAATGGCATTGCATGGATGCAGTTGATAAATTATTATTAATATTAGTGATTCAAAATATTTCTTATTGTTTCATTTCAAATATATATTTTTATATCTTCCTTTTTCTGAAATAATTTAAACTGTTTGGAAACATTATTAGATTAAAGAAAATTATTATTTTCTTGTTCACTTCATTCTTTCTTTCATTTTTTTTTCTAGATTTCTTACTTTTACTTTGTTTCTTTTTATTTATTTCTTTTTCTAATAGACTTAATTGTTCTTTCTTTCTTTCTTTTATTTCTTTCTTTCTTTCTTTTTCTAGATTTCTTAATCCTCCTTTGTTTGTTTGCTTGTTTCCTAGTAGACTTAATTGTCCTTTCCTTCTTTCTTTCTTTTCCCAGCATATTTAATTTTCCTTTCTTTTTCTTTCTTTATTTCTCTTTTTCTTTCCTTCTTATTATTTTGTCTTTTCCTCTTAGACTTAACTGTCTTTTCTTTCTTTTATTTGTTTCTTTCTTTTTCCAGTAGATTTAATTCTACTTTCTTTCTTTTTCTTTCTTTCTTTTTCTTTCTTTCTTTTATTATTTCTTTCTTTTCCTAGTAGACTTAATTATTCTTTCTTTTTCTTTCTTTCTTTTATTATTTCTTTTCCTAGTAGACTTAATTATTCTTTCTTTCTTTCTTTCTTTTCATAGTAGGCTATATTCTCCTTCCTTCCTTCCTTTCTTTTTATTTTTTATTTCAAATCAATTTAATCTCTATTAAAATATTCTTACTCAAGCCAGTATTTGTAAACCAATGTACTTTATAAAATTTCCAAACTTAGAAATGTCATTGTGTGTTCTTCAGTAATTCCTTTTCATTTCCAAGACATCTGTTTGTGTAAAAGATTCCAAAGTTTTGGCTAAAAACAAACAAATTGGTAGAAACATGACAAATGGTCCTTCCTGATTTCCCATTTACTTTAAAAGAAATCTTTATAACTTGTTGTTTCACTGTTTTTGTTCTTCAGTCCAAAATCCAATTTAAAGATAAATGTCCCAAAACACATCTCCTCACCTGAGGTTCCAAGGAAACCCTCACTTGTACAAGAACTTCCTAAGAGACGGTTTTCTTTTTGTTCAATCTGCCATTCAAAAAATTCTCAGTTGACTCCCAGATGTCTGCCATCTTTGTTTGCTATCTATTTGCCAGAAGACAAGATGTCTGCAGGAAGCACCCAGGTATTTTCTCTTCCATTCTTCTTCTTCTAATCATTTTCAACTGGTTTGATCAATTCCTGAACTTCTAGATCCTTCCTTGGAAAGCCTGAAATATCTCTTCCTCTTCAGAGTCTTGATTTGTCTTTGATGGAAACTTTCTATTTCTTCGGACGCCAAAAGACAAAAATGCAAAAAGCTTCCTTTGACATAGACATAATTTCCTCTGCCGACTGTGGCACCAGTCAAGCCAAACGTTGCTGGCCAATGTCTGCACAAATTCATCGAGTTCTCCCACATTAGTATTTATGCTTCTTCCTGCTGTCATTTTGACAATTTATCAATTCTTGTCTCAGTCTTGACTTCTTGGAGAAATATTAAAAATCTCTCTTCAAGATTATTTTTGCATTCTTCTATCTATCTATCTATCTGAGTCCTTTTAATATCTATCTATCTATCTATCTGAGTCCTTTTAATATCTATCTATCTATCTATCTATCTGAGTCCTTTTAATATCTATCTATCTATCTATCTATCTGAGTCCTTTTAATATCTATCTATCTATCTGAGTCCTTTTAATATCTATCTATCTATCTATCTATCTATCTATCTGAGTGCTTTTAATATCTATCTATCTATCTATCTGAGTCCTTTTAATATCTATCTATCTATCTATCTGAGTGCTTTTAATATCTATCTATCTATCTATCTGAGTGCTTTTAATATCTATCTATCTATCTATCTGAGTCCTTTTAATATCTATCTATCTGAGTCCTTTTAATATCTATCTATCTATCTATCACTGTTCATATATATTGCTTTTTCACCTCATCTATCTATCTCAGTATTTACATATCTATCTATCTAATTTTGTTCATATCTATCTATGTTTTCATATCTATTTACCTAATTTTGTTCACATCTATTTAATTTTCTTCATATTTGTCTATCTGTCTATCTATTCATCTGTTCATCTCTATCTAATTTTGTTCACATCTATCTAATTTTGTTAATATCTATCTATCTATCTATCTATATATCTCAGTCTGTACATATCTATCTAATTTTGTTCACATCTATCTAATTTTTTTCATATCTATCTATCTGTTCATATCTATCTGTCTAATTTTGTTCACATCTAATTTTGTTCATTATCTATCTAATTTAGTTTATATCTATCTATCTATCTATCTGTTCATATCTATCTATCTATTTATCTATCTATCTAATTTTGTTTACATTTATCTAATTTTGTTCATATCTATCTATCTATCTATCTATCTATCTATTTCACTGTTCATATCTATCTATCTATTTATTTATTATACAGTTTTTGTCTATAATTCGATATATGTGCAGATGGTGTAAGGATGTGTGGGTGCTGTAATGAATAGTAGTTCACAGTAAAAAATAGGAGACCCAAATACAAACTGCAAAAGTTCCTCAAAAAATTATGTTCATCAAAACCTTGCACAATTTTTAACAATATTTTTTTTTAATTTGGATAGAAAGCATCAACCTTTGATTTCTAGTCAAGATATTATGATCTTAAACAGAACAAGATTTACATAAATGCTAAATAAAATGCCATTTAAGGTTTCACAATCTAAACAGTGCTATAAATAATTATGTTTTGTGAAACTTTCTGGCATACTTTTTAACAAAGCACTGCCAACTTTTATATGGTTTGGAAACTCACCAACATAGACTTTTTGTTATTCTTTCTATGTCTATAAAAATAAGAAAATAACAAATTAGAATAATGTTAATTTTAGCATATCAAATACATTGATAGAAATTACCTCTGAAATTTATATCTTACATCATTCTCAGCTGTCAGACTCTAATTTACCATCCACTTGGCTATTTGAGGTCTTCGATGATCGTAAATGTAGTGTTGAGCTTTTTTAAGCAAATGATTGACTAATGTTTATCATAAAAGATCAGAAGTTTTTTAATTATTTTCTGTAGAGCAACTAAGATAAGCTGACCATTACTCATAACTTTCAGGTAAATTAATAAAAGATTGTTGTACAGAAAGTTAATGGGTTTCAATTGATGAAGTCCCAGCTTGCCTTTAATTAATTACTAACACTAATTAATTAAGATTGATTAGCACGGATTTTACACATTCATTGATTAGCGTGGAGTGGAAATCATTATGCACTCTCAAAAGAACATGGTTGGAACATAAGTTTGTAGAAATTTTAAGGGAATTTCAAAGATAACTTTTAAACATTTGTCAGAAGATTTATTCAACAACATATTTGCCATTTTGTTCCACTGGATTTCACAATCTTTGAGACAGCAGCATGATTCCATGCTACTAGATAATGGTATCATTTTGGGTGATGAACTGATCTGTATGGTTTTTACAGGTTTCTAGAGAATTGAAGATTTACCCATTAAGAGAATTTTACAAATCAGATGAGTAAAATAGGTGAAGTAAGACATCCCAGACAAGCAGCACCAATTTCTGCCAGATTTTCAAGACATCTGGAAAAGTACACATCTGAATACAACATCTGATTTTGCAGAAGGAGCTCATAATGCCGTGCCAATGCCACCAGATACACATTATTCCCTTCTTTGGATGTGGATCTGTTTTTGGAGGATATTTCTTTTGCTTCATATTGTTGTAAACAATTGATTTTTCATTGCCTGTGAGCATCCTTTTCAATTTTTTTGTTGTGTTTGGACAGGGAATCGTGACAGAAATGTAACTGATTAAATTTACTTTAGAAATGTCACATCAATTCACATATCTAATTGTTTTCAAATGTTTTACATATGAGATTTGTGGAGTATCTTCATAATCACATATAATCTCACAGATCATGTGACCTGGATTATTTTTAATCAGTATTTCCATTTGGTCCTCATCAACTGATGTAGGCCTGCTGGAAAGTTCCAAGTCTTCCAGATCAAAGTTTCCACATCCTGCATTAATAGATTTAAACAGTGTAGACACAGGAATCAACAATGAAGTGTGAATGTAACAGTTACCATGCATTTTTGATACATATAAGCATCCTCTCTCTCCTTCTCTCTGTGTATATACATACATACATATATATATATATATATATATATTAGGTTGGTGCAAAAATAATGTCGTTTTCTCACATATGTTACTATGTGAGAAAACAACATTATTTTTGCACCAACCTAATATATATATATATATATATATATATATATATATATATATATATATATATATATATATATATCAGTCTGTTCATATCTATCTATGTTAGTTCATATCTATATCAATCTCTTCATCTAATCATATATATATATACATATATATATATATATATATATATATGTACTATAGTTCAAAAGTTTGAAGCCACCACCAAAAGATAATATGGACTGAAGTTAACAGGACAGTGAAAGAAAAGAAAAAAAAGATTTCTTAGAGTCATTGAAAAAAGAATGGAATCAAATACTTTTAGAAACTTTTGCAACAAATGCCAAAACTTTGTGCTGCAGTAATCAAGGCTAAATGAGGATATTTTGATGAGAGCAAAATTTAATCATAAAATGTTTTTTTTTCTTTTAGTCATAATAAAATTTCTAATAAAAAATCATGTGTCATTTTTATTTTTAACCATTTTTAATAATTATCTTTTATTTAAAATACAAAACAACTGCTTTTGGGACCAATTAAAAAAATAACCAGGGGTTGCCTCAAACTTTTGAACTGTAGTGTAGTTCATATGAATAATAAAGACAGAAGTGTTTCTTCCTGTGTGGGACTTTATCAAGGCAAATGTATGGATTTTATTCTGTAACAAGCATTTATATACAAGAGCAAAAATGATATTGGTTTTTCAAAGCTTTTAAGTTTAAGAATGCTCATAAATATTCATCAGGTGAGATGAAAATGTCAGGCAAAGTATGGAGGACTTGAAGTGACACAATTCAATGTCTAATAAACGAAAATCAGTAAGTGATGTTTTTGAAAAGGAAATACTTGCATTTGCCTTGATAAAGTCCTACAGTAGACTAGACTTGTCAGCTAAGATAAGTCTTCTTTTTATCTATATTATTTATATTTTCTTTTTACGTATATACGCTATCTGAAATTTTGACACACACACACACATATATATGTAGTTCTGCATATATATATATTTATATATATACATATATATATATATATATATATATATATATATGCAGAACTACACATATATATATATACATATACAGAACTACACATATATATATATACACATATATATATATACATATACAGAACTACACATATATATATATACACATATATATATATACATATACATATATATATATATATATATATATATGCAGAACTACACATATATGTATATACACATATATATATACATATACATATATATATATATACACACACACACACGCACACACACATATATATATATATATATATATATATATATGATAGTAAAAAGAAAGAACATTAAGATATATAATCTGGTGTTCTTATTGATATTTTTATTTTTACAAAACAGTGTTCAATGTAAATTTACAGAGCATAAATATTGTGTAGCGAAGGAACCATGTTTTTAACTCAGTTACTTTATAATATATATATATATATATATATATATATGTATGTATTCAAGTCCCCCTAATAATTTCTATCCTTGCTTGAACTGGCTTCTAATGGAGTGGCTTAGGGATAGAAGACATGACTCATGGGGGCACAGTCCACTGGGTTAAGTAAAACTGGATGAATTATATGATGGATTTTGTGAAGAGCAGCTTGTTTGTTACCTCTTTGTCACAAAGACCTGTTGCTCCAGTGGGTATGATGCTTGTGCCATATTGTAATGGTCCGTATTTGATTGTCAGTAGAGGGGATGCACACTGCTGATGAGTACCAAAATAGGACAAAATGGCTGTCCACAGCTTTCTGCATTCTGTTGAGGATTCTTCTAGATTTTATGAATTACTTATGGTTATCTCAAATCACCTTAATAATTTCTATCACACACACACACACATATGTATGAATATATAATTATTTCTTATTCCTTCAAACATTATTGCTTTTAGTAATAAGAAATAATGCTGTATTATTTAGATATATATCTATATACTTAATAATATAAAATAAGCTCAGAAGATTCATGCAGTAATAGAAATGGAGTGTTGTTTAAGTTAAATTTTAAATATCTGATTCCAATATTAATAAAGTTCATCCACTGGGGTTGAATAAGACCAATGTAATTCACGTTGGTTTAAATAAATCTATACCCAGATGAGGTAATTTTGGATTTTATTGCTATGTAATTTATATGCTACATTATAATAAATACATTGAGTTTTTTTTGAGAATTAGTTTTAATATTTGTTATTATTAGGATCTACTTGGATTATATACCAACAGATTCATTACCTTTATTATATATACATATATAATATACATACATATATAGATATAATATGCATATATATATATATATATAGATATAATATGCATATATATATATATATATAATATGCATATATATATATAATTTGCATATATATATATATATAATATGCATATATATATATAATATGCATATATATATATATAATATGCATATATATATATATAATATGCATATATATATATATATATATATATAATATGCATATATATATATATATATAATATGCATATATATATATATAATATGCATATATATATATATATAATATGCATATAATATGCATATATATATATATATATAACATGCATATAATATGCATATATATATATATATATATATATATATATAATATGCATATATATATATAATATGCATATATATAATATGCATATATATATATATATATATATATATATATATATAATATACATGTATATATACATATATAATATACATATATAATATACATATTTATATATACATATATAATATACAAGGTAACCAAAAAAGTTCTGTCTGGTTTTTGATTAGTCAATGAATGAAGTCGAAATATATACAAAATACATGTAGCAATTGTTTTCAAATTCGAACAGCTGGAAGTAGGAACATCAGACGTTAAAAAAACACACGCACTGTGCCCGGCCATCAGTTATAAGCCGGACAGCTGTGAGAAGGATGGAAGTGTCTAGAGATAACGCTCGGGCTGTTTGCTTTATAACTTCAAAGTGGGCTTATCAGCAGCTGCATCAAGTCGCCACATATGTGAAGCGTTTGGGGATAGTGCTGTGGATGAACGTACTGCAAGGCGTTGGTTTGGAAAATTTCAAGTTGGGAAATTTGTCTATTC
>OZ010605.1:85318414-85370914 GCA_963932145.1 Acanthosepion lycidas
ATATATATATATATATATATATATATATAAACAGAGAGAGAGAGAGAGTGTATCAAAAATACTTTTACAAATTTTGGGGGTGGGTTCCTTCCACAAAAACAACATGGATAAAACTCTATGTAAAACATATGTCCACAGATCCTTCATTATTAAGTTTAAAGAAAGTTTGTGGTAGATGGCACTATGTTACATTTGTCCTTTGTGTAAATTTGTGGCTAGTCTGTCTTCTACATTTAACGTGCGTAATAGTGAGTTAACTGAGAAGTGTTCGTTTAACAATGGCAGGATATTCATATCATGAACAGGCAGATATGATTTTTACATAAGGTCACACAAATGGTAATGGATGAAAGTCTGCACAGCTGTATCAGATTGAATTTCCAGACTGAAGGCAGCTGAGTAATCCAAACTTTACTACTATTTATTGGTGTGTTGCTGAGACAAGATCTGTGGCATCACAAACTTTGGATTGAGGAAGATCAAGATCTGTTCGTACACCTGACGACGAAGAATAGATACTTTTGGCTGTCGGAGAAGATCCCGATATGACCACATGTCAAGTGGAGCTCCTGTATCTGCATCATTTGCAACATGTACAGGGTCCTTGACTCTCTAATCACTCACCACAGGAGAACTTATGCCGAGGATTTATTGCACAAACTGCCAATCTATTGTTTGTCTCTTCGGTCTTGTTGATGAATGAGACAACATTTTAAAGAGATGGAATAAAATATTTAGATAACCAACATTTGTGAGTGGACCAGAATCCCCATTATACAATACAGGCTAGACACCAGCATTAATTTACAATTAATGCATGCACTGGAATTGTAGGTAGCAGTTTGGTAGTTCCATATGTTCTCCCAGCATGTCTTACAGGCAATGTCTGCAGGGACTTTATTTCAAATGCACTTCCAGACCTGTTAGAGGATGTACCCCTGTTAATACGAAAATACATGTGGTTCATGCATGATGGGGCACGAGTGCATTTTAATTACATTGTTTGTGATACACTGACTTACATCTACCAGGAAATATGGAGAGTTAGGGGAGGACCAGTTCCCTGTCCTTCACAGTCCCCTTTGAATTTTTATCTGTGGGGCCACCTAAAACTATTGGTCGATGCAGTAGACATTAATAATGTGGAAACGCTTCATTGATGTTTTATGGGAGCCTACAAAACCATCTGATATTGTGTGGGAGTATTTGAAAGGGTCTGCCTGTTAATGATCCAACGGGTGTATATGTGTGTAGAAGCAAGCAGATGATATTTTGAACATTTGTCATGAGTTGTTGTGTTGATATATATATATATATATATATATATATATATATATATATATATATATAAAGCAAAATGTTAAATTTATAAACATTTTCTATTTGTTCTTTATTCCATATTTGATCGCAATTCACACACACATGTGTATATATATATATATATATATATATATATATATATATATATATATATATATATAGAGAGAGAGAGAGAGAGAGAGAGAGAGAGAGTTGCAAATTAAAAAAAAATTATTTTATGAAAGTATTTATTTATTTATATATATATATTTGATATTTCAAAGTGTCCTCAATCTTTCATCAGAAATAACTGTTTGTTACTAATAAATTAAAATTTTTTTGTTAGCAAGTAGCGTCCATCGCGAGATGTGGACGTCACGTGATATGGAACGCCACTGTTCGGATATTCCTAACTTAAATCTAACTGTCATAAATATTTTAAATGTTGTTTAAAAGAATTTTTTTAACTATATCTAAAAAAAAATTGCTTAACTATTGAAATATTTATAAAGATTTAAAATACCCAAGTCCCTATTCAACCCTAGTTTATGTGTATTTAATTTTAAAATCCAATGTTTCTTTTTTTCTGCGTGTGTATGTGGAACTAAAATCGGAATCTATCAAACATTTGCAGTTTTCTAATCAATGTCCTGATTGATTAAAGTGTTTAGCTATGGGGGAATAAGGGTTGTTTTTACGTATGGTTTGTTTATGATTATTGAAACGAAATCTAAAATTATTTCCAGACTCACCAATATATCCACTATTAGGACATAAGGTGCAGAATAAATAATAGATTGCGTTATGGCTATCGCAGGTGAGGTTAGGTGGCTGTATCTTGATATTGGTGTTGGGTACAGAAAATATATTAGCTATTATTAAATGTTTGCAAACTAAGCAACGAGGTTTGTTACATTTGTAATTTCCTGATTGGTTTCTATTGTTTAGATATTTGGTAGAGGTGAGGATAGCTGATAGATTAGGTGATTGTTTCTTTGCATTTATGGGTGGTTTATCGAAAATGTCTGACCTTTTTGTCTAACTGGAGGTTCTTGTAATCCTTTTTTAAATTGTGAATAAGTGTGTGGGAATATTGATTGTGGTTAAAAACCATGGGAATCCGATTGTTGCTTTTATTTTTCTTGTATGTAAGAAGTGTGTTACGATTTATCAGGATAGTTTTATTTAGTGTTTCTTTTATTATTTTTATTGGGTATTTACATTTTAGGAATTGTTGTATAGGAATTAATGTTGTATAGAAAATATAAATGGTCTGAGCATATGCGTTTGATTCTTAGAAATGAGCTGTATACAATAGATTTTTTTAATTTAAAGGGATGACAGCTGTTAAAGTATATATATGTCATAAAATATAATTTTAAGATATGCTATACTTATGGGTTAAAGTGTTCAATAGCAGGGATAGAGTATATGTAAATATAGAAGTGGACATTGAATTCAACACCCTTAGTCAACAGTCTGTTTCATGCTTAAATGGAATCTGAACAGACTGTCACCACTGGTTGTTGACCTCAATTTCCACTTTACACACACACACTTATTTATATATATATACATAGAATGAATATGCATTTTTTTTCTCAATGGTAGCACAACTTTGAGTTTCATATACAACCCAATCACCAGCATTAATTGTGCAAGAAATTTAGAGGAAAAATGCATATTTAATATTATAATAAACTATAGCTATGTTATTATATATCAAGGACAATTTTATTAGCACCAACTGTTGATGTGCAATATTTAATGTGCAATATATATATATATATATATATATATATATATATAAAGCGCTGTTAGATTGGCTGACCTTTTAGATCTTGCTCTCACTTCTTGAAGATTATTCAGACAACCAGATTGAAAAATTCCACTAAAACAAGTTGATCTCCATTCTACCCACTCCAAAGCTAAGCGCTCAAGGGTGTTATGTGGTATATTGACTGCTGACAAGTTTCTTTTTCCGCTTGTCTTTGTATCTTAGCCATGGGCGTCCTACATTCCTGTAGCCCTTGTGAAAGAACGGCCATCACCCATCGGTCTGCCACTGTGTAGAGCTCCATATAGTGTGTATTTAGGCAGCATCTTTTCATTCATACACGTTCCATTAAATAATATAGACAAGTGTTGTCTATTTATTTTATGTAAATTTTTTTCGTAACTTCTGATAAGTTTAATAACATTATCGTTGAAAGAAGAAAGAAATTCACAGTAGTGATCCATATTTTTTAATGCAATCTAAGCTTTCAGCTTACTTAAGCCATTATCAAAGATGTCAATTACAATATATTAAACAATATACGGACAAGACAGTGATGATAGTCTGTCAATGTTTACATAGAAGATTTCTAAGCAACGATAAACACGCGCATATAAGACGCTAGAAGCGAAAATCGCACCGCATCTCATGACGTCACACATGACCACACGAAAGTGAATTGTAGAAGTATGAATCAAAAGCCGTTGGTATAAACCAGTGGCTTCTGTTACCAATTATAGACATTTAAGAATATTTGTAGAGATGCCATAATTGATTTTGTTTAGGTTGGGTTTCAACTGTTTGATGTATAATGCTTCAAGGATTTTTAGTTTTTGTCTCTTGTTTTCATCTCAAAGTATGATTGTGTTTTCGATAAGTATTTTGCGGAATTGTGTGTGCGGACAGCCATGTTGTTTTAAATGCCTAAAAATGTTAGAGTTTTCATCAAATGTAATGTCAAGCGTCGTGAAAGCGAGTTTGTGGTGTGACCAACATAAATATTATTTAATTCGTTGGAGATACACTCTCCCAAAGGGCACTTGAATTTATAAACTATGTTGGTTTTGTGCAAATATCGCTAACCGGGGGAGAAGAATTATTGCGAAGAATTAAGTTGGATATACTAGATTTAGTGTAGTATATGATTAATTTAATTTTTTTGCTAGGATCTGTAGTTGATATATTAGAATATACTAAATTTTTTAGTATATTTTCATCTTGTTTATAATTAGTATGCATTTGATTACGATATAGGAGATTAATATGTTTGAGATCAGTAGAACCAGTATTATGTACAATTTTCTTAGTATTGAGATTTCTAAGAAAGCATCCTATTTGTTCATCAACTATATAGTTTGGAAAGCTATTATTAATAAGTGTCTGTTTTATATTCTTTAGTTCACTGTAAAAAATCTGTTTTGTGGATGAATTAGTTTCTGCACGATGTATTAGATTCTTTATAATTGCTATTTTGTAGTAATATGGGCATTCGCTCTTGTAGTTAAGTGTACATGAATTTATTCTTGTAGGTTTTTTGTATGGCGAAATAATAAATTTGTTATTATTTGTGTTTATCAATATGTCAAGGAAGGGGATTTTATTATTAGTATTGAGTTCATATGTGAATGTAAGGACAGAATTATTTTGGAAACGTTTTTGAAGTTGTTGAAACTTGACTAATGCATGGAATAATAATGCAACACAAAATGTACTTAGAACAAAATGTATTGAAACAAGAAAGTGTACACAATATTTACATATAGTCTTTTGTATATTCCTGGGAAGACCGTTCCTGGAGAATGTGCTGACCGAGTCGCAGTCGGGCAGTCTCTGGTTGGATCTCTCCTCATTCCTCTCTTCCCGGTACCAACCATATTTATATGGTCGGTACTCCACTATGCAAATTAGGTGGATCCTACCACAACACCCCCTTTCCAAGCCTTGGAATCCCTTTTGGATTTCAAACTGGCTTCCTGTGGTGAACAGTCCCGTAGAAGCAAGCGAGCCAGAGTGGCTTGCATCTGGTGTATAGGAGAATAAGGGTCTTACCTTAACGGGCAGCACGTGACATCAAGTTTGCTTCGTGAAAATGGCATTACTCTCCCGTCCAGCGCTGTAACTACAGGATGGGATGACGAAGTTGAGAATGCCTCTATTAATTGCATGTTAACCAACATCATAGCCAGAATACGCGAGGCCGATCCAGTAGGAGGAGACTGGTGTGTGAGTGGCCGCGAAATGAACGTATGGGTGGATGCGAGTTCCGTAGCCACAGGTGTCGTATTAGAGGTAGATGGAAACGTTATTGAGGATGCATCGTGGCTACGCCCGGTTGGAGATGCTAAGCACATCAATTTGGCCGAGCTAGACGCAACGATAAAGGGTATGGATTTGGCTCTTCAATGGCAAGTGTCAACAATACATCTTTTTACTGATTCAGCATGTGTTCATCAGTGGATTTCGAACACCTTAACTGGCAAGGCTCGAATAAATACGAAGGCATCTGGTGAAATGTTAGTGCGGAGACGGCTAAACACACTTCGCGAGCTTGTAGCTGAATATGGCTTGACGGTGGACATAATACTGGTCAAATCCAACATGAATCTGGCTGACCGGCTGACCAGGGTGCCAAGAAAGTGGTTAAACCTATACAAGGAGGAAACGGAGCCAGTGCATTCAGTATGTGTTACTGCAACAACCAAGATGGACGCACGCCAAGTGGCTAATGTCCACCAAAAAACCGGACACCCAGGCATAAAAAGGACCCTGTACTTTGTCAGGTTGATAGACCCTTCAGTATCATCAGAAGTGGTAAAAGCCGTTGTCAAGGAATGTGAGGCGTGCCAAACCATTGACCCGGCTCCAGTGCATTGGCGAAAAGGAAAGCTGAACGTGCGGGACAACTGGAATAGGTTAGCGATAGACATCACTCCCCATGGTGGTAAGCATTTTCTGACAATTATTGATTGTGGGCCTTCTCGGTTCGCAATATGGCGTCCACTACGTCAACAAGATTCTACTGGCGTAGTTCGGCAGTTAGAGGCAATTTTTTATGAACGGGGTCCACCACTCGAGATATTGACAGATAATGACACAGCATTCACGTGCAAACATTTCAAGAATTTTTTGAGTAATTGGGGTGTACTGTTGCGGTTCCGGTGTGCCTATGCACCTGCCGGGAATGGTATAGTAGAAAGAAGTCACCGAAGCATCAAAACCATTGCATCTAGAAAGCAGTGCTCTATACCAGAGGCGGTTTACTGGTATAACGTTACACCTAAAGATAATCATTCACCTAGCACTGCACCTGCTGATGCACTTTATAGGTACCATACCCGTGTCTGGGGCATCGAGGCTATGTGCCCCATTGAATCGCAGAATATTCAAGGAGCATATGAAGTGGGAGACGTTTGGGTGAAAACTCCACATGGGAGGTGCACGACTAAATTTAGAATGGGTCACGTGACTCATGTTAATAGCCCACAGTCAGTGCACATTGATGGAGTTCCACGTCATGTGAAGGACTTGCGTCCCTTTATAGGAACGGTCCCGACAGATACACAGGACAGTGATTCTGAAGAGAGTGAGCGGTTAGTACAGTTGAGATCAACCCCGTTAGGAGACACTGATCACTCGCTTGATACTGAATCTGTTATAGACGACTCCCTAACTGCTAGCGTCCAAAATAATAATGAGGTACATCCTGCTAGCTCCCCTGAAGACAGTTCATCTGAAGATGAAGCTTGTGTTGCTCCACTCCCTCGACGAAGTACCCGGCGAAAACGATCTGCTCGCGACTGTATGTTTTGTGATCTTGAGATCAGGGGGAAGTGTCGTGAATAGTCCCGTAGAAGCAAGCGAGCCAGAGTGGCTTGCATCTGGTGTATAGGAGAATAAGGGTCTTACCTTAACGGGCAGCACGTGACATCAAGTTTGCTTCGTGAAAATGGCATTACTCTCCCGTCCAGCCATTCTAGCAGTATGTGCAAGAATGTTTTTTTTTTTGTACAGTTTGGAATGCTTCCACCAATAGCAAGTCGTGTGCTGATTGGTGGAACTGGAGGAGACAATTTGCCTGTGTAACCGAGAATAACAGCGAAGAAAGCTGATTGGATGGGAACCGCGGTGTTGGCCTGATAAAAGAGTGCTGGAGCCATGAAAAAGGGGAGAAAAAAACGTTGACTATACGTAGTGACGTGTGAAGAAGGCGAGAACGGTGAATTGAACCAGCGATATTGTGATTCGTACAAGTGACTGCTGGGAGAGCAATAGACTTATTTATGCTACACTTCCTATATGGGTTGATGATTATGGCTATTTCTTTGCATACTTTTAATATTTTTTTCGTTTTGGATTCACGTCCAATGGTTCCGTGAACTTTCGTTTCCTACCGGATCTTCTCGGTTCAAAAATATTCTGCAGGGGTTCTACTTGAACATATCATACATTACATCAATGGTATCTTCCTCCTCATCCGGTATACTCTCATGCTCTAGCACGTAACATTTTTTAAGTTGGTTCTGGTGGCTTTTATGAGTATTCTTCGGCCCTTTAATTATGTAAATCAGGTCACCGATTCTCTTGTCCACTATGCCTCGCTCCCAGAACTCAACGTTGTTTTTGTAGCACTTGAAAAACACCTTCTCTCCGGAAGTGTATCTTTTTCTAACTTTCCTAGAGAACATTAGTTCAGCTGGTGCCATGTTTGAGTGTGTTTTCTGGTTTGGCGTAATTCTGTATACCTGTAGGAATTGCTGAAGCGCCTTTTCCGTTGGAACTCCTGAGGCTTTCTTCAGCGCGCGCTTTAAAGTATCGACAAATCTTTCTGCGAGTCCATTGGACCTCGGATGATACGGCGGCGTCGTTATGTGGTTAATTTGATATAACTCACAAAATTCCTTAAATTCTTCAGAAGTGAATTGTGTACCATTGTCACTCACAATACACTCTGGCACACCGAACCGTGCAAATAGTTCATGCAAAAAAGTTGTTGTGATATTGGACGTAGGCTTTTTGCAGCGTAGTACTTCCGGCCATTTTGTAAAACTATCTACCACTATTAAGTAGTAATAATCTTCTACTGGACCAGCGAAATCAATGTGTAATCTTGTCCACGGATGATCCGTCTTGGGCCATGGTTTGTGTACTATAGGTGGTGCCTTAGCTGCTAACGCACACCCTTTACATCGATGAACCATGTTTTCGATATCCACATCCATTCCTTTCCAATATACAAAGCTTCGCATTAAGCTTTTTGTTCTGTTAACCCCCGGGTGACCCCATATGACAGTCCCGTAGTATTCTTTTCTGCAACTTTTTTGGTACTACTACTCTCTCACCGTATAATAAAACTCCGTCACAAATTGAATAAATCTCCAGCACTTTTTGGTCATTTGCTACGATTTTGCTTTTTATTTCTAAAATGAAATCATCGCTTTCAGCTTTTTTGATTTCCTTTGATGTAACCGGTAGCTTTCTTAAAATGTTGTTTACCATGCTTTTCACCTCATAATCTGCTCTGATATTTGCAATAATTGATTCTTCGAATCTTTCTTCTTGACTCGGTACGAGTCTTGATAAACTATCCGCATGAATTATATTTTTGGATGATAGGTGCTTTATGTGAAAATCATAATTGAGAAGAATGGTTCCCCACCTCAACAGACGATTTGCCGTATAAACGGGTAACCCTTTCTTCGAACCAAAAATAGTGATCAGAGGTTTATGATCCGTTTCTAGCATAAAATGTCTGCCGTGGATGTATCTGTGAAATTGTTATGGCAAAAATGATACTCAGCGCCTCTTTTTCTATCTGTGAGTAACTTCTTTCTCCTGGGAGTAAAGTTCTCGAAGCATGTGCAATTGGTTTTCTAGAACCATCTGGCATTATGTGTTGAATACACGCTCCTATCCCGTATGAACTGGCGTCACTTGCCACTACAATATCAAGTTTTGGATTGTAATGGGTTAAAAAGAGGTCTGATGTAAGCATTCTCTTTATTTCATCAAAGGCTTTCTGACATTCTACCGTCCATTCCCATGCCTTGTCTTTTTTTAGTAGTTCATTCAACGGAGCTCTTAGATTGTACATTCCTTTAATGAACGCTTGATAATAATTTGCGAGCCCCAGAAAACTCAGTAGCATCGCCACATTAGTGGGCGTCGGCATGTCTCTAATCGCAATGGACCTTTCCGGATCTGGACATCTGCCATTTTTGTTGATTATGTGACCTAAATACTTAATTTCCTCCAAACCAAATTCGCACTTTGACTGACTTTAAATCC
This sequence comes from Acanthosepion lycidas, assembly GCA_963932145.1. Classification (NCBI taxonomy): domain Eukaryota; kingdom Metazoa; phylum Mollusca; class Cephalopoda; order Sepiida; family Sepiidae; genus Acanthosepion; species Acanthosepion lycidas. The sequence goes on from OZ010605.1 coordinate 85,327,776, forward strand.
AAAATCCTGAATCTTTTTAAATACTTGATTGAGATGCTCTCGATGTTCGTCGACGGTTTCGCTCCTTACTATGATGTCGTCTAAGTAAGCGCACGCAAAGTCTAAATCATTCAACATGACGTCCATAGCTTGTTGAAAAATGGCTGGTGCCACTTTAATACCAAAAGGAAGCCTGTTGTACTTGAATAACCCTCTATGCGTGTTTATCCCTAGTAATTTCGAACATTCTTCTTCGACGGGAATTTGGAGATAGGCATCTGATAAGTCGATTTTTGAAAATATAACTCCACCATTTAGCTTGTTAAAAATCTCCTCCGGACTCGGTAACGGTAGTCCTTGATTACCGAGTTTAACCCTGTCGAAAAATCAACAACACAATCGGCGCAGCCCATGAATTAGATTCTACTTTCGAAATAATTCCCATTTTTTCCAACCTATCAAGTTCTTCGTTAATTTTCTCTACACTTGCGAAAGGCACGTTACGTTTCTTTTTAAAAATTGGCATAGTATTTTCCTTTAATTCAAATTTAGCTTCAAACTTGTTACATCTTCCAAGACCAGGTGTGAAGGTTTCCGGAAACTTTTTCTTTAATTCATCTTTAATGTCCTGATTTGTTTGCGTATTACTTACTACTTTTCTGCAGAATGAGTTTAACGGTTTATCTCACAATTCGAATGTTTCAATAAAATCTGTACCCATCAAGTTTTCTCCATTTTTCAGAATTAAAGCCTTTATTTTTTTAACGATCCCGTTCAATTTCATGGGAAGTACAACCTCGCCTTCGAAGTTAATTTCCTTTCCAGTTACCGTTCGAGCGCGTTTCGTTGACTTCATTATTGTAGGCCTTTTTAAAATTTTCCATGTTTTATAGTTCATTATTGTTAAATCTGAACCCGAATCGAGTTGAAATTTTATATTCTTTTTAAATATTTCAGTCGTCACATATTTCCTCAAATCTCTCTGATTTGATATTCGAATTTGTTTGTCTAATTCGGCTATTGAATTTTTTCGTTTTACAACACGATCCTTTGTGTCCCTTCTTGTGGCACACGAAACATTTCTTATTTCTATATGGGCAATTTACCTCCCAGTGTCTTTCGTTGCAACGTCTGCAATTATATGGTGGAACCTTTTTTTCCTCCTGGTTCTTCTTATTTAATTTTTCTTGTCTATTTTTAAAATACGCCGAATTTTTACTCCAATTTTTTTCTGATGGGTAATTTGACTTTTTTTTATTTTTTTAATATAAGCAATGCCAGCTTCTTCGATTTTTTGAGACTCTTTCTTTAAACTTACGGCCCGCTGACACTCCTCTGCTAACTTTTTCAAGGTGAGGTTTTGTTCAGATTCGAGTTTAGACAAAACTACGTCTTATTTCGGCACTCTTACTGGATACCAGTTCTTGAGCAAAAATTAAGCACTTAAATTCTTCAACCATAATCTCTGCCAATCTGAAATTGTCCCAATGTCTATTCACTATAGATGCTTATGTTAAGTAATCCTGATCGTCGGATTTAGTGACATTCATGCATAACCATAGCCAAAGCGACATATTTGCTCCAAACAGCTCTTTTAGCAATTTCACTGCTTCCGAGAATTCCAATTCATTCGTTCTTCTCGGTAGAATAAAATCTACAAATTTGCTATGTTCTGCTGTACCTAACTTAGCAATAGACTGACTTTTCTTGAATTCGGCCAGTTTTCAGAGTCTGTGTAGAAAATATCTTCATATCGTTTAAAGTACGCTTCAAACGTTTTTTCTTCGTCTGGCACAGTTGAAAGTTTCCAGCGAATTAAATATGGTGTTATTAGAATATGAAGAATTTCCCTCATTTGCCTGATTGTTGTTTAATTTCTCCAGTATTAACTTTTGAATTTCTAAAAGTCTTTCCTCTTGCTTTTCTTGATATTTTTGCTGGGATTTGAATAATTCAGCCTGACTCAACTGCTGGAATTTGAATAATTCAGATATGACTTTGGATAATTCATCCATCTTTAGCTGATAGTGTTCGTGCAACAAAGAATATACCTTTAATTTGTGTATCTATGGATATAATATAAGCTGACCAGAAAAATTGAAACAACTTACGACTTTTTTATTTTATGTCTTGCTTTTACATTCAAGCCCGTGATAATCAACTTTGGTATTTTTTTTATTACTTCTGTTCGCGTATTTCCATGACAAACCTCTGATTTTTATTATCAGAGGTAAATTCGTCACTATAAAATATTGTTGAGCAAATAGAAAAAAATGATTTTTTTAGAAGTTCGTTACCTTTCAAAATCGACACGGTGTATTTGTATTCCATGCATGTTTTTGAAGTCGGCCAGTTTTTTTAACGGGTGTCTCGTTGTAGATAACTTTTCCAACTTAACATCACCGTTATTCGTTTACGACACCTTTCAAATTTTTCTGAGTGAACCTCCTCATGCTTAGTTGTCCTTTAACGATTTCTAAATATCCAGAAATTCAGAATCCTTCGCCGTTCCGTTAGATGTTGAACTTTTAATTAATATTTTTTTTTCTTCAGCCTGGGTTCTTCAATGACTTGTCCCAATTGTTGAAAGCTATCAATTATTAATTCTTCTTTTTTTTTTTTCGTATGGTTCTTTCTACCTCGTCGCCATTGTTGAAACTTGAATAATGCATGGAATAATAATGCAACACAAAATGTACTTAGAACAAAATGTATTGAAACAAGAAAGTGTACACAATATTTACATATAGTCTTTTGTATATTCCTGGGAAGACCGTTCCTGGAGAATGTGTTGACTGAGTCGCAGTCGGGCAGTCTCTGGTTGGATCTCTCCTCATTCCTCTCTTCCCGGTACCAACCATATTTATATGGTCGGTATTCCACTATGCAAATTAGGTGGATCCTACCACAACAGAAGTTGAATTATTTCATCTGTATTTTTAACTAACATAAGAATATTGTCAACGTATCTTAGGTAGATTGATGTTTTTTTAAAATCTGTAAATATCTTATTTTCGAGGTTCGACATGTAGAAATTGCTAAATGTCGGACCCAGTACTGAACCCATGGAGACACCATCACGTTGTATATATATATATATATTGTTATTATGATCAAAGAAAGGGACTTCAGTAGTACAAGCCAATAGTAGTTTTCTTAGGATTAATTTTAAGTGGGAGTAAAGATGACTTACTGTATATATTTCGTATAATTATGTCAATAGTTTCACTAACAGGAACATTGGTAAATAAGTTTTCAACGTCAAGTGAAGCCATGATTTCATTGTCAGGTTTTTCACTTTTTAGGATTTGGATTACTTCTAATATTGACTTAACACTATATTTACTAGGAAGGTAGGGAGTAATAAGTTGGTTAATGTATTTTGTTAGATGATATACAGGAGTTGGAATTTGCGATATGATAGGACGGAGAGGATAGTTAGGTTTATGTGTTTTTATAGTGCCGTATATATAACCAGGTCTATAATCACCAACAATTTTAGGGAGTTTTAAAGAGTTCTGTTCAGAATTATTAGCATTAATGAGTTTATTAAACTTTGATTTTAGTTGGTTGGTCGGTTTCTTGTTAAGTTTTTTAAACTTTATGTGATCATGGAGTATGTGGTCAAGTTTTTTGTTGTAATCCAATTTGTTTAGGATGACAAAAATATTGGTCTTATCAGCTTTTTTTACAATAATGTCAGGGTAGTTCTTGTGCGGCGATTTTTAGTTGTTTAGAAAGTATTTTTGAGGAGTTTCTGCTTTTATCATGCCGATCCTTGAATGACTCAACCTTAAGTAAGTCTTTAAATTCTAGTGTAGTTTCTATTAGTTGTTCATCCTGGAGTTTAACGATGTTTTGGTATAAGGTCTCAATTTCTATTTTTTTAAAAAGTCGATTGTACTTACGGTATATATGGCAGTTAGGTCCAAGGTTAAGTAATTCTTTTTGGTGCTTAGTTAGTTCATAGTTGGAAAGGTTAATATATTTATCAGTTTTGTTAGGAAGAGTGATATTACCTTTGTATAATGTATTCAGTTTTTTTATAATTTTAAATCGGTGTTGAGCTTCAGATTTGTTGGTAATTTCCGTGAGTCTATGTGTAATTTACATAAAATAAATAGACAACACTTGTCTATATTATTTAATGAAACGTGTATGAATATATATATATATATATATATATATATATATATATATATATATATATATATATTCTTTTTGAAAAAAATATTAAGAAACATAATTTTTATCACATCAAAATACTCCAGGGATTTTAAAAACTCATAGTTTGATGACCAGATTTTAAAAAGAAAAAATATCAAAGGTCACAATGGTCAAAGCAATGCAACAAAGATGAGGATATTAGTCAGAGTGCAGATAATATAAATATAAATTTAAGTGTTTGGCAAAAATACAATGATTCCATTTAATTCTTCTGAATAGCATGTTCATCAAAATGGCTGACATCCAATGCTGATGGATGACCTATTAAAAATTTCTTCTAAGTCTTGATTTAAGAAATTATTTGCTAAATGAGAATCTACTAATGAAATGGATAGAAAATGAAATCTTTTAACAGATTAAAATAGAATTAAAATCTTGCATGATCTTGGCGGTTGATAAAGCAGAAAAAAGATGACAGAATATTTATAATGTATTCAACACTTTACTTATACCGGAAAATAAAAAAATTAAAAATATAAATTGACTTTTGACTTGACTTTTTGTTGTGTTTTTTTTCTTAATTTCTTGTTTTTATTTTATTTTTTAAAAATAAAATTGTTCAAAATTCTTTTATTAATTTTAACTTCAGAAATTTTTAATATTGAAATGAAAAAGAAAATTTGAGTTTTTAGATTTTTTCTCATGACAATCAACATAAAAACCAATATCTTTGAAATTAACCTTGCCTCAGTCTGTTTATTTGAAATCATTGCATGAAATGCATTCATACAATGGAGGCTTTTTAACGTATCAAATATAAAGTTTTATTCATGTTCACTTGCTTTCAAGGTTTTCTTTCCATGTTACAAGTGAATTGATATACTAAATCTGAATATTTAATTCCATAAAAGCCATTTATACTTATTTCTACAGAATGTCTCTTCAGGTACATTCACCATAAATAGTTCCTAAAAGCTTACCTGCCCTAATTAAGACTGATAGAACAGAATTTTTTTATGTTCTTTTTTGTAATGTCACTGATAATGACAGGCAAGATGGGGAAACTGTGTTCTTTTTAACAAAACATCAATAAAAGGATTTAGGCATTAGCAATGAGTGGTAAAAGTAGAGTGTCAGAAGCAAGAGAACTCTCATGACAAAGAGGAGAAAAAGGGTTTTTATCTTGAATGCAAAACGGAAGGCCAGAACAATGAAATAAAGAAGCCCAATGATGTGTAAATAATGTGAAATAATTGCTAGAAAGATTTGTCTTTGGAAAATATGATTAAAACACTCATGTATTTAGTTTACTTTATTGATTTACTGAAACATAAATTATGTTTATAAGTTACAAAAGAAAAATGACTGCTACATTTGTGTATAATCAGCAGTTTTAATTTTGATCAACAACAATATATATATATAGATAGATATATATAATAAATATATGCATCATATATTACATTGATTGTACAGCTCTGAGATTCATATGTTCTGTATTCATTAGGTGTATTTTTTAGGTTAACACTTTTGTAATATTTCTGTTTATCACAAGATATTTTATTGTAGAGTTGGATTATACTTGATGTTAAAATATTTAAATTAATTGTAGTTTAATTTTGGATTTGAATTTAGGCCCATCTATCTTTAAAGGTGGAAAATAAAACTGGAAATAAGAAATTTTAATTTTAATTTGAAGAGACTCTCTTGTTATTAAAAGGAATGAATAAGAAAATAAAGGAGTAGCAACTCTATTTTTCCATGAAAATCAATAAAGTAATTAATAATATTATTAATATTAATATTAATAAACTAAATAAAAGTCGTCATGTCAATAATAATAAGATATGCTGTGATAAAATAAAATGAAAATTAAAGTACTAATAAAAATAATGTATATAATTGAAAATAAAATAATATAAAATAAAATAGAAACAGAAATATGTAAATAAACGGAGCAAATAAATGAAGCAAATAAATAAATAAAAATAATAAATGCAATAGAAATAAAATAAATAAGTAAAAAATATACATTACTAATAGTAAGACTAAAGGTAGGAGAAAAAGACAAAACAATAATAATAAAAAATGGTAGAGATAAGATAATGGAAATAATTGATTAGCAAAAAGGTTAATGCATTACAGTCTAATATCAACAGTAGTTGTATAGTAAAAGTTGCAAAAAGTAAAAATATTAATAAAAACAAATAATATCACTACTAGTATATGTGGTCGCCAGGTTCGACTAGACTATACTAATCTGGGTCAATGTGTTTGAGCAGAAATTTAGCTTTATGTAGGCAGGTGCTCATTAACTCACTTCTTTTGTTTAAGAGATTAGGATTGTTTATATTTTTCAGGATTATTAATTTTTCAGAAAGACATAGGTTAGATCTATTGCCTTTTCCAGAAAAATTGAGAGTGGGCAGTGCTGTTACTATATTTCATATTGCCTAATGTCTAGTGGTGGTAAAAGCACGATTTCCAGTGGTTTTCCACAGAACCCACATAAAACTTGGCCTTGATGTCATATTTGATTACAGCTATATAAACTAACGATTTAGGCATATATTTGCCATTTAATGGGCAAGGTTTGTTTTTCTGTAGTTGCAATTATTAGTTGTATGGATGTTGTTTTGAAGGTTGCTGAAATATCGGTTTAGAATAGAACAGTTATGCTGTGACAGATACTAGTTGATGTTTTAATACAACTATCGCTAACTTTGGCATTTTTATTGAAAATTTTATTTAACATTGGGAGATGACTGACATTTTTATGGATTAAATTTAAAAAAATATTTTTCCCATATTAGTTTTGACATTTTTGTTGAAGGGCAGTTAAAACCATATGATATTATGTTTGTGATGTTTTGGTTTGTTGTTGTTGTTATTGATATTGACTAGGAATTCTAGGTAATTTTACGGTTACTACATTCTAATGCTTCTACTTATTTGCCTTTATGTTTGTCAAAAATGTCGTTCTTGCTAGAGTGGCAGTCAGCCTAAATTTTACCACCTTATGTAAATTATTCACTATTCTAGAATGGTGGTTGGATTGTTTGCTGATGTATAAGTCTTTAGTAGATGGTTTGTGAAGCCTATTAGGTAGGTCAAATATTATGTTCAGGAAATTTTAGCATTGGTTGTGGTGGTAATGTTCAGACCATGGTCTTTGAAGAACTTGATTAGGTTTCTTCTTAGATGGTCAGCTTTTTATGTGCTTGATTTGCATAGGATTATAATTCTGTTGTCCCTGTAGAGACTGGTGTTTTTAATATGAAAGATAAACTTAAAATGCCAAAGTAATAGTATGCCAACAAGCTCACAAGTTTCCGCTGAATCAAGATTGCTGTGGTAATACTAACATTACGATTGCTACAGTTGATCCTCAGGGAAACTTGATGGAACGCAATGAGTTTTTGGGTCTGTTTAATGATGTTAATGTCCTGTTTGCTTATGAGACAGTAAATATTGGCCAGGTTTATCACATCCATTAGCAACTTCTCAGTGATGGATGGGTAGAAATTGCAAATACCAAATCAAAGGAAAGCATATTCACTTTTCTTATTAATTTTATTGAACCAATCAATTTACTGTGGCTGAACTAGTGATTAAAGCACATTTTCCTCTCAGTGAATTATTTTCTTTTTTAATTAGAATAGCAGAATTGTGGACCTAAAAAATCCTATTCTAATTTTGACATAATTTATAATAGTTTTGACATAATTTAGAAGTTTGATAAAAATGAATTCTTTTCCATTTATGCATAAATCAGATGGATTAATGTGTTTTGTAAAATTAAATGATAGTGTTCTTTTTTCATAATTACTTTGACCTGAATTAAATCTCCATCCATCTGTCCCCACCAAAAAACCCCATGCTATAACTGAGCCATCACCTTGCTTAACTGTTGGAACAACACATTAATCATTCAGTCTTTCTCCTAGATTTCTTCTTGCATAGACATTCCTCCTACTACCAAATATTTCAATTTGGACGTATCTGTCTGCAATACATTTTGTCACTCTTTCAGTGTCCAGTTCTTATTCTTTTTGTCCATAACAGTCTTTTCTGCTTATTCACCTTCAATAACTGATGTTTCTTGATATGTATCTGCCTGAGCTAATGTTTCACAGTTGCTGCAAAATGGGATTAAGTTCAGTTGTCAACTCTAGAGTAGGTGTCTTTCTGTTTCTTTTGCTCTCAACAATCAAGTATTTATTTTCAGAAGCAGTTGCCACTTATGCTCCAGGCCATTTCTGTCAACATCTGCACCAGTTTCTAACTGCAATTGCAATGAATATTGAATCTTCAATTTCTTGGTAATTTATCTTTGAGAGTAGCTTTTTGGGAATAAAATTTCTATTTATGTCTTCACCTCAATAATTAGCTGCTTTGATTTTGACAATTTGTGCAAATTTAAAAAAAAATACTGTCTTAATAGCACAATCTATTTTTTTTTCAGAGACAGCTACATATATTTTGTTTATGGCATTAGTCAGTACTGAGTTAATATTTAGAACGTGTGTTAACATTTAATTTATTTGAAAATGTTGTTTATCTCCAAAAGTCTCCTGAAGGGGTTAATGGTGAAAAATAAAATACAATGTTACTCATACAAAATATTCATTATTTGGCAAAATGTATTGTGGACAGATGAATCCAAATTTTTTGTGCCAAGAGGAACCTGGAGCAAGACTGAAGTGAAAGAGAAAGCTTGCTTCCTGGGATTCATATTCCCAGAAAGATTTTCCTTGCACATGTCCAAAAGATAAAAGGGGTTTCTGCCACTTACTGTGTTTTCAATGCATGTTGCATGTCTAGCAAAATGTTTTAATGCCAGCTAAAAGATATATATATATATATATATATATATATATATATATGTATGTATGCATATATATATGTAATTATTTATATTATATATATATATATATATATATATATACAAATGAAAGAATATGTCAAGCAAAAAGTTTTAATGTCGGTTGCAATATATATATATATATATATATACACACAAATGAGAGAAAGAACACTTTTTAAAAAGTGGTCAATGCAAAGTAGTACAGTCAGAATATAGAAACATGAAAGCTTTTGTGTAGCAATTTGAAAATGTTTTTATTATAATCTTTTATAATAAAAATAACGCATATATATATATATATATATATATATATATATATATATATATATATATATATATGTGTAATTATTTATATTATATATATATATATATATATATATATATATATATATATATATATATATGTAATTATTTATATATTATGTGCGCGGTACTTATTAGAAAGCACTCAATATCAGAGATAGAGCTAACATATTTGGTTGGATTTATGTGAGTGTGTATGAGTCCCGGAGGATGAGCAAGTGTGTATGTGTGTCTGCGTACCTCATCGGGTATACAGACATGCATCTATGTTTGCGTTAGCACGATGACATCAGAACGATGATTCCCTCCACTCCCATAATAACACAAATACACGCAATCTACATAAACACAAAATTTTTAAAAAATTAATCAATTTGTCTGATGGTCGCAAAAGCATGAAACTCAGGGTCACAAATTCACATCAATCCAACCAAATATATATATATATATATATATATATATAGTTTCCACCCTCCTCTGACCTCTGCCTCATGCCCTTCGTCTGACTGAAACATTGCAATGTGTACACTCGATATTAGATGTTTTCGGCAAGTTGGTTTTGGGTTGATTTGATAGTTTTGACAGATAAATTCTACTTCCTGCCTCATCTAACTTTATAGACGTGAACTCATTCTACTCCAGATTTGATAAGACAGGTGACCGTCATCATCGTCTGCTGAAATAGTCTATTCCCCATATGAGGTAATTTTGAATTTATTTGTTTATTGATTATATTGCTCTGTATCAGTAAATACAATGAGCTCTTTTTTTGTGGATCAATTTTAATATTTTATTAGGTTGGTGCGAAAATAATGTCGTTTTTTGATGTTCAACTTCAGAAGAAAAATGACATTAAATGACATTTTTGCACCAACCTAATAATCCACTTGTATTATATACCAAAGGAATTTTTATCTTTACTATATATATATATATATATATATATATATACATATATATATATATAATTATTTATTTAAAAATATGATTCCATCGCTACATAAGAGTTCTCGTGTTTCAAAACAAGAGCTGAAAACTTCAATATAATTATTTGAATTCAATTGAATTAAAGTTCCAAGCTCTGTTCCATCTTCAAGCGAAATTTTTTTGTGAATAACTAATTCTTGAAATTTACGTGTTTTTATAAGCATATTCATTATTAAAATTAAAATTACTATGGTAACAGCTAGAGCAATTATTTAAAAAAAGGGACACAAGGGTTAATAATTTGTATCAATATCTCAGTTACATTCAAAGAGGTCAAGTCAGAGTAAGGTTGGGGTGTGTATTTTCTATATATTTTCACACAAACACACACACACACACACACACACATATATATATATATATATATATATATATATATATATATATATTCAGTTTGGCTGTTTATATGACGTCATTTTGAGTAACTTGAAATTGGTTTCATCAAACTAGAGAATGCCAGAATTAAAAACCATTTAGCTAACTACATACAGAACAATATTTGTAAATGAATAGAGTAATATTTAAAAGTACTAGAGGAAAAAATAATCTGAAATAAATGTTAATATGAATTTTGGAAAATTTAAGAAATTGATAGACAGGTTCTTTTTTTTGTTTAGCAGCATATCAACATCCTTATGGGTCATTTAATGCCAAATTATTTTTCTTGGGAACATTAGTAATTTCTTTTACAAAAATGTATCACTTGTATTTTTACTATGAAATCTATTTTTATACTTTCATAATGTTTTGGCCCTAGCAATGTTAAAATTTCTCACCTGACAAAAGAATCAAAAAGAAGTGTGTTAAAAAAGTATTTACAAATTAAGGAGAAATAAAAAAAAAACAAAAAAAAACAATGAATAAAGCAAGTAGATAAATAAAACTCAAAGACATACATTTTGAATTAGCTTCTCACTGTAAAGGTATGAACACGTAAAATGAAGGTTGAGCTGAGTAGGGACATTTTTTTTATACTTCTTTCATAATTTACATGTGTACATTTTCACCTGTCTCTCTCATTTATCATTATTATTATTATTATTATTATTATTATTATTATTATTATTATTATAGTTATTATTATTGTTTTTAAATATAATTATACAGGTCTTTGCCTTAGACAATGACAGGATATTTTTTTAAATCAAAAGATGGCATATGACCATCTTTTTATTCATGTCCTTGAGAAGAGTTCTAAGAAATGAATATTAATGACATGATTAATAGTTTAGCATTTTGAGATACATGTATCAGATATTATAAATTAAATTAATGTCCTCCAAGATGCATCCATGTTTTTCCTATTTGAAACAAGCACTCAGAACATGCAATAGGTTGGAGCAGCATTTGATAAAATATCAGGGAAACGTGAAAAATGAATGAATTAAAATTTAAAAAAAAAATACCTTATGGGCTGAAATCCACCAAGATATTTTTTGGTTGGTTTATTTTTTATGTGACATATCAACACCTCTATGGGTTATTTAATGCTGAAATCTAAATATTTTGTATGTAATATCATACTAAAAAATACAGATATTTTGTACCTAATTGTACAGAGTAAAGGTATATTTTTTTAGATATACAGTCGGTAGATCATAAAATGCATTGCTGGTAGTTTTACTAAAAAAATATATTTTTATACTTTCATAGTGTTGCATTGATTGTCATTTTGTTAGAAAAAATAAAAACTATTGTTGCTCATTTTATTATAATAATATACTGTTGATTTTTGTTTTGATGGTTCACTATTTGCCCATATTTGCAAAGCAGTATCTACCACTCTGGGTCAGGGTGGATCTGAGAACAACAGCAGTTAAGTGGTGGTTCCATGCTCCTGAAAATCTCCAATCAGAACCCTTGCTGCCAGATGTAGTTTATTGTCATGCCTAGATCAGTCTAGATATTTAAGCAAACATTTGGTTATTGAGAGATGATCTGACCCAATGCTTAGCCTGCACATGCTCTCGTATGACCAGAGATAGGCAGTGTTTGAAGTCATACAGAGAAAGGCTCCTCCAACAGGAGAGAAAAGCCTCTGGATTTGGATTTGGATTTCTATCTATCTATCTAGCTAGCTAGCTCTCTCCCTCTCTTCACACTCTCTTCTCACTCTCTCTCTCTCTCTCTATATATATATATATATATATATATATATATATATATATATATATATTAGGTTGGTGCAAAAACAATGACGTAATAATGTCGTTTTTTAACGTTAAAAAATACGTCAAAAAACGACATTATTACGTCATTATTTTTGCGCCAACCTAATATATATATATATATATATATATATGTATATATATATATATATATATATATATATATATATATATATATATATATACATATATATATATGTATATGTATATATATATATATATATATATATATATATATATATATATATATATATATATATATACACACACACTAACCGAATTACCTGCGCCTTGCTGCGTGTCACAATTTTTTTGTAAATCGTTGTTATAATTTGTGGAGAAAAATGATACATTTCAATATTACTCAATGATCTTCATGTTGCAGCTTTATTGAATCAAAATGAAAACAGATACTATTTTTTAAAACATGTCTCTACATCAACACTTCTTCTCAAATTTTCTCATATTGTTAGGCAAAAGAACCACTGAATAGGACAACACTATGAAAATATTACATTGTTCAGAAAACGATATCCAATTTCAGAATCAACTATTATTCTTGAATCAATGTATTAAAACTGTGTTTAAATAAGTCAAAATAGGAACTGTGGACATCTATTCTCTCACACGGGAACAGCTGTTGTGGCTGTATGCCATGAAACAAAGAGATGAATAAGACTTACATATGTACACCAATATAAGTATACTTCCGTGTTATATCTGCTTTCATTGATGCCACCTACCTCAGGTAAATGAATACAAACATGTCACCTGCAACAAAAGATTACTTTGCATTTAGCACAAGTAACTAGCAACATGCATCATCGAACACATAGTCACTGACAGTATTGATTTCATTTGACGACAAAAGCAACAAATACATATCGAATGGTGGGTCATCATTGTTGCACTGTTTTTTTCTCTCCTCATTTTGCTTCATCAGTTCAAGTGTTTTGATGTCTGTTCTTCAATTCATATTTAGTAAGTACAAAACAAAATAAATTCTAATTGAATATTTTTTCATTTTTTTTCTCCAAGTAGTGTGAAAAATATAGGTTATCTCCCCTTGGTGGATAAGATCGCTGGTAGGGAGAGATGAATCCATTTTTCTTGTAATAATGGGTAAGACTGAAATTTAGGTGCCAAATAGATTTAATGTGCCAGAGGAGAGGCCTGAAGATCACCAAAATAAAAAGACGTATTTTAGCCTATTCCAAAGGAGATCCAATGCTGGCCACAAGCAAATCTTCTGTTAATACCTCAACTAGTAGACATCAAAAGAAGAGATATGATCAACCACAGATAAGTGTTTCTAGCCATTTTAAACAGATTCATGTACTGGACTTTGTCCCCAATAAACTGATATTTACTGCTAAAGAAATATGTTTAGAAATTGCTTTTCTCTTTCTTGTATAAATGTACTATTTATATAAAAGTATGACTTTAAATTTTCTATTTGCCTTGTCCTTCATTCTTCTTTTTATGAACCATATGGGGGGGGGTTGCTAATTTTCCCATAGTATTTTGTTAAACTTTGTACTGTGTTAAGATTTTGCATATCCAAAAATAAAATGGTCTTATGGTTGGATATTTGCTCTTAAAGACTTAATAACCAATCTAATGGTTATCAGTATTCAAAAAGGAATCAAATATCCAAAATTCAAATCCAGCCAAGACAGTTGCATTCATTTTCACACTAATGCCCATGGGAAAGGCATGTATCCATCTCTTCTACTCTAGCTGTGGGTTAAATAGTAGTTCAGACTAGGTTTTTAGCCTTGGGTGGCTTCCAGTCTAGGAGAAGGATAATCTGACTGAAAATTCAGCAAATCCACTGCAGTATATTTACCAAGAAGAATAAGAGCAATTTCAAATGCAAAAGTAAAAGAAGCAGTGGAGAGCCATATTCACCTTTATCGCAAAGGATTTTTTTAAAACGTGCCCAAAGAGTCAATTGCTTATTTAAGAATTGCATGGTAGGAACTTGTAAAAAAATGCCTTTTAATCCTAGCAAATACAGAAAATGATTTTTCCCCAATAGATTCCATTTTACATAAAATGGTTAATGTAATCCTGGATCTAGCCATGTTCTTCTTTATTTGGATTCTTATAATAAATACATTTTTCATTGTCAGTTGCTGTCTTGTTCAAAAATAACTTTTTTTTATGAAAAAGCCAAAAAAGCCAAGTGTTTAAACCGTGAGTGATATTCATTGCTTTAAATTTATGTGGAGCCTAATTTCTGAGCCTCGGGAATTTTCTTTACAATGACATATTACTATTGACTGAATGCTGGGGAAATTTCAAAGACGCTTTAAAAATGTCTCTAATATTGTATAACAGATGGCACTGTGAATGTTTTGCAACAGTCAAATGCATGTACAGAAAGAGAAAATAATACTGCAGTATTCTCAGTTTACTCAAAATTAAACATTCATATTATATAGTTAGATTATAGTATTTTATTTTATGAAAGGCTCAAGAAGTGTCCAAGCTAGAGGCTTTACTGAATGTGGTGTGTGACATCTATATAAGAGTCAAAGTTAGGAAGAATATTATGTGGAAATGGAGGATATATGGTGAAGAGGCTGAAGGGTGGAAAATATATCACCTCCCCCCCCCACGAAAGGCAGAGTAAATGATTTTGAACTCTATCAATACTGGAAATTAAGGATTATGCAGCTCCAGCCTAATACTATATTTTTGGTCAAAAGCGTAGCAAGGAGAGTCAGGTACTTTCTGGAGGTGTACAATGAACCAGCTATATGAGTTCCACTTGGGGGTCTGGAATAAACTTGAGTCATGGTAGACATTCAAAGCAATGATTAAATGGTAAAATCTTGATTTTGATGTAGCTTAAATCAACTAGAACATTTTGACTTCAATGAGAAGTTAAAACTTGAAAAAAAAGTGATCAGCTGCAAAACTCCAAACCTCTCGATGTTTGGACATGTTTCCATAAACTATGGTATCATCTTCATAGATGTTTATTAATGATCTAATAATATTCTTCAGAAGATAATTAATAAAAAGCAGAAAATGATTAAGATTGAGGACAGAGTCTTCAGAGAACTGGCCATTAACAATGACCTTCATAACTCTAATTAGAAAAAGGAATTGATAATTGGATGCATCTTATTTGGATGAATTCTTCCTGCGTTAATTCACCATGTTTATTAAATCATTTTCAAATGCAATGAGGTCACTCTGTTGTTGTTAAATCCAAAGTTGTTGCTGGTATTGTCATTACTGAGAAAGCAGAATACCTTTCCATCTTATGTATTTCATATAATGAAAATACCTGCAAATTTTTGCATTTGAAAACAACCTAATAAACATGAAAAAAAAAAAAACTAGCAACAAGGAAAATAAACGAAAAGTTCCAAAAACAACTGGAAAAAAAACCCAAAATAATAAACCAATAAAAAAACAATACATACAAGCAAACAAGTCCAGGGCTATCTATAAAATAAAAAGAAGCAACTACAAAAAAACAAAATGAAAAAGAGATCACCAAATTCTACAAAGCCAGCAACAATGAAATGGAAAACATCATAAACAAAGAAATGAAAACCATAGCCACCAAATTAAAGCTAAACAACAGAATCAAGCAATTACCGAAGGTAGAACAATTCGTTAAACTAAGAGACCACAAAGATAATTTCTTAAATAAACCAACATGCAGACTAATAAATCAAACAAAAACCAACATTGGAAATATAAGTAAGTAAATTGTAGAAAAATATGTACAAAGTTGAGGAGCATACTAAAAATAAACAAATGGAAAAATGCAAAAGAAGTAATTAATCAGTTCAACAACATCACCAACCCAAAAATTACTCTTTCATAAAAACAAATACAAAAGACTTACTCATCCATCAATGAAAACACATTAAACAATAAACTAGACCTGGCAAAAACCAATATATAATCATTCCAAAGATCTGAATATTATCAAATACTGCAGAAAGTCAATACTATGCTACAACAACTGAATAAGGACAAAAAACTCAGCACCAATAATAACAACAATATCAATAACAACCATACCTCTGACGTAACAATGGGCAGCTATGACAGCACTTATTTATGCAAACTCATAGGTATATGTATCATCAATAAATTAACACACATCATTAATCAAAAAGGTGATGTCCAAATAATAGTAAGAAATTGCAACAGCAGAACGACAAAAAATAAGAAAACAGATCACAGAAACCTTCAACAAATTAGGATTTAAAATACACATAAAATCTGACCTAAAAATAGTAACTTCTTAGATATAACATTTAATCTAAACAACAACACATACAAACCATACATAAAAGCAAACAACAACCCTATATTCATCAATAAAAACTTCAACCAACCTCTTAACATATTCCAGAACATACCCATATCCATAAACAAAAGAATATCAACAAATTCCATCAACATAAAAATATTCAACAAAAACAAAAAAGCATATGAAATAGCATTTAGAAATAGCAATTATTCAAACAAAGTAGAATATACAAATAAAAACAAATCAAGCAAAGGCAATTGAAAAATAAACATAAACTGATTCAACCAACCCTACAATAAAAACAAAAATAGGAAAAATATTCTTCAAAATAATTGAAAAGCATTTCCCCAAACAAAACTATCAAAAATCATCAACAAAAATGCAGTAAAAATCAGTTACGGGAAAAATGTAGAAAATAATAACAAAGCACAATAAAAAATACTCAACAAAAAACAATAATATAACCACAACATAAATCAGCAAAACAACAACAAGATCAAATGCAATTGCTGAAATAAAAACAATTGCCCACTTAACATCAAATGCCTAACAACATAATATATAAATCCACCATAACAAACAACACAAATACAGAAGAAAAACTTATATAGGAGGTCCAGAAACAACATTTAAAGAAAGATTTAATAAACATCAAACCTTATTTTAAACATAAAAATAAAAAAGCAACACAACACTATCAAAATACACATGTAAGACAATTACTAAGATTAAATAGGAAATTATAAAAATGCACCCCTACACAATAGCAATAGGAGAAACTGTAAATTGTGCCCGGATAAAAAAAATTAACAATCATCGCCTTTAAGAATCAAAACCACTAATTGAACAAGAGGAATGAAATAATGGGAAAATGCAGACATTTAAACAAATATCTACTTTTCTACCTAAATAATAATAGAAAAAGAAAAGAAAGAAATACAACACAAAATGCAATCCCATCACAAACACAAACCAATATATCAAAAAGGAAAAATAACACACTTATAAAAGTACAAAAAAATCAAGAAATATTAGCAGTTTAACTCTGCTCCAACAACTGGCCCAAAAAATTTTTTCATATAAATTATATATATATATATATATATATATATATATATATATATATATATAGCCTTTTTGTAATAATTTGAAATATGAATATTCTCATTTAAATAAAAGATTATATAAATATAAAATGGATATTTTACAAATTAAACCACAGTCTTGACATAAAAAAATGCTACTCTAATTAAAAAGGAAAACCGTTCATTGACATGAAAAATGTTTAGGTTTTTACAACGTTTCACCGTTCTTGGCAAATCTTCTCTTATCACAATGTGGGATATTTAATAACAAAGATGATGGAAACAAAAACAAAAAGAATCTCAATGAAATCAGCAAGATTATATATCAAAAAACAAATTATTTTTAAATTTAAATTTCCCAGCACCTCTCATTCATGCATGTGAGTAGTCATATCAATGTAAACAAAGGTTAGGACAATTAAGTCCTAAAGGATAAAACATATCACACAAAAACTTTTTCCGCATTTTTATACATCTTTCCTTCTAAAATATATAGATCAATAGATAAACGACTTTGTTTGGTACTATTTGCGGAGCAAAGAGTAGGGTAAGCCGACCATAGATGAGTGTGTGATCTTCAGTTGTGAGCACGTGTTTGCTGGTAAGGGTAACAGATGTAACCTGTGAAGGGGTCAAAAAATGGAAATCTTGTAAGGCATGAAGGATAATAGAATGTTAAATACCAGACAAGAACTCAAGTCTGTCTACAGGCATCAGTAATACATTTATAATAAAGGATGTTGGGATGGGATAAATTTAAACCCATTAGCAACTTGACTGTATTTCTTGACATATACATCTGTGTCTTCAAAGACAGCACACCTTAAATGGTAATGTTATTTCCATATTAGTTATGATCTCTTATCAATCCATCTCTGCCTACTTTCTCATTGCACAATATATATTGTTGTGGCCTTGTTAGGGCCAGAAATAAAGACACAAAGAGAGGAATTGAGTTAAATAAATGTATTAACAGAAACAGTAATACAAACATATACAAATGAGAGTGATACAGCAAGAATGTTAGGTTCGACTATCAGAGCTGACTGTTGGGAACTTCATCCTCCAATAGGCAGTACCTGCTCCTATTTATAGCTGGGAGAGTCCATGCATGTGTGGATAAATTACCATAACACCCACTCCTAAGTATTAACTCAGCAGGAGTCACAGTACTTTTTTTCTTTGGGTTAATGATGACTAAGTCTGTCATTTTTCTTTTCCTCTTCAAATGGCATTGCTCCAGGGCCACTTGAAGTATTGACCTGTCAAAAGTATCTTAAATGACATATATCATAAGCCATATAAAGGTCCCCTAAATATAAAATTGAGTATCTTGTCTGTTGAACTGTATGCAATGTCACTGGTCCTGATCTGGCATCTCGTCTACAGTCACTTTCTCACAGATGTGCCATCGCTTCCCTCTGTCTTTTCTACAAATACTTTCACGGTAACTGCTTCGATGAGCTACTTTTGCTGGTTCCCAAACTTGAAGCATGAATTTAAGCGTGCTACTATGTTGGCATCTCAGTCCCACCCTTTCACCGTCGAAGCCATTAAATGTAGCTGTCTCTTCTACTCTAATAGCTTCATGTCTCGCACTTTCCGTCTGTGGAACTCCCTTCCTCTTACTTGCTTCCCTGATAGCTATAATCTCCAATCAAAATTTTCAGATGCTTTGATCTATTCCTCATCCTTCTCTTCATCCCTCTCCTCTGTGACACCACTTTAATCTTGCTCTCACTCTCTGTAACCCCCCCCCCCCGCATGCTAGTCGCACTGCCACCTTGCTTGGGATGAAATGCTTAAAAAAATATTTAAAAAATAACAAACTGATCGTCTATATGAAACTTGAATTTGCAAGAAAACACCTATATTTGAGTATAGATTTTTACATATTCTCTAAGTGAGCAAATCTTATTTTTTTAAGTTTGAAATTATTTATTGAATTATACATAGCCAATTGCCTTGATCCAGGGCATAAATTCCATATCCAGAACTTCAATATAGGGGCATAACAAAGACTCAGAAGCAACAAAGAAAGAAATTAACTGTCATGATATTACTCATGAGTCACAAGACAATCAGTGACAGCTTGCACTGAGTGTGCATCACCATAGGTACATCTCTGTGGCTACATGTTCTTTCTCTTTAAAGATTATAGTGTATGTTTTCATTACTTGTGTTAGATTAGCAGCTGCCATGTAAATGCTGGTCAAATGTCTGAAAAAGAAATGCCATTGCTAAAATTTGGCACATCTCAAGTAATATTAACTAAATGTTGTCTTCCATTAATGGTCCACTAAAAATGGGTTCTCGAACACTTAGTGCATACTCACTCTCTGTTTCTCTGTTTAAGTATCTCTCTCTCTCTCTCTCTTTCTGTCTCTGTGTCTCTCTCCTTTTCTTTTTCTGCCTATCTCTCTCCTCCTCTCACACTTTCTCTACCTGCCTGTCCCTCTCTTTTCTTTATCTGTCTCTCTCTGTTTCTTTCTCTGTCTCTTTCTCTCCCTCTCTCTCTATCTCTCTCTCTCTCTCTCTCTCTATATATATATATATATATATATATATATATATATATATATATATATATATATATATACATATATATATATATATATATATATTCTGTGGTATTTAGGCAGCAAATGTCCTTTAAGGGAAATATTATTAAAAAAAAAAAAAGATATTTTGTGTTGATTAATTTTAATGATCAACATTTTCCACATTACAAATATTCCTTCTCAGACAATGAAGAAATCCCATCAGAAACTGTCCAAAGTTAATTTCCAAAGAAAAGTATAAAAAAATATGGTCCAAGGGTTCAACTTTCGTAGATCATCATCAGGGTAAGTAGAAACAATTGGTGGGTTTCGTAGAACTAGTGAGTATTGTGGGATAAACAAAGAATTTCGACGATATGAGGCATGATGTGTTATATTAGGTTGGTGCAAAAATAATGTCGGTTTTTGACCTTAAAAAATACGTCAAAAACCGACATTATTTTTGCACCAACCTAATATATATATATATATATATATATATATATATTGTCATCTACAGACACTGTTTCACTGTATAACATCTCATCAGTGTGGCTAGACATCTGATTGCCTGAAGCTAGGATCGAAACTTGATTGATTTGGCATCAGTTGGAAATTCTACCCCTATGCTATCATATATATATATATATATATATATATATATATATATATATATATATATATATATATATATATATATATATATATATATATACTACCAGTCAAAAGTATTTGGCCATCTTCAAAAATATTTATTTCTCATTCTAAAAGTGTTATTTTCAGTGAAACAAGTTGAAGACCACAATGGTTTTATTTATTATACTAAATACAAGCCTTCCTAAGCCACATTAAATAGAAAAACAAAAAAAAAAAAACTAAAAAAATAACTTCTTTAACTTTTGATTCATCAAAATGACCCCTTCGGCCACTATCACTGCACCACAGATTCTTGGCTTCTTTTCATCAAATACTGGAGGTAGACTGAAGATATTTCTGCCCAGCTTTCCTGCAAGAGTTGCTAGAAGTGAGCTGCACTTTTTGGTTGTTCAAGCAAGTTCATCCCATACTAGTTCAGTGGGATTGAAGTCCAGTGATTGCACCTGCCAAGACATCAAACTGAAGGACATGCTGTCCCTCTTTGCTTTTTATGTACCTATGGCAGAGCTTACTAGTATGCTTTTGCTCATTATCTTGCATAAGTACAAATCCTTGACCCACACGACACATTCCAGATGAGACTGCAGGATACTGCAGTATGCTGTGATAGCCAGTCGGATTCAATTTGCCCCTCCTACTGGTGCAAATCCTCAACTATGCGCTGATCCCTATATCCATACTGCCTATATCTATCTCTGTTATTGGTCACACTTCTATAAATATTATAAATTCTGAAAATATATATATATATATATATATATATATATATATATATATAAATGGTGGTACTCGGAAAATCCTTGGATAGCTCAACTTGCAGTAGTACAAACCGGTACCCTAGGAAAAATGAGGAATAAAAAAAGAAAGAACCAAGAACATTAAACCAAGGCAAAAACAATCGTCCAGTGATTAAGCTCCACAACCAAAGAAAAAAAAATGAGTAAAAAGACAACTACATGCTCAATACACTGAGTAGATCAAAACCTAAGATAATCCTAAGGAGCCAGGCAAGATCACCTAGGTTTCACCTAAACAGATCATCAGGGCGATACTGGCCAGCATCACCCTGATGATCTGTTTAGGTGAAACCTAGGTAGGTTTGCCTTAGGATTATCTTATATATATATATATATATATATATATATATGGGATGGGATGTGTGTGCATGTATTACATAGCCAATCACAAATATATAGATTTGAAATTATGTATTGACTTTTTGGAAATGCTGTAAAAATAAAAATTAAGAAAGAATTTAAATCAAGTCACTAAAACAATCAAGAGAAAAACTTGGAGGAACCAACTATCTTGACAAAAATTGCCAAATTCAACAAAAGAAAAAGACAGAAACAGCAAATAAATTTTCTACCCTTTTATCTGAACATAGACATATCAGATGTCGAAGTTCCCATGATAATTCCACTGGTGATGCTGTCTTACCTCCACAAACATTTACCATATTTGCAAATCAGACTTAAGAACACAGTGCTGTTTACCGATGGACATATATATTTCTCACTGCTTCTGGTTCAATATTTGCATCAATTCTCTTGGAATTGTCACATAAAAAGAAGAAAAAAAACATGACTGTCAGTTGGCCTTCAGCAATTATCTTAGTGTCTGTGTTATTTCTCTTTAAAAAGATGGGGTTGAAATAGAATGACAGCAAGAAGCAAACAGAGAAGATGGATGTTGGCTGTTGAATTTGTTAAATCATACAGGTGAATGAGTAAATATTACAAATTTTTATATCAGCCTTGAGAAATGTTTTTCTTGCTCAAAACCGTATTTATATAAAGTGCTGTCAAGTATACAGTAAAAAATAAGAAAGAGACTGGTAAGTATGTACATAGATATGAATATATTTACTTATTACAATTACAAAGATATTAATCTGGCTTTGCTATATCTGACACAAGGACATACTTATGATGGGTATTTTTTTCAAGATCTGTGTATGCAATTTCAATTTCTAGAAAATTATAATCTTATGGATGTTTTGCAATTTTGTTCTTCAAAAATTTAAATGCAATGTCAATCATTGTCTATTGACTTCTTGATTACTTTTCATTTGTTCTCAATCTTTCATAATGTTTTCTGTTTTCTTATTCTTTCATGACCAGTAACCCCTTGGGTCTTAGAGGCTTTATTACCTTACTTGTATTCATGCAAGGACATTTCATACAAATGTTTGGTGCTTATTTACATTTGTAGTGTTTGGTTTGGTTTGCTTTATGGTATATCAACCCAATAGGTCATTTAATGATGAATTTTAATATTTTCTTCTAAATAAAATCTTGTATTTAAATAGTCAAAACATTTTATTTTACTGTTTTATAATGTTGCTACATTTTTTCTTTTAACATTTTTGAAATCAGTTTAATTTCTTTTAGAAACTGGAATATGTAAAATGAATCAGTCACATCTTCAGAGAAAGAACTGAATACAGAAGGCACTTATCTCTCTCTCGTGGAGATAAGTCATGACAGTCATATGCTGTCACTCCATATTGTGATGAAAGTGGGAGTCAATTTCTTTTGTTTATAGCAGCCAAATCATAAAGTTGCTTTCTTTAGCCGAGGCTAAATCTGCCTCCCCATCAGTTTACAAGTCCATAGTACTGTTTCCCTTTGGCATTATATTTTTCCCAAATATAGAAAGAAACTCCAGCTACAGACTTCCATTTGGGAAAACCCAAGACTCACTATTGCTGTTTGTGCAATATGTCCTTGCCTGAGACATAGATGAATCCTGCCCATTGGAAGTCTTAAACATGGCTTTTCCAGACACAGGTTTATCTCCATATTATATGCAAGACTCTTCCTTCTTGTTTCTCCTGACACTCTGCTTTGCTGCGTGTATATATGTGATATATTATTATTTGTATAGGACACTTGTATATATATATTTGTACATATAGTTTTGTGAATGCCTTACTAATATAAAAGTCTTTCTGAGAACAAAGAATGTTTGCCATTCTTTATTTCCTTTCAGCCATTCCATTCTGTTTGTGAACTACGGTGTTATTATATTATGGATATAATAATGCTCATAATGGGGGAAATAAAATTGGAGAATAAATCTTTCTTCTCTAATTCTCTTCTGTTCTATTTTAAATTTCAGAGTCTTAAATTAATTGCAAAAGTCAGGTTTGAAGTTTTAAAATTGTTTATCATGCTTTATCATGAGTTTGCATAAAGCATAAAGCAAACAATGGAAATGGTTGGCACCACTAAACTGTGAAGAATTTCACAGATATCCTTGAAAATTCCAATGTAGTCTGATCAAAGTAAGTTGATGACTAAGAATATCATGTCTGCAAAATATGACTAGCATATTGACAACTGTGTTTCCATACTCAACACTAGTGCTTAAAGAACTTGAGTGAGTCTGTGAATATGCCTTAAAATATCTATAAAAATGTCTCCAATCATTGTCAGTTTATAACGTTCATGACACCCATTTCCTTGAAAAGAGCAACATATAAATTACACAATTTTATCTAGATATACTTATGGATTATGCTTGTAAAATATGAAAAATGTATCTGGCATTTATGGATTATCTTTATTTTCATTGTTTTGAATGCAACCTTTCAGCAGGTTTAAACATGTTGAATTCTTTACAATTTGCTTAATGCTTTTTTTCTGTTTCATCATTTACACATAACCAGCCAACAGAATGAAATTGTAATAATCTGATATTTAGAGTCATTAATATTTGATTTCAGACACATTTTGTCAATATTTCCATGGCTCTTACCTATACACCTCTGTTTGTTCTCTATCTATCTATCTATCTATCTATCTATCTATCTATTTGTGCATCTATATATCTATATCATTTTGTTCATATCTATCTCAGTCTGTTCCTATCTATCTATCTATCTATCTATCTCATCCTGTTCATTATCTATCTATCTATCTATCTCAGTTTGTTCATACCTACCTAGGTACCTACCAACTTGCCTACCTACCAACATACCTATTGGTTCATTTTGTCTATCTATTGATCTAGTTCAATCAATTCATATATATATATATATATATATATATATATATATATATATATATATATTATACCTTATCTGTTCATCTCTGTCTGTCTATTGATTTATCTCAGTTTGTCATATCTGTCTCAATCTGTTTCTATCTATCTGTCTATTTATCTCAGTTTGTTCATACCTACCTACCAACCTACCTACCTACCTACCTACCTACCTACTTACCTATCTATCTACTTACTTGCCTACCTAACTACCAACATACCTACCTATTGGTTCATCTTTGTCTATCTATTGATCTATCTCAGTCATATCTATCTCAATCAGTGCATATATATATATATATATATATATATATATATATATATATATATATATATATATATATATATATATACTTGACTCTCCCACTGAATTCAATGTATGAGGGCCAAGGGGATCAGTTCCTAGGAAACCGACAGCCCAACAACAGCACATGAGAATTGATTATAGTGGTGAAGGTTTCGTGCAGGACCATCCACACTTTTTGAAGGGCCGAATACAGAGACCTGGTGCACTATGTGCCACAAGGTCCCCAAACGACCCTCCACAGGTTTTGAATTCGACTAGACCAGTTGCCATCCAAGCCTATAGAACCCAGTCTGTCCTGCTATTTACCCATAGCTGGAGGGAGAAGAGGATTCACACCTTTCCAAAGAGTATTAGCATGTAAGTGAATGCAATGGATTTGACTGGAATTCGAACTCGGGTCTCCAATTCCTCAATCCAGTCCACTATCCATTACTCCACCATGCGTCCTACATGGGACATGGTAGGTATTAGCAAAAGATCTACAATTTCTGATTTTACCTTAAAACAGTAACATAATGGGCAACGTAGAAAGTTTCAACAATACATTAGAATACCTTGGATAGTAAAATGGCCACGCAATGGTATACTTTAAAATAGGTACCTATGAAAAAAAGTTACCTAAAGTTTCAAATATATTTGAAAGAATGAAACTTCTTTCTTGAAGTTAATTGATTAAATTTAATATTTCTGATAATTAAGATACTTTGTTGTATTTCAAATAGAATTTAATTTGTTTGGAATCTTTTGTTTTATTCTTATCAGTAAAATCTATGAATTCATTCATATTGAAAGATCTGTCAACACAACATAATTCGCTTTTTAAAAATCTTTCAAAAATAAAATTTATTTTTCTGAAACTTTATTTGAGAAAATTAGCTGATTTAAAGTTTAATTAATCTGAAGTGAAACAAATATAATTTACAATATAATTTATATAACTTATAATTTATAACTTATAATTTACTTTTACTTTAAAATATCACAGAGAGGGAGTGTAATAAATGTAAGTGAGTCATCAAAGGAGCTGTCCCTGTTTGCTGAGAGAATGAGACATCACATAACCTCCAACCACTTTGGCTCTTGTAATTACTGGTGGCTCTGCAACAGGGCATTAAATAAGTGCAAGGTATCTATTCCTCCCCTCTTCAATCGATTTGAGGTGTTATCATCCTCTGCTAATAAAGCTGAATGCTTTGCCCATAAATTGTCCTCAAACTATACCCTTGACTTATCTGGAGTATCCTTGCTTAACTTCCCACTTAGAACTGATTCTCTGTTGAGTAATATGCATATAACCCCTGCTATGGTTTCTGCTATAATCTATAATCTAGATCCCCACAAAGCATGTGGACCCAATGGTATCCCTGTAATAGTGTGCTCCAGAACTGGCTCCTGTTCTCTCTAAACTGTATAATAAATGCCTCGCTGCCTCCTGCTTTCCTACCTGCTGGAAGTCATCATCTCTTGTTCCAGTTTTTAAAAACTCTGGTGAACTGTCTAACCATTCCGAAAATTGGCCTATTAGCATTCTACTTCTTTTGGGAAAACTTCTAGAGGCCCTAATCAATACAGGATTAGTTAAGCATCTCTCATTGCAGGCCTTTTTTCTCAAACAAGCAATATGGCTTTCATTTCTCTAGGTCAACTGCTGATGTAATGATGATAATTTCAGAAAGACTCTATCATGCTCTAGATAAAAAAAGTGAAGCTGTAGCTTTGGACATCTCAAAAGCCTTTGACAGGGTTTGTTGTACAAGTCTTCACAAGCCAAAAAGTTATGGTGTTTCCAGGCACATTTTTTAAATAATCCAGTTTTTCTTATGAAAGCATGAAATGAAAGTTATCCAGAATGGGCACTTTTCTACATCATTTTGTAATCCATTCTTAATCCTATTCATTTTTAAAAATTTTCATTAATGACCTTCCCAATGACATCACTTCTCAACTTGGCATCTATGCTGAGGATAAAATAGTATGGTTGATCAGTCTGATTAGGTCAAAATGGCAGTTGATGTCCAAAACGACCTCCAGTCCATTGTTAACTGGGGCAAAGGATGGCTTGTCAATTTTAACACCTGCAAAACTAAACTTCTCTCCATTACTCTCTGCCTTCCATCAGCATGGCTGATGCTATCTTCCAAGAAAGTGAAACATTGCACCTTTTCAGGCTAACATTCTCTGCTGGCATGTGGTGGAAAAACTACATTGTATCAATCGTTAGATCAGCTGCCAAGAAATCTGCCACTGTGTCATGTGTGACAATTTTTCTAAATATTTTCAGAATCTATCTTACATATCTATAAGTCTACCATTCATCTGTGCTTAGAATATTACTGCCGCATATGGTCCGGTGCCCCTGCTATTTATCTAAAGCAACTTGATAAGCTCTAAAGAAGAATCAGCAATATTATTGGTCTTGATCTGGCAGGTCAGCTTCAGTCACTTTCCCATCTTTGCAAAATTGCCTCCCTTTGCCTTTTTTATAAATACTTCCATGGCAATTGTTTGGATGAGATCTTTGCTAGATTGGTGGTGAGATCTCATTAGTTGATAGTTGAGCTGGCTAGATGTAGCTGTAAGTTGTATACTAACAGTTTCTTTTTTCACACTTCTCCCTTGTGGAACTCCCTTCTGGATCCATACTTTCCATCCAACTTTAATCTGTAAAAATTTAAATGCAATGTTAATCGCTATCTACTGTCTTCCTGATTATTCTTTTCTATTTCCACTCATTATTAATGTTTCTGTCTCTATTTCTTCTACATCATGTAACCTTTTACATGCAAGTGGCTTTGCTGCTTTGCTTTGGGTAATACTGATTAAAAAAACAAATAAAAGCTGTACTTTTTACTACAATAAAAGGCTATATAGTTTATTCAACGTCGTAGCCAGGACCCAAAGAACAAATGCTCTCATATATGATGTGACCCCCTTACAATAAATAATAAACTTCAAAATGTGACCCCTTACAATTTGCTTCAAAATTAGTTCTTCAAAGGTTGCATGATATATATATATATATATAATATATATATATATATATATATAATAAAAAGACTTAAACACTAATATTCCATGGTTATAATTTATTACATTGGAATCATAAATACAATCCAATTCATCAGACCTACAAATTCAAAAGAAATCAGAAAAAATAACTCCGGGAATAAAAAATAAAATTTAGTGAGAGTGTATGTATGAATGAGAGTGGGGGACGAATGTGAGAAGTAAATGAAAGCTCTAGAGAGGGGTAACAGACAAAAGAAGAACAGGAAGGCCTAAAAGTGAAGGTGGGGATTAAAATTTAACAGAGAGAAGTTTTAAAGAGAGGGGTTAAAAGACTCTTTAAATGAGTAAGAAACAGATAAATATGAGTTATTTTCCAATGCATTATTCATTACTGAATTGCTGATCTAAATTAAAGTAAAAACCGACACCAAAAATGGGTTTATACGTTTGTGGTGACACTACGCAAATTTAAAAGACGATATAATCTAAACTTAAAAATCAGAAGATGAGAGAGAGAGAGAAAAAAGTCGAGGAGATGGGGGGGAACTAAAATCGAAGCACATTTATAAAAGAGCCACTGTGCAATCAAGAAAATTTGACATATATATATATATATATATATATATATATATATATATATATATATATGTTTAATGGCAGTATGCATTGTACCCAGTCTGTGTATGACTTAGCTATTGGTCAGCATTTACTAGACAATCCAGAGAATGCAGCAAGATATAACGATGATCCATTTACTGTACTGTGCTGAGTTTGGTCTGCTCAGTATTTACACATATTAGAAAAGTTTTTTTATTAAATTGCATCAATCGTCTCTGTGCAGACAAAATGAACATTTTGTTTTCTCTCTCTCTCTCTCTGTCTTTTAGGAAGTATGTGAGTCAATTTTTCCATTTTAGTGCCCACTAGGAACTTTTTGCAGGTGCTCTTTTGCTAGTATATATGTATATATTTTCCCCTCGTTTTTATTAATACATTTGATATTTTAATCATGGTTCCTTTTTTTCTCCTCCTTATATTTTTCTTTTCTCACAGTGCGAATTGTTAGTCTGTCAATTTAATATTTACCAACGTGTATTCTTCTGATAAAGTGTGAAGTGTTAGTTGAAAAGACTCCTTAAAGAAGAATGTGTGTATTGCTGCCAAATCTGATCTGATGCTTCTGTTTTATATCAAGAGATTCTGAACAAAATCCCAAGAAAATTTGCAATGATTATCAATACTGATCTGGCATCTCAGATTCAGTCATTTTCTCACTAATGTAACATAGCTTCCCTTTACCTCTTCTATAAATATTTAAATGGAAATTGTTCTGATGAGCTTTTCTTGTTGTTAGCTCGACTTCATGAATTTGAGTGCAATACTAGATTGGCAGTTAGGTCTCATAATTTCACTGTCGAAATTGAGAGTTTATGCATAAGTTCTATTCAAATAGTTTCTTCTCACACACTTCTTGCTAGTCGAACTCTTCTGGCTTTTTGCTTTCTTCTACAGCTACAATCTTCAAAAATTTAAATGCAATCATCACCTTCTGTCTCCTTGAATTCAAATGTCTTCTCAATAACCCTTTGAATTCTAGTTTATTGTCTTCTTTGGAGTGAAATTATTAAAAAAATGCTGTGTTTTATTGGAGTAATTAGGTATTTATGGGATGGAGTTTCTAACCCCATGCTTAACCACTTTGAAATTCAGATCTGTCCTTCTTCTAAGTTGGCTGCCAATCAAAACTGAAGAGCCTTGTCTACTTTTCTATTTAACCCATAGCTGGCTGGAGAAGAGATGGATTTAGATATTGCCCAGGTATTTGTATGAAAGTGACTATAACAAACCTTAATAGATTTTTAACTTGGCTCACTAATATCTCATTCTGACCTGCTAACCATTATGCTAACTGCTCGTCTATTCAGGCATATTGCTGTAATTTAAATAACTCTTTTAAAGTTGTAATTTTGCTTTTAATTGCATAAATATACCAAAAAGTTAATTGCTATAAAAAGACAAAAATTATTCTTACTTCACTTTGATTTTAAACTGCTTTTAATGTCAATTTTAGCTTTCCAAAAATATATTCAATGATTGATCTCTGCTGAAAGGAAAAAAATAAACTTCCCCAAAAATAAAATGAAAATATAGTCACAGTTCATTGACTCCTACTGAAATATTCAAGGAAAATTACGTAAATTAATTAATTATTACTTAATTAGATCTTTTTATAACATAATACTCATTTTTACCTATTGAAAAATAAATTTATTTCCAGCAGGTGTTTATAACCTGTAAACTCAAATTTTAAGTGGATATTTGGTTAGATATTTTTACAATTATGCGATAAAATTCTGCTGAATTGACAGCTGATGTATGGATGACCATAAATGACAAAACTTAATATTACCTACAATGGAAGAAAATGTCTTCCAAACATTAAAATATAATTATTTGGCAAAAAATGTTAATATTTTAACACTAAACTGAGTAAAAAAAAGTAAGAAAGATTAAATCTTTAGTAAAGTGTAACAAACTTTTGTCATTTGTGGTTTGTGGTATGCAATGTGATACTACTTAAGCTGAAAATGTGAATCCCTTTCTTGAATAGCCTTGTCAGATTTAGACTTTCATATTGATGTTATATATGGTGCTAAACCCATTCAGATGTATACAAATGCTTTCTAAGATGAGCAGTTAAAATGGCATTGAAGCCTGTGTGTCTTGGTGAACACCATCCTTCTTTGAAGCTTCTGGAATCACAAATACAGACTCACATAACTTGAAGACTTTCAACAGCAGCAACTACTAAAATGGATATCACACATCATTCAAAGTGAAAATAATGATATAATCAAGGCATTCCACAGTACTTCAAACAAAAGGTTAGGAAAGAAAACCACATCAGTACTGGAAAGAATTATAACAGCTACTGAAATTGAAAAATTATTTTAATAGAAAGATTTTATAAATTCCAGCTGAGAATAGCACTGCCTGTTTGTTCAAGGAATACTAAATGTTTCCATATAAGGAAACAGCTAATATTCTTACCATTGGTTGGGGGTCATGTGATATCAGTGTTGGTTTATGGGATCTGATGTACCATTGGTTGGGGTTATGGGATGTCATGAACCATTGGTTAATGATATATGATGTTAATATCTGTTACATTTATTTGAAAATGTTATTAGTTGGTTTTATGCAATGTTAGTGTTGATTGGAAGTATATTGCATTACTCTAGGTTGGTAGTATGTGCTGATCTTCTTGGTTAGTGGTATATTATGTTACTTTTGGCTTATGGTATGTGGAGTAATGGCTAGCAGCTCAGGTTGAGGAATCAGAGAGCCGAGTTCAAATTCCAGTCAAATCCATCACATTCACTTACATGCTAATACCCTTGGGAAAGATATGAATCCTCTTCTCCTCCCCACAACTATGGGTAGATAGCAGGACAGACAGAGTTGTGTAGCCTTGTATGGCAAATGGTCAGAAAGAAATGGCAACTTACTGTGGGAAAAAATCAGCCTCGGCAGTATCAAAAGATACATGATTCATGTCTGAGATGAGGTATTATGTACATTATTTACATTATTTGGACTATTGTCCTCATCTTAGTCGCCATATTTATTACAAAGTTTCGGCTGTTGTACGCTCCAGACTTCTTCAGGTGGTTGGAATGTCTCTGAGGACACATGGCACAGTGGATAAAGGCGTTAGTTAGATCCAGTGACAAGACCCAAAGAGTGTGAGTTCAATAGGCAGTGAAGAACTTTCAGAGGGAAATTAACAGGAGATAACTGATAAGTGACATCCATTAAACATGGCACGTGGAACTAGAACAGTCTACCCCAGTGAGCGAAATAAAGGGTTCAGTTTGACATTCCAACCACATGAAGAAGGCCAGAGCATACAGTGACCGAAATATTGTAATAAATATAGCGACAAATATGGGGACAATGGTCCAGATAATGTAAATAAGATACATGATTGCCTAAGCGAGTATTACACATGGCATATAACTAACTGACTGTTGTTAGTGTTGGTTAGTGATTGTTGATTGCTATTGTTATTGGTTAGTGGTATGAAATGTTATTGCTTGTTGGTGGTATATTATTTTACTGCTGGTAAGAGGTTTGTAATGATACTGTGGCTTATATGGAAGGTTTTCGTTGCTTGCTGGCTTGGTGGTGTGTAATATCACACTTGCTTGATACAAGTTTTAATCTGGATTTAAAATTGATTTAATCAATTTACAGATATATTCATTTTTCTGTCTGATATTTTGAGTTGTCATTATTATTATTATGAAATTTAGAATCATACAATTTCTCTTCTTGATGTTGATTAAGCTTTACTTCTTCATCTTCTTCTTCTACTTCTTCTTCTTCTTCTTCATCTTCTTCTTCTTCCTCTTCTTCCATTTTTCTCCTTCTTCTTTTTTTCTTCTTCTTCCATTCTTCTTCTTCCATTCTTCTTCTTCTTCTATGTGCTGTGTCCATTTAGGACATTGGTGATCATGGATCTCCACAATTTCCTATCCCTTGTAGCTCTTAATAAATATTATCACTTTGTTATCTCTACTAAACCCTGTTCTGCCATCCATTTACACAAGCTCTCTAGATAGGTTATGCATTATTTTCCTCTGCCCTTCTTTACCTTCAATCTGTACTGTGAGTATTAAATTTTTCAAGCCCTCTTTCCTCTTATGTACCCTAAAATTACAACTGTTTCTTTCTGATGTTAAATATAAGAGTCCTTCTTGTTTCCATTTTCTCTAAAACATTGTCATTGCTCGTATATTTAGTCCATAGTATTCTCAGCAACATTTTGTAGAACCACATTTCTGTCTCTTCTTCATCTGTGAGGAGATTGTTGAGTATTCTTTGTTATATAGAAAGGCTGATATTACATAACGGTTCAGTCCTCTTTTCTTGGTTTCTAATGAATTTTTCTTGTTTCTTAAAATTTTGCTTAGTTTTGGAACACATTTTTCATTATCCCAATGTGCCTTCAGATTTCAGTATTACACTTTATGTCCTCTGTTCAAACCCTTCTCAAAAATTTTGTACTTGTTTGATTTTGGTATCCCCAATTTGTAATTTGCATGTTGGGCTGTTTGTTTTGCTAACAACCGTGCATTCTGTCTTCTTGCAAGAGCAAATATTCCCTTATTCCTTTACCTATTCTCAGATATTCTTTTATTCCTCTCCATGATTTCAAATATTTCTCTTTAGCTTTTCCTATTCTGTTCTATTCTCTATTCCTTTCCTAATCTCAAACATTCTCTCATTCCTTTACCTATTCTCAGATATTCTTTTATTCCTCTCCATGATTTCAAATATTTCTCTTTAGTTTTTCCTATTCTGTTCTATTCTCTATTCCTTTCCTAATCTCAAATATTCTCTCATTCCTTTACCTATTCTCAGATATTCTTTTATTCCTCTCAATAATTTCAAATATTTCTCTTTAGTTTTTCCTATTCTGTTCTATTCTCTATTCCTTTCCTAATCCCAAACATTCTCTCATTCCTTTACCTATTCTCAGATATTCTTTTATTCCTCTCCATGATTTCAAATATTTCTCTTTAGCTTTTCCTATTCTGTTCTATTCTCTATTCCTTTCCTAATCTCAAACATTCTCTCATTCCTTTACCTATTCTCAGATATTCTTTTATTCCTCTCCATGATTTCAAATATTTCTCTTTAGTTTTTCCTATTCTGTTCTATTCTCTATTCCTTTCCTAATCTCAAATATTCTCTCATTCCTTTACCTATTCTCAGATATTCTTTTATTCCTCTCCATAATTTCAAATATTTCTCTTTAGTTTTTCCTATTCTGTTCTATTCTCTATTCCTTTCCTAATCTCAAACATTCTCTCATTCCTTTACCTATTCTCAGATATTCTTTTATTCCTCTCCATGATTTCAAATATTTCTCTTTAGCTTTTCCTATTCTGTTCTATTCTCTATTCCTTTCCTAATCTCAAACATTCTCTCATTCCTTTACCTATTCTCAGATATTCTTTTATTCCTCTCCATGATTTCAAATATTTCTCTTTAGTTTTTCCTATTCTGTTCTATTCTCTATTCCTTTCCTAATCTCAAATATTCTCTCATTCCTTTACCTATTCTCAGATATTCTTTTATTCCTCTCCATAATTTCAAATATTTCTCTTTAGTTTTTCCTATTCTGTTCTATTCTCTATTCCTTTCCTAATCTCAAACATTCTCTCATTCCTTTACCTATTCTCAGATATTCTTTTATTCCTCTCCATGATTTCAAATATTTCTCTTTAGTTTTTCCTATTCTGTTCTATTCTCTATTCCTTTCCTAATCTCAAATATTCTCTCATTCCTTTACCTATTCTCAGATATTCTTTTATTCCTCTCCATAATTTCAAATATTTCTCTTTAGTTTTTCCTATTCTGTTCTATTCTCTATTCCTTTCCTAATCTCAAACATTCTCTCATTCCTTTACCTATTCTCAGATATTCTTTTATTCCTCTCCATGATTTCAAATATTTCTCTTTAGCTTTTCCTATTCTGTTCTATTCTCTATTCCTTTCCTAATCTCAAACATTCTCTCATTCCTTTACCTATTCTCAGATATTCTTTTATTCCTCTCCATGATTTCAAATATTTCTCTTTAGTTTTTCCTATTCTGTTCTATTCTCTATTCCTTTCCTAATCTCAAATATTCTCTCATTCCTTTACCTATTCTCAGATATTCTTTTATTCCTCTCCATAATTTCAAATATTTCTCTTTAGTTTTTCCTATTCTGTTCTATTCTCTATTCCTTTCCTAATCCCAAACATTCTCTCATTCCTTTACCTATTCTCAGATATTCTTTTATTCCTCTCCATGATTTCAAATATTTCTCTTTAGCTTTTCCTATTCTGTTCTATTCTCTATTCCTTTCCTAATCTCAAACATTCTCTCATTCCTTTACCTATTCTCAGATATTCTTTTATTCCTCTCCATGATTTCAAATATTTCTCTTTAGCTTTTCCTATTCTGTTCTATTCTCTATTCCTTTCCTAATCTCAAACATTCTCTCATTCCTTTACCTATTCTCAGATATTCTTTTATTCCTCTCCATAATTTCAAATATTTCTCTTTAGCTTTTCCTATTCTGTTCTATTCTCTATTCCTTTCCTAATCTCAAACATTCTCTCATTCCTTTACCTATTCTCAGATATTCTTTTATTCCTCTCCATGATTTCAAATATTTCTCTTTAGCTTTTCCTATTCTGTTCTATTCTCTATTCCTTTCCTAATCTCAAATATTCTCTCATTCCTTTACCTATTCTCAGATATTCTTTTATTCCTCTCCATGATTTCAAATATTTCTCTTTAGCTTTTCCTATTCTGTTCTATTCTCTATTCCTTTCCTAATCTCAAACATTCTCTCATTCCTTTACCTATTCTCAGATATTCTTTTATTCCTCTCCATGATTTCAAATATTTCTCTTTAGCTTTTCCTATTCTGTTCTATTCTCTATTCCTTTCCTAATCTCAAACATTCTCTCATTCCTTTACCTATTCTCAGATATTCTTTTATTCCTCTCCATGATTTCAAATATTTCTCTTTAGTTTTTCCTATTCTGTTCTATTCTCTATTCCTTTCCTAATCTCAAATATTCTCTCATTCCTTTACCTATTCTCAGATATTCTTTTATTCCTCTCAATAATTTCAAATATTTCTCTTTAGTTTTTCCTATTCTGTTCTATTCTCTATTCCTTTCCTAATCCCAAACATTCTCTCATTCCTTTACCTATTCTCAGATATTCTTTTATTCCTCTCCATGATTTCAAATATTTCTCTTTAGCTTTTCCTATTCTGTTCTATTCTCTATTCCTTTCCTAATCTCAAACATTCTCTCATTCCTTTACCTATTCTCAGATATTCTTTTATTCCTCTCCATGATTTCAAATATTTCTCTTTAGTTTTTCCTATTCTGTTCTATTCTCTATTCCTTTCCTAATCTCAAATATTCTCTCATTCCTTTACCTATTCTCAGATATTCTTTTATTCCTCTCCATAATTTCAAATATTTCTCTTTAGTTTTTCCTATTCTGTTCTATTCTCTATTCCTTTCCTAATCTCAAACATTCTCTCATTCCTTTACCTATTCTCAGATATTCTTTTATTCCTCTCCATGATTTCAAATATTTCTCTTTAGCTTTTCCTATTCTGTTCTATTCTCTATTCCTTTCCTAATCTCAAACATTCTCTCATTCCTTTACCTATTCTCAGATATTCTTTTATTCCTCTCCATGATTTCAAATATTTCTCTTTAGTTTTTCCTATTCTGTTCTATTCTCTATTCCTTTCCTAATCTCAAATATTCTCTCATTCCTTTACCTATTCTCAGATATTCTTTTATTCCTCTCCATAATTTCAAATATTTCTCTTTAGTTTTTCCTATTCTGTTCTATTCTCTATTCCTTTCCTAATCTCAAACATTCTCTCATTCCTTTACCTATTCTCAGATATTCTTTTATTCCTCTCCATGATTTCAAATATTTCTCTTTAGTTTTTCCTATTCTGTTCTATTCTCTATTCCTTTCCTAATCTCAAATATTCTCTCATTCCTTTACCTATTCTCAGATATTCTTTTATTCCTCTCCATAATTTCAAATATTTCTCTTTAGTTTTTCCTATTCTGTTCTATTCTCTATTCCTTTCCTAATCTCAAACATTCTCTCATTCCTTTACCTATTCTCAGATATTCTTTTATTCCTCTCCATGATTTCAAATATTTCTCTTTAGCTTTTCCTATTCTGTTCTATTCTCTATTCCTTTCCTAATCTCAAACATTCTCTCATTCCTTTACCTATTCTCAGATATTCTTTTATTCCTCTCCATGATTTCAAATATTTCTCTTTAGTTTTTCCTATTCTGTTCTATTCTCTATTCCTTTCCTAATCTCAAATATTCTCTCATTCCTTTACCTATTCTCAGATATTCTTTTATTCCTCTCCATAATTTCAAATATTTCTCTTTAGTTTTTCCTATTCTGTTCTATTCTCTATTCCTTTCCTAATCCCAAACATTCTCTCATTCCTTTACCTATTCTCAGATATTCTTTTATTCCTCTCCATGATTTCAAATATTTCTCTTTAGCTTTTCCTATTCTGTTCTATTCTCTATTCCTTTCCTAATCTCAAACATTCTCTCATTCCTTTACCTATTCTCAGATATTCTTTTATTCCTCTCCATGATTTCAAATATTTCTCTTTAGCTTTTCCTATTCTGTTCTATTCTCTATTCCTTTCCTAATCTCAAACATTCTCTCATTCCTTTACCTATTCTCAGATATTCTTTTATTCCTCTCCATAATTTCAAATATTTCTCTTTAGCTTTTCCTATTCTGTTCTATTCTCTATTCCTTTCCTAATCTCAAACATTCTCTCATTCCTTTACCTATTCTCAGATATTCTTTTATTCCTCTCCATGATTTCAAATATTTCTCTTTAGCTTTTCCTATTCTGTTCTATTCTCTATTCCTTTCCTAATCTCAAATATTCTCTCATTCCTTTACCTATTCTCAGATATTCTTTTATTCCTCTCCATGATTTCAAATATTTCTCTTTAGCTTTTCCTATTCTGTTCTATTCTCTATTCCTTTCCTAATCTCAAACATTCTCTCATTCCTTTACCTATTCTCAGATATTCTTTTATTCCTCTCCATGATTTCAAATATTTCTCTTTAGCTTTTCCTATTCTGTTCTATTCTCTATTCCTTTCCTAATCTCAAACATTCTCTCATTCCTTTACCTATTCTCAGATATTCTTTTATTCCTCTCCATGATTTCAAATATTTCTCTTTAGTTTTTCCTATTCTGTTCTATTCTCTATTCCTTTCCTAATCTCAAATATTCTCTCATTCCTTTACCTATTCTCAGATATTCTTTTATTCCTCTCCATGATTTCAAATATTTCTCTTTAGCTTTTCCTATTCTGTTCTATTCTCTATTCCTTTCCTAATCTCAAACATTCTCTCATTCCTTTACCTATTCTCAGATATTCTTTTATTCCTCTCCATGATTTCAAATATTTCTCTTTAGTTTTTCCTATTCTGTTCTATTCTCTATTCCTTTCCTAATCTCAAATATTCTCTCATTCCTTTACCTATTCTCAGATATTCTTTTATTCCTCTCCATAATTTCAAATATTTCTCTTTAGCTTTTCCTATTCTGTTCTATTCTCTATTCCTTTCCTAATCTCAAACATTCTCTCATTCCTTTACCTATTCTCAGATATTCTTTTATTCCTCTCCATGATTTCAAATATTTCTCTTTAGCTTTTCCTATTCTGTTCTATTCTCTATTCCTTTCCTAATCTCAAATATTCTCTCATTCCTTTACCTATTCTCAGATATTCTTTTATTCCTCTCCATAATTTCAAATATTTCTCTTTAGTTTTTCCTATTCTGTTCTATTCTCTATTCCTTTCCTAATCCCAAACATTCTCTCATTCCTTTACCTATTCTCAGATATTCTTTTATTCCTCTCCATGATTTCAAATATTTCTCTTTAGCTTTTCCTATTCTGTTCTATTCTCTATTCCTTTCCTAATCTCAAACATTCTCTCATTCCTTTACCTATTCTCAGATATTCTTTTATTCCTCTCCATGATTTCAAATATTTCTCTTTAGTTTTTCCTATTCTGTTCTATTCTCTATTCCTTTCATAATCTCAAATATTCTCTCATTCCTTTACCTATTCTCAGATATTCTTTTATTCCTCTCCATGATTTCAAATATTTCTCTTTAGTTTTTCCTATTCTGTTCTATTCTCTATTCCTTTCCTAATCTCAAACATTCTCTCATTCCTTTACCTATTCTCAGATATTCTTTTATTCCTCTCCATGATTTCAAATATTTCTCTTTAGTTTTTCCTATTCTGTTCTATTCTCTATTCCTTTCATAATCTCAAATATTCTCTCATTCCTTTACCTATTCTCAGATATTCTTTCATTCCTCTCCATGATTTCAAATATTTCTCTTTAGTTTTTCCTATTCTGTTCTATTCTCTATTCCTTTCCTAATCTCAAATATTCTCTCATTCCTTTACCTATTCTCAGATATTCTTTTATTCCTCTCCATAATTTCAAATATTTCTCTTTAGTTTTTCCTATTCTGTTCTATTCTCTATTCCTTTCCTAATCCCAAACATTCTCTCATTCCTTTACCTATTCTCAGATATTCTTTTATTCCTCTCCATGATTTCAAATATTTCTCTTTAGTTTTTCCTATTCTGTTCTATTCTCTATTCCTTTCATAATCTCAAATATTCTCTCATTCCTTTACCTATTCTCAGATATTCTTTCATTCCTCTCCATGATTTCAAATATTTCTCTTTAGTTTTTCCTATTCTGTTCTATTCTCTATTCCTTTCATAATCTCAAATATTCTCTCATTCCTTTACCTATTCTCAGATATTCTTTTATTCCTCTCCATGATTTCAAATATTTCTCTTTAGTTTTTCCTATTCTGTTCTATTCTCTATTCCTTTCCTAATCCCAAACATTCTCTCATTCCTTTACCTATTCTCAGATATTCTTTTATTCCTCTCCATGATTTCAAATATTTCTCTTTAGTTTTTCCTATTCTGTTCTATTCTCTATTCCTTTCATAATCTCAAATATTCTCTCATTCCTTTACCTATTCTCAGATATTCTTTTATTCCTCTCCATGATTTCAAATATTTCTCTTTAGTTTTTCCTATTCTGTTCTATTCTCTATTCCTTTCCTAATCTCAAATATTCTCTCATTCCTTTACCTATTCTCAGATATTCTTTTATTCCTCTCCATGATTTCAAATATTTCTCTTTAGTTTTTCCTATTCTGTTCTATTCTCTATTCCTTTCCTAATCTCAAATATTCTCTCATTCCTTTACCTATTCTCAGATATTCTTTCATTCCTCTCCATGATTTCAAATATTTCTCTTTAGTTTTTCCTATTCTGTTCTATTCTCTATTCCTTTCCTAATCTCAAATATTCTCTCATTCCTTTACCTATTCTCAGATATTCTTTTATTCCTCTCCATAATTTCAAATATTTCTCTTTAGTTTTTCCTATTCTGTTCTATTCTCTATTCCTTTCCTAATCCCAAACATTCTCTCATTCCTTTACCTATTCTCAGATATTCTTTTATTCCTCTCCATGATTTCAAATATTTCTCTTTAGCTTTTCCTATTCTGTTCTATTCTCTATTCCTTTCCTAATCTCAAACATTCTCTCATTCCTTTACCTATTCTCAGATATTCTTTTATTCCTCTCCATGATTTCAAATATTTCTCTTTAGTTTTTCCTATTCTGTTCTATTCTCTATTCCTTTCATAATCTCAAACATTCTCTCATTCCTTTACCTATTCTCAGATATTCTTTTATTCCTCTCCATGATTTCAAATATTTCTCTTTAGTTTTTCCTATTCTGTTCTATTCTCTATTCCTTTCATAATCTCAAACATTCTCTCATTCCTTTACCTATTCTC
Source organism: Acanthosepion lycidas (assembly GCA_963932145.1). Taxonomy (NCBI): domain Eukaryota; kingdom Metazoa; phylum Mollusca; class Cephalopoda; order Sepiida; family Sepiidae; genus Acanthosepion; species Acanthosepion lycidas. The sequence continues at coordinate 85,368,682 of OZ010605.1, forward strand.
AGATATTCTTTTATTCCTCTCCATGATTTCAAATATTTCTCTTTAGTTTTTCCTATTCTGTTCTATTCTCTATTCCTTTCATAATCTCAAACATTCTCTCATTCCTTTACCTATTCTCAGATATTCTTTTATTCCTCTCCATGATTTCAAATATTTCTCTTTAGTTTTTCCTATTCTGTTCTATTCTCTATTCCTTTCCTAATCTCAAATATTCTCTCATTCCTTTACCTATTCTCAGATATTCTTTCATTCCTCTCCATGATTTCAAATATTTCTCTTTAGTTTTTCCTATTCTGTTCTATTCTCTATTCCTTTCCTAATCTCAAACATTCTCTCATTCCTTTACCTATTCTCAGATATTCTTTTATTCCTCTCCATGATTTCAAATATTTCTCTTTAGTTTTTCCTATTCTGTTCTATTCTCTATTCCTTTCCTAATCTCAAATATTCTCTCATTCCTTTACCTATTCTCAGATATTCTTTTATTCCTCTCCATGATTTCAAATATTTCTCTTTAGCTTTTCCTATTCTGTTCTATTCTCTATTCCTTTCCTAATCTCAAACATTCTCTCATTCCTTTACCTATTCTCAGATATTCTTTTATTCCTCTCCATGATTTCAAATATTTCTCTTTAGTTTTTCCTATTCTGTTCTATTCTCTATTCCTTTCCTAATCTCAAATATTCTCTCATTCCTTTACCTATTCTCAGATATTCTTTCATTCCTCTCCATGATTTCAAATATTTCTCTTTAGCTTTTCCTATTCTGTTCTATTCTCTATTCCTTTCCTAATCTCAAACATTCTCTCATTCCTTTACCTATTCTCAGATATTCTTTTATTCCTCTCCATGATTTCAAATATTTCTCTTTAGTTTTTCCTATTCTGTTCTATTCTCTATTCCTTTCCTAATCTCAAATATTCTCTCATTCCTTTACCTATTCTCAGATATTCTTTTATTCCTCTCCATGATTTCAAATATTTCTCTTTAGTTTTTCCTATTCTGTTCTATTCTCTATTCCTTTCCTAATCTCAAATATTCTCTCATTCCTTTACCTATTCTCAGATATTCTTTTATTCCTCTCCATAATTTCAAATATTTCTCTTTAGTTTTTCCTATTCTGTTCTATTCTCTATTCCTTTCCTAATCCCAAACATTCTCTCATTCCTTTACCTATTCTCAGATATTCTTTTATTCCTCTCCATGATTTCAAATATTTCTCTTTAGCTTTTCCTATTCTGTTCTATTCTCTATTCCTTTCCTAATCTCAAACATTCTCTCATTCCTTTACCTATTCTCAGATATTCTTTTATTCCTCTCCATGATTTCAAATATTTCTCTTTAGTTTTTCCTATTCTGTTCTATTCTCTATTCCTTTCCTAATCTCAAATATTCTCTCATTCCTTTACCTATTCTCAGATATTCTTTCATTCCTCTCCATGATTTCAAATATTTCTCTTTAGTTTTTCCTATTCTGTTCTATTCTCTATTCCTTTCATAATCTCAAATATTCTCTCATTCCTTTACCTATTCTCAGATATTCTTTCATTCCTCTCCATGATTTCAAATATTTCTCTTTAGTTTTTCCTATTCTGTTCTATTCTCTATTCCTTTCCTAATCCCAAATATTCTCTCATTCCTTTACCTATTCTCAGATATTCTTTCATTCCTCTCCATGATTTCAAATATTTCTCTTTAGTTTTTCCTATTCTGTTCTATTCTCTATTCCTTTCCTAATCCCAAACATTCTCTCATTCCTTTACCTATTCTCAGATATTCTTTTATTCCTCTCCATGATTTCAAATATTTCTCTTTAGTTTTTCCTATTCTGTTCTATTCTCTATTCCTTTCCTAATCCCAAATATTCTCTCATTCCTTTACCTATTCTCAGATATTCTTTTATTCCTCTCCATAATTTCAAATATTTCTCTTTAGTTTTTCCTATTCTGTTCTATTCTCTATTCCTTTCCTAATCCCAAACATTCTCATTCCTTTCCTAATCCCAAACATTCTCTCATTCCTTTACCTATTCTCAGATATTCTTTTATTCCTCTCCATGATTTCAAATATTTCTCTTTAGCTTTTCCTATTCTGTTCTATTCTCTATTCCTTTCCTAATCTCAAATATTCTCTCATTCCTTTACCTATTCTCAGATATTCTTTCATTCCTCTCCATGATTTCAAATATTTCTCTTTAGTTTTTCCTATTCTGTTCTATTCTCTATTCCTTTCAT
>OZ010605.1:85375914-85418414 GCA_963932145.1 Acanthosepion lycidas
TATCTTGTAGCTTCTTGTTGATTTGCCACAATTTCCATTGGGTTTGCACATTTGCAAGTTGACCTTTTCTTACAGCATCTGAACCCTTAGATTTACAGTTTTTATTCTGGGTTTAGAATTCTGCTGATAAAAGCTGAAGGTTGATTTTTTTTCTCTTACACTTGAAAAGTTCCTTTAAAAACTGCAATCATTAAAATGAGATTTTTTTTAGTTGTTAAGAACCTTTCGTAACTGAAAAGAGAAATCTAAATGTGTTTGACCATTGATGTTACCTTAAAGTCTATGTGCAATACAAATGATACAGGTAGGACAAATTCAGGAAGAAGGCTGGAGAACATAAAAAGGTTATTATAAAAACAACTATGATGAAGATATTAATATTGGCAATATACAGGGTGTTTCAAAAAGAATACGCCAAAATCATTACTCTGTTTTTTCAGGTCTATAGCATTGTAGTGGACTGAATCAGTGGTTATTTGATAGAGTAGTTATCAATGTTTGATTGGGTGTCAGTTTCACCGCTGTCGTTAGTATAACTTCCGGTACAGCTGAATTGTGGGAAGATCAATCAAAATGGTGACTCCTCAGCAGAAGGCATTTTGCGTGCTTGAGTTCGCGAAAACAAACGCCATTGTCACAGTGCAGCGTGCTTTCAGATCAGAATTCGGCATTGATCCGCCCCATCGTGAGAGCATTCAACGGTGGGTTAGACAGTTTAAAGAGAGTGGGTGCCTGTGCAAAGGAAAGAGTCCTGGAAGACCATTTGTTACAGAGGAGTAAGTGGAGAGGATTCATGATGCATTTGAGAGCAGCCCACGTAAGTCCGTATGTTGAGCAAGTCTTCAGCTTGCCATCCCTCATACCACTGTCTGGCATGTGTGAAAGATACGATTACACATGAAACCATACAAACTAAGCCTCGTCCAAGCACTTACTAATGATGACAAGGTGATGCGGAGGACATTCTGTGAGTCAATGCTGGAGATGGGGGAAGGTGATGAAACTCTCTTTTCACGTTTAGTTTTTGGTGACGAAGCAAATTTCAATTTGAGAGGCACAATCAATTGTCACAATGTGTGCATTTAGGGAACAGAGCACCCACATGAAACTGTTGAGCATGAAAGAGATTCCCCTAAAGTGAACATCTTCTGTGCTGTGTCTCAAGACAAGGTCTATGGTCGCTTTTTCTTTGAAGGAAACACCATTACAGGACAAACCTATCTCAAAATGCTCCAAAACTTGCTATTCACTTTACTGCAAGCAGATTCGAATGACTTCATTTTTCAGCAAGATGGAGCACCACCCCATTGGCATCTCGGGGTTAGAGCTTATCTGAATGAAAACGTGTCTCAGCGATGGATTGGAAGGAGAGGTGCTAAAGACCTTGCTCTCTGTGCTTAGCCTGCCAGATCCCCGGACCTCACTGTGTGTGACTTTTTCTTGTGGGGGTATGTTAAAGACCAAGTTTATGTTCCAGCACTTCCAGCAAGTATCGATGACTTGAAAGATCGAATAACAGCTGCAATCAACATGGTGGACCATGACATGCTGAGGCTCATTTGGGAGGAATTCTCATATCAGCTTGATGTTGTCCGCGCTGCCGGTGGTGGCCACATTGAGCGCTTATAAAACATGAAATGAAACTTGAATGTATATACAACACATGTGTTCATGCTAGAGGTTTGTAAATTTTTTCGTTATTGACACATCATGTGATGATTTTGGCGTATTCTTTTTGAAACACCCTGTATTATCTGAAAACTTTAGACATTACAAGAATGCACTGGCTAAATTGTTATGATGAAAATAACAATGAGGATACTTGTCAAAAAAGCAATATTGATTGCTTCATTTATTTTCTATGGCTTAACCCATTGCAGGTTATTTAAAGCCAGAAAATATTTTTAGATTATAAAATTTTTTTAAAATAATAATGATTTAGTTATCCAAGTCTTACTATTTAAGCCATAGCTGGGGGAGAAGAGGTAGATTCAAGGGCATTTGTCATGTAAGTGAATATAATGAATCTAATAGTAATTGGAACTCAGCTCTACGATTAATAATTGCAAGCCATTATCAATTACACCACCCACACATCCAATCTTACAATACCTTGAGCGGTCACTCATCTAGGTACTTACCAGGCTGAAGATGAAGACCAGAGGATACTTGGTTGAAACGTTGTGTCTATAATAGCATCTATATTAATGAAGATGAGATCAATAGTTCGAAATAATACAAGAAAATTGATATTTTTCATCTCAGAAATGAAATACTAAATTAAGAGTTTGTATTTTGGAAAAGTTGAAGAATTCTGGTAGAATTCAAGATATTCCTCACATTGCTTTGCATTTCAATACTTTTGAAACCAGAAAATTGTGAGAAATTGCCACCAAAGGAAGCAATCTCAAAAATTTCAGGAAGAAAAACTAAAAGAAAATGACATTTGATTTCTGGGTTCACTGTAATATATAACCAACCATTTACTCCTGTCTCAATAGTAAGAGTTTAATCAGTTTTATAAAGTTAAAATGGCAACTGATATCCAAAACAAACTTTAGCCTGTTGTTAATGGGCAAAGAATGACTTATTAATTTTAACGTCTCCAAAACTAAACTGCTTTCTATTAATCAACTGAAAGTCCCCTCTTTGCCTTCCATCAGTATGACTGATGAGGGTCTCCAGTAGTGTGACTCACTGTGCTTTCTTCGGCTAATCTTCTTGACTGACATGATGTGGAAATACTATGATACTTCAGCTGATAGGAAAGTTGGTTCATGGTGTCAATCTAGATGATTTTTCTCTCCAGAATCTATCTTACATATGTCTAACTCTACCATTGGTCTATGCTTAGAATATTGCTGCCACATATGGTATGATGATCCTATTATTTATCAGAAGATCCTTGATAAAATCTCAAAAAGAATCAGCAATATTATTGGCCCTGATCTGGCATCTTTCCTTTGCCTTTCCTATAAATACTTTCAGCTGAGCTCTTCACTATGGTACCTAGACTCTTTCAATATAAGTGCAACACTAGATTGGTGATGAGGTCTCACCAAATTTCAGCTGAGCTTGCTAAATGTAACTATAAATTCTATACTAACAATTTCTTTTCTCACACTTCTCACTTGTGAAACTCCCTGTCAGCTCCATACTTTACAGTCAACTTTAATCGGCAAAAATTTAAATGCAATGCCAATCACTATCTGCCATCCTCCCGATTACTCTTCCTCTGTTCTTGCTCCTTAACAATGTTCCTGTTTCTAACTTTTCCACACCCAATAACCCCTTGCATCTCAGTGGCTTTACTGCCTTGCTTGAGGTGAAATCAATTAAAAAAACAAAAAATTAAGTGGTTTGTTTAATACATTGATGAATGTTCTTTTGTGTCCTGCTAGTGACAAATCAAATCTAAAAATATTTCTTTGTTTTTTTTTTAAAAGTTAGATTCGCCCTGTACAAAGCTCAGAGGCAAAGGGTTACATTAAAAGGAAGTTTATACAGATAGGAAAGGAATATAATAGTTAACTCTAGACTTGAGATTGTAGTGATTGGTGAGACATTCTCTTGAGAGTCACTTCCATAGAACAGTGGTTCATGGTAAGAAGCTGTTCGAGTGGAACTTACTCCTCACAAATGGAATACGGTGCACTTCACTTAATTCTTCGGTTGTAATTTTTTTTCTTTTTTCAAAAACCTATTCAAGAATAATTTCCATATTTTTAATAAAAATGTGCTTTTTTAATCAAGTGCAGTTATATATTCACTCAATTAAAATTTTTCAGTAGTAGTGGTAATGTTGAGATTAATTGTTTCCATACAAGAAACAGTGGGCATTTATCGGTTGAACAGTTTTGGTACAGGCTGAAATTTAGAAAATCTTTCTCTTAAAAGAGTTTTTGAATAAAGTAAACTTTTCATGTTCACTGTTTCTAGCATTGATATGAGTTTCCTTCCCAACCTTTTGCTTGAAGTTGTGTGGAAAGTTCATGATGTCATTATTTTCTCTTTAAGTTACATGAGCAATCTATTTTGATTGTTGTTGCTGTTGACCCTCCTCTATAAGACCAATGTTGTGTATGAACATACTTGCCCACTCAGAGAATGTTTCTGCATGACTCATTTTACACATATTGGATGATAACTTGGAAAGTAAAAGGTTTGGACCATGTTTCTTGGGTTTTTTTTTTCTAAAGTGGGCTATGAACAATTTCTGATGGAATTTCCTCTTTGCCTGAGAAGGATTGTTTGTAATATGGAAAAGTCAATCAGTACAATTAATTGACACAAAACGTCTGTTGTTTTGGAAATTATTTTGTTTTATCTTGGGGAACATTTGCTAACAGAATATATATATATATATATATATATATATATATATATAGTTTGACTGATGTGAGTTTGTCACCTTGGATTATACTCTATTTGCGATCATCAGACAAAAGACAAATATGTTAGCTCTATCACTGATATTCAGCACTTTCCAATAAGCACCATGCATATATAATATATAAATAATATACAGAAAAATTGCATATATATATATATATATTTATATACATACACATTTATATATATATACATATCTATATATATATATATATATATATATATATATATATATATATATATATGTGTGTGTGTGTGTGTGTGTGTGTGTGTGTGTGTGTGTCATGTAGAGCATCAGCAATAGTTCCTTCAAATGTTTTATTAAAGAGCATAAATATTTGTGTCTACTGAGTTTGTTTATCTTTCTCTCAAAATTATGAAATATCCTTTGCAAAAATGATAGATGTTGATGTACAAAATTTCATAAACTTTTATCATGGCTGTGTCCAAGTTTTTAACACATTTGAGTCATCATCAGGACTGTGCAATTAGTGTATTATGTGAAAACCAGTAACAGTTGTAAGTAGCACACTTAGTGCATCATTATATTTCAATTTAATAGAAAAAATCTAAAAGGATAGCAAGTCCCTTCTACCAAATTGCACAATAATAGGCATAGAAAGTATGTGATGATGTTATTTTTTAAGTTTTATATCGTATGCTAAATGCATGGTTGGAATCTGTAATTATTATCGTTAATTCATGTTTGTTTCTGTCTGATGTCAATGACTTCAATAATTTTCAGTCTATTTCTGTTATTGGATCTATGTATAAATTTTGTGTTACTTGTAAGGAGCACTAATACTACTATGGCCTGTATTGTTCTTAGTAATGCACTAAGGGACATTCTGCAATTTCATATTTGGTCTATTAAATTTAAAAATCTTGAAATTGGCAACAAGCAGACACTCCTTCAGGCACATTAGGAATTCTTCAACACTCAATGGGAGAGGCTGCATAATCTGGAATGATCGTTAGTCGAACAAGAACAGTACTCTGTGACGTTTTACTAGCTCAACCATCAATGGCTGCCAAAATGTTTTGACTACACAATTTCGTATGTTTGGTACAGTTTTTAGGTACTCCCTGAGTTAATATTATCATATAGTTTTCGTCCTTGACAAATTGAATATAGTGAGATTCAAATCTCAGCCTAATGGGTAGAACACTAACATTATAACCATTTAGCTTTGCACCCTATATATATATATATATATATATATATATATATATATATATATATATATATATATATATATATATATATATCTTTGTGGGTAAGTAAGTTGCCTTGGTATTTAGCACAAAATAACATCTAAATAATGTGATGGTATTATGGATAGGATGCTAAACACTGAAGGTTTGAAGTATAAATGTAAGTGGATGTGAGGATCAAAGGTTGACACAAATCCCTTGTATATAGTTTATTCACTGATAAATAAGCAGTGTGTGTGCATATGTCTGTGTGTGTCTGTGTGTATGCACACGTGTGTGTGTGTGTGTGTGCATTTATTAAGATGGACATAAACTTTCAGGGCTACAATAATGGTGAACCTAATAAAAATTAATCCCACATTCTAGAAGCCGATTAAATCTAGGTACATCTCTCTCTCTCTCTCTCTCCCTCTCTCTGCTACAATCCACTTTAACCTGATGCCAATGGGCCCCAAACAATAGCCATTGATCAAGAGCTGAATCGGATAAAGAGAAATAAATAAAAAAGAGTTGAAGGAAAAGACACTAAATTTATACAATCAAGATTTCTTCTGGGATCACCAGAGTCATTTCAGAGAATGAGTGAAAGAGAGTTTGAGAAAGAGAGTGAGAGTGAGAGAGAGAGAGAGCAAGAGAGAGAATGAGAAAGAGAGAGTTGCTGTAAAAAGAGGATCTTTGCACATTCTTCTACAGTTTACTTCTCTTCCAAAAGATGAAATGAGAAAAACAAAGAAAAAAAATAACCAATATATATATATATATGATCGTCTCTCCCGTCGAGATTCGATGTATGAGGGTCAAGCAGATCAGTTTCCAGGAAACCGACAGCCCAACACTGGCACATGAGATTTGATTATAGTGGTGAAGGCCTCGTGCAGGACCATCCACACTTTTTGGAGGGACGAATACAGAGACCTGGTGCACCGAATGCCACAAGGTTCCCAAACGACCCTCCGCAGGTTTTGAATTCAGAGTTGTCCTTCTCCTAGACCAGTTGCCATCCAAGGCTATAGAACCCAGTCTGTCCTGCTATTTTACCCATAGCTGGAGGGAGAAGAAGAGGATTCATACCTTTCCCAAGGGTATTAGCACGTAAGTGAATGTAATGGATTCGACTGGAATTCGAACTCGGCTCTCCAATTCCTCAATCCAAGCCGATATCCATTACTCCACCGTGCCTATATATATATAGGTGCCTCCAAACATTCACTAAAAAATGAGTGTACATATCGCAAAAATGTCTGAAACTTGATAAAAACAAAGTTTTGTCATCAAAATTGTTATGCTATTATTAAGAATAATGTTCAAAGGATTTTTTCTTTGTTAAATTACATTTTAATTATTTTAAAACCTTCAAAATGTTGGTTTGAAATGTTGGTTCGAAATGTTGGTTCAAAATTTTGGCTCAAAATTTGGGTTTAAAATCATTTTTTTTGCCTGCAGGTGACCAAAAATTACTATAGGAAATTTTAGCATCCTTTTGCGGTGAAAAATACATTGATTTGGAAATTCTTGCAAAACTCAAATAATTGTCAAACTTAAATGAAGCTTTCAGAACTTATTTGCGAATGAAGACAATTATTTGAGAAATATTTCTTTTTTAGAAAATCTTTGTAAAAATATTCCTTTTACATCTGTTAGCCCGCACTTATTTAATTTTATGAAAGCTTTTGAGAAATTTATTTCTGTAGGGCTTAAAGATTATATTAGTTATAAAGAGAATTTAAATCATCAGTTTTATTTTTGTAATACAGGAGCTGAAATCAGTTCGGAATCATAAAATAAAAAATACAATAAAATTAAGGCATTCCTTAATTAGAAAAGCTTTTAAATACTTTTCTTAATATGATATATTATGGACACTATTGTATTAAGAAAATTTTTTTCAATGAATAATGAATTTTGACATGAATTGTTTTCATTTTTTAAATTTTAATTTGAATAATTTATAAAGTTTTAGAAAAGTATATTTTAGTTTTGAAAGATTTTATAATTAAGCAAATTATTTGTGCTGAGTGATTAGTAAATATGGCCTAAAATTAGCCATTCTTATCACTTATAATTCCAATAAATTTAAATTTGTATTGTAATACAGCAAAATATTTTGCTTATTAGAAATATTAAATTTCATTTATTATCTGGAAATTAAAACTAAAATAAAACCTTCAATAAAGATTTTTCATTTTTTTTAAATTTATTTTAAACCTTAGATAACTGGAAGTACCAATATAGATATATAATAGATATTGGGTGCATTTCGGCCAGCATTTACAGAAGTTTGGTTAAAGAACAAAGATAGTTCTTTGTTAATGATTACATTCTGAAAGAGTTTTCGTTTTTTGTCAGTTTCTTTGTTTTTCAAATACTATCACTTCATGGATCATGTAGGTTTTTTAGGTATCATCTATTCACATGTACGCTTGTGTTATTGTATCATTTTTCTTTATTTTATTTTTTATTTATTCTAAAGACTAAAATTAAAATAATGAAGCAAAAACACAAAGTTTCATGTAATGATGCAAAAACACAGTATTTGGAAATGCTGGAACTCACATGACCATTAAATACAAACTGATTGATACTTGCTTATAAAATCCAACAACAGATCCAACATAGGATTCATTTCACATGGAAGAAAATGTTGATGAGCACACCAATACTTGGCAATGAGTTCTGTCGATGACAACAATTACGGACAGTACATATTTTATAGCTACAGACATTGAATGAATCATTAAAATCTCTGGCATTGTGCCTAATTTCCAATTAGATTCTGTTTTACATACAACAAGAGCTAAATATATGCAAAACAAAAGAATTAAATAAAAGAACAAAGATTTGGTTGCAAGGAGGCATAAAGTGAAAGATTTGTTTGTATTAGGTTGGTGCAAAAATAATATCGTTTTTGACGTTAAAAAATACATCAAAAAACGATATTATTTTTGCAACAACCTAATATTTAAAATTTCATTTGGTGCAAATAATTTTTTTCTAATTTATTTAAAAAATTTACATTCACCTGAGTGAAATATTTTTTATTGGGTTGTTATAAACAGTCTTTGAATTTTTGTATACTTCCAAAGGGAATATATTTTGCCAACATCATCAATTCTCATTGGAATTCTTTATTGATTTGATAATGGTAATAATAAAGTTAGCCTTTTCCATAGAGGAAACATTCAGCATTCATTGACTGGACATTTACTGTTACAGTTAGTTGAAATTTATGAAAGTTTTCCAAGAAATTAGACTTCTCAAGTCCACTAAATGTTTTAGGTTTTTCTAGTATTGATGGGAGTTTCCTTCCCTTTGATGTTATGTACAATGCACACTTGGGCAATCATGTCTCTTTTCGATTCATGATTGACTTGTCAGAAGAATTTCTCATGTAGGGATACAAAAACTGATTGTCTCCCTTACACTGAAATATCACAAGGGTCACATGACAGCCATTGAGTGACATAGACTGATGAAGGTGAGTTGCAAAGTAAAGCCCAGAAAAGAAGGATGTCCCTTGCGCACATTGGTAGGTCTTACAGAAAAAGAAACACATCTCCTCACCAGGTTCATAGAGAAACCATTGCAACTCCAATTTTCTCCTTAGGAAATATTACGACTAATATCCCCCTTTCTTACATACTGTTGTATATGTTATAATTTCTCTGTGTGGGACACGTATATATATTTATATATAATTTTGTGTATGACATAGCATTATAAAAGTCTCTCTGAGAACAAAGCATGTTTTGTGATTCCTTTTTCATTCAGTTATTCTGTTGCATCCATAAAGTACAGTGTTATTATATAAGTGAAATGAATGTACCATGTGTGATAGATGCTTAGGCAATCATGTATCTTTCAATATATGACTGACAAGCAGATTTTTTCTGCAGTAGGTTGCCATTACTTTCTGCAGTAGACTAGTTGCCATCCACGCTATAGAACCTGGTCTGTCCTGCTATCTACCCATAGCTGGGGTGAGAAGAAGATTCATACTTTTCCCAAGGGTATTAGCACATAAGAGAATGTAATGGATCTGAATGGAATTTAAACTCGGCTCTCCAATTCCTCTATCCAAACCGCTATCCATTACTCCACAATTCCCATAATGGGAAAAATTTAAATGAGAGAATAAACCTTTTTTCCACGCTCCCCTAATATACCCACATATACCCATGAACTTTACTTTTTACTCTGTAACCCTCTACTTTGAGTGGCTCTTGGGCCTTGTACCTGATGAACATCATTGTAAAAAAATAACTGTCTTAAAATAGTTTAAAAAAATCTTATTATGTTTACTGAATATGATATTCTATTGAATCTCTGCAAAAAAGAGAAAATTGTTTCCAATTTGATGTTGAATATTTCTTGTTGAATAATGTGCCTCACCTGCCCACCTCTAGGGATTACTGTTAGGAGAAAAGAATATTACTAATGAGAAAGAAACATCTGCCTTTCTCCTTGGATGCCATTATTTACAGCAGTTGACATCAGATTATTAGATTCTTAGAAATAGTATTTTTCTTGGATACATTGGAGACAAATGGAATGCAACATTTTGTGTGTGTGCTTTTATTTTTATGTCTTTAGACTTTTTGATTTCATTCTTTCCTTGATACGTAACAGATAATCACATTGTGACCAAAATCCTGATTAAAGCTTTTCAATTACTTTCATATGGAATTTCAAGAGTTTTAAAGAATAATTTTTGCCTAGTATTATTTTGCCAAGTTCTTTTCCTTTTATAGTTTGTTGAAAATTTTGTCACTTCTATTTGTTGAGAATTTTGTTAATTACACTTAATCATGTCTAATTACTCTACATTCCTGATTATGTGTCCCAAATATATCAACTATCTCTTTCTGATTCTATGTATAAGTGTACCTTTTATTCATATTTTCCTTAAAACTTCCTCATTGCTCAAATGTTCTGTGCATGATATTCTTAGCTTCCTTCTGTAGAATCACATTTCTGTTGTCTCCAGTCCCCCTCTTCTGTGAGGAACAGCTTCAATAGTCACTGCCAAAGAGAACAATTGATATTGGATAGAAATTCAGCACTTTTTCTTTGTTTCTATTGAAAATTTCCTGTTTCTTAATATTTTTTTAGCTTTTGAAAGGCATCTATCCAATGTGCCTTCAAATTGTTGTATAAGATTTTTTATTGTCTGTTGAAAAACATCCCAGAGAGTTAAATGTCTGTATTTGCTTGATTATGATATCTCAAATTACTAGATCAAATGCCCGCATGAAATTAAAATAAAAATAATTTGTACTACTTATGAAAATTTCAATTGTTTTGCTAAGTGAATTTTCTGACACATCATAATTTTTAAGTTAATGGTTGAATAAGCTCCTTCTTAGTTCTCTGACATATTTTTTTTTAATCACTTCACTGCAAGCAAAGCATTAATGCAACTAAGACACAAGGTGTTACTGGAAGAGAACGAGAAGACATTAGGGAAGAGAAAAAGCAATAAAAGAACAGGATTCCAAAAAACTGAAGATGGGGATTGACATTTCATTTAAATTTTTGAAGATTATAGTTGATAGGGAAGCAAAATATCAGAAAGAAATTCCACAATCAAGAAGTGCAAGAAAAGAAAATATTAGAATAGAGCTTATTGTTGCATCTAGCTATTTCAACAGTAAAACAATGAAACCTAATAGCCAATCTAGTATTATATTTAAATTCATGCCAATGAGGTACCAGGGAGGAGAGCTCATTTGAACAACTGCCATGGAAATATTCATAGAAAAGATAGAGGGAAGCCATATCACACCAGTGGGAAAGTGACTGAATCTGAGATGACAGGTCAAAACCGATAACATTACAGACACTTCTTTGGATTTTGTCAAGAATCTCCAGATATATAGCCAAAGCAGCAACTGCAGAAATTCACTAATTGTATTGTTAAATAATTGAGCATAACAGCTTTAACAAAATATTGCAATAACAAATAATGAATGCAGCTCATTATTTAAAAAAATAAGACGGTAGAAATGAGAAAATTTAAAATTGACAAGGCTGTCTGTTTCACTGAAGAACATGTTAACACATGATATGTGACATGAATTATTGAGGAAGTGGTATTAAGTAAAAATTATGAGGATAAGAAGGATATATAAAAACTGACTCTTGTCGTGAAGAGGCTAAAATTGTAGTATTCAGACAAAGATACATTTAGAAATCTGTTCCCCCAGTTAGCAGTTCTTGGTAAAAAGCTGCTTGAAAAGGATTTTCTCTTTACTATCAGAATACAGAGGAAATGAGAGTTATTCATCTATGTGGAAGAAGTATGATGTGCCCTAGCTGTAAAGGTCTGAGCTAGTAGAACTAAAGAGTGGATCTCATCTGAATATTTGGCATAGAAATATTAGGTTGGTGCAAAAATAATGACGGTTTTTGACGTAATTTTTAATGTCAAAAACTGTCATTATTTTTACACCAACCTAATAGCTACAGAGCATTACCATATTGTATATTTGGGAAAGAGGCTTAAAAATGGAGAATATGTCTTCTTCTGCAATAAATATTTTTGAGCTCTATCCATTCTGGAATGTGAGGACTGAGCAGCTCAAACTCACATATAGAAGCAATACAACTTTTCTTTATCACCCAACTAGAAATTCTTCTCAAAAGCCAGTGAAGATTTTCCACATTACAAGCTGATATATAATTGGCTTCTAATTAATAACTTTTTACTTGCTGTCATGTTTTATTCTTTATCAGTGTTGTCTTTACTTTCATCATCTTTTCACAGATTCATATTTCCATCAGGCCTTTGTGTAGTTGTTAGGTAAGTCATTTGTGAATGGATTTGTATCTCTTGAACTGGAACCAAGTAATCCATCATTGTCTGATACCTTTCAACTTGCAATACTTCTTATATATCTATTTAGTCCGGTTTTAACTTCTGCATACTTCATCATCAACTTAATCAACATCTTTACATTTTTATTGACTTTCTTGCTGTACTAAATCACCTGCTCCCAAAATATTTTGTATTGGTTGTATCAGATTATCTTGTTTTTTTTTTCATGTTTCTCTCTTTATCTATTTGTAAAATTTGCTGGAATGCATGTCTCTAGATAGATAGATAGATAGATAGGAAGAGACTGAGATAGATATAAACAGATTGAGATAGATATGTACAGACATAGATAGTGAAAAGACTGAGATAGATAGATAGACAGACAGATATATATATATATATATATATATATATATATATATATATATATATATATATATATAGATAGATAGATAGATATAAACAGTATGAGATATATACAAACTTAGATAGATATGTACAGACATAGATAAATAAATAGATAGATAGTGAAAAGACTGAGATAGATAGATAGATATAAACAGCATAAGATAGATATAAACAGATTGAGATAGATATGTACAGACATAGATACCAAAGACTGAGATAGATAGATAGATAGATAGACAGGCAGACAGATGTATATATATATATATATATATATATATATATATATATATATATATATATATATATATATGAAGAAATATAGTCTTAATATGTGCTATATTTATGAGATAAAGTGTTCAATATCAGAGATAGGGCGTGTGTAAATATAAAAGTGAACATAGAAGTCAACACTTAGAGGTGACAGTCTGTTTCATGCTATATGCAATTGTCAGGCCATGATTTCCTCTAGCATGAAACAGACTGTTGCCTCTAAGTGTAGACGTCTATGTTTACTTTTATATTTATATATTAGGTTGGTGCAAAAATAATGCCGGTTTTTGACGTATTTTTAACATAAAAAACCGACATTATTTTTGCACAAACCTAATATATACATACATATATATATATATATATATGTATATGTATATATATATATATATATATATATATATAGATAGATAGATAGATAGATAGATAGATAGATAGATAGATAGATAGATAGATAGATTTCAGCAAATTTTAGTTCTATATCTGTCTGCCTTTCTCAAAAAAAAATCTCTTCATTTATTTCTTCTGCATTTCCTTTTTTTATGATCTTATATTATCTTACACTATTGCATGGATCTTCATATTTTTTTGTTTTCTATTTTATTACTCTCATTTGTATGCATGACTAATTAAGTGATCAAGTATCATCTCCCATCTTACTTTTACCTTTTTGTAGCAATGTTTTAGAATTCTTGTCAGGGTTCAGTAACAACCTTTGCTTCCACATATATTAAATGTTTTAATTGGTAATATTAACTAAGTTTAAATATAAACAGTTCTAGATGGATTGAGTAACAGAAAAATTAGGCTCTCAAACTTTATGTGGGAGACAATCTAGAAACTTCTGAATTTAAATCCATGGAGAGGAAATGAAAAACCACTCCACTCTCTTTTCCAAAAACTCATGACAATTGACTGATATTAAAGAAAGTGAACATGGCTGTGTATGTTGTAAAGTCTTGTAGCATTTAAGAAAGCATATATTTAACATTCAGTTTTTTTTTTCCTAGTCTGAATTGTTATAGCTAGGTGGAGAAGAGGTGGATTCCTAACTAGCACAAGGATATTTGTAGCTAAGTGAATATAACAAACTCAGCTGAAATTATCACTTGGCTTTCTGATTTCCATTTCCAAGCACCTTGTATTTCCAAGGAGTTACCCATCTAGATACTGACCAGGCTTGACATTGCTTAACTGATTGGATGAGAATAAATTATTTCAGAGCACACGTCTTATAGGGTTGATGCCCACTACACAGTTGGGTCTTGGACATTGTATCACTTTCAGAGCAATATTTCAGCACACACTATTTACATGTCGATTTGTCTGAAGAGATACATTCAACAGTTCCACCAGTTCTGACCTACACACCTTATCCTCCTTATAACTTTGATTTGCATTTATGAGAAGGATTTCCATTTTGAACGGCTTCTTACCAAGAATTTCTGCTTTGTGGAACAGACTACAAAAAGCATGCTTCTCCAATTTTTACCTATTTATATCATGGGTCAACTCTTATCTTTCCTACATATACTGATAACCTGCACTGTATAAAACCTCTTCAAGTCTAGGGTTGACCATTATCTTTCCTACATATCCTCATAAACTGTACTACTTACCTCCTCCTCTTATGATCATACAACAACCTCATTCATAACCCTCTACCTTGAGTGGCTCTTAACCTCTTGAAGTCTTAGGGTTGACCGTTATCTCTCCTACATCTCATCAACTGTACTTCTTACCTCCGCCTCTTACTCTCCATACAACAACCTCATTAATTAACCCTCTACATTATGAGGCTCTTAACCTCAACAAATTTAGGGTTGGCTGTTATCTTTTCTACATATCCTCATAAACTGCACTTCTTACCTCCTCCTCTTACACTCATACAACAACCTCATTCAGTAATCCTCTACCTTGAGTGGCTCTTAACCTCTTCAAGTCTAGGGTTGACCATTATCTTTCCTATTTATGCTCATAAACTGCACTTTTGAGCTCATCCTCTTATGCTCATACAACAACTTTATTAAGTAACCCTCTACCTTGAGTGGCTCTTAACCTCAACGAGTTTAGGGTTGGCTGTTACTTTTCCTACATATCCTCATAAACTGCCTTTTTACATCATTCTCTTATGTTCATGCAACAACCTCATTCACTAACCCTCTACCTTGAGTGGCTCTTAACCCCTTCAAGTCTAGGGTTGACTGTTATCCTTCCTACATATCCTCATAAACTGCACTTCTTGCCTCCTCCTCCTCTTGGATGAACTATTTAAAAAAAAATGCGTCCTGATTGGAGAAAAGTCTGATTTGACCATTGAGACATCGTTCAATGAATTGAACCCATGACAATGACAACAGTGACACTTACTTGATTAAGAGATTTCTGATATTTAAATCCGCCAGTGTGTACCATTTGACTGATTGTCCTGAGACATTTCTTTTGATTTTCTCAGGATTATATTTCCAGTTTGTAAATATGTCACGAATAATATTAACATTGCTTGACAATGTTTCTATTCTGGGATGATTACCTGCTTTTGAATATATTAAATCAATCACCGTTCATTTTCTAGCAGTATCTTGCACAATTAAAAACGATTTTTTATAAGAATCTACCAGATTGTAGTTACTATTCTTGTTTCTGAGTTATTTTCTCTGACTTTTTATTGCTTGGCCGTGTGTCAGTTTCTGTTTTTCCTCTTTCTATTTATAGTATCGATACCGATTCTCTTTTCTCTCTCCAGTTTCGTTTGTTTTAAGACTGTCTAAGTGCATTAAAATAAACCTTTTGCAATATATTGGATACTTTTTGCACTTACTGTACAGAGAAAAAAAAAATAGAAAGAATTAAACTTGAATCAACATAGAAGAACATTTATCTTACCCTCTCTCTCTCTCTCTTGTTCTTATCTATCTATCCATCTATCTATCTATCTATCAATCAGTCTGTTCATTATTTATCTATCTGTCTGTTCATATCTATCTATCAGTCTGTTCATATCTATCTATCTATCTATCTATCTCTCTATCTATCTATCTTTCTATCTATCTATCAGTCTGTTCATTATTTATCTATCTGTCTGTTCATATCTATCTATCAGTCTGTTCATATCTATCTATCTATCTATCTATCTCTCTATCTATCTATCTATCTATCTATCTATCTATCAGTCTGTTCATTATTTATCTATCTGTCTGTTCACATCTATCTATCTATCTATCTATCAGTCTGTTCATATCTATCTATCTATCAGTCTGTTCATTATTTATCTATCTATCTGTCTGTTCATATCTATCTATCTATCTATCTATCTATCTATCTATCTATCTATCTATCTATCTATCTATCAGTCTGTTCATATCTATCTATCTATCTATCTATCTATCTATCTATCTATCTATCTATCAGTCTGTTCATTATCTATCTATCAGTCTGTTCATTATCTATCTATCTATCTATCAGTCGGTTCATTATCTATCTATCTATCTATCTATCTATCTGTCTGTTCATATCTATCTATCTATCTATCTATCTATCTATCAGTCTGTTCATATCGATCTATCTATCTATCTATCTATCTATCTATCTATCTATCTATCTATCTATCTATCAGTCTGTTCATTATCTATCTATCTATCTGTCTGTTCATATCTATCTATCTATCTATCTATCTATCTATCTATCTATCTATCTATCTATCTATGTCAGTCAGATTATATCTGAGTTTAAAATTAAGTTATAATAGACCAAAGACAAATAGGTCTGAACACTTAATAAAAATAATTTTTAATTTACAGTTAATGAAAATTAATTACTCCCTTTTAATGAAGTAATTTACACACACACACACACACACACACACATATATATATATATATATATATATATATATATATTGAGAGAGAGAGGGAGGGAGAGAGAGATGTATAGGCTTAGATGTGAATAGACTGAGATAGATAGATAGATATAGATAGGTAGATTAAGATAGATAAATATGAGATAGATATAATCAGACTGATTTAGATATGAAAAAATAGATAGATAGATAGACAGACAGATAGATAGATAGATAGATAAATAGATAGATAGATAGATAGATAAAGTTGAACTGAAAGGTCGATCAATAGACAGATAAACTGTCATGCAGAAACATTGTTAGAAAAAGCAATGTATAAAGCAGATATATACCTATTATATAAATAGGTATATATCAAATCTTGTTTTAATAAGAAAAACAAGGCAGTGCACATAGTAAGTTAGATGTTGCTAGATTAAGTGTTTCTCTGTGTGTGTGTGTGTGTGTGTGTGTGTGTGTGTGTGAATGTATGTGTGTGAGTGTGTGTGAGTGTGAGTGTGTGCGTGTTTGTTTGTAAGCTTATACGGGTGCGTCTTCTGTGTTTGTAAGGAGTGAGATCATGGTCTTTAAAGTATTGTTCCTGGTTTCACTCTTGCTTAGATTAAACATTGAATTAAACAAAAGAAGAAAACAAACAATTCGTGAAACCTTGGCAGTGCCAATAACGGAGAAAAAAAGCCTCATCTTCCGAAATCTTTTCAAGAAAAAATCTCCCAAGTCGAAGAAAATCCATCCGATCAAATTCTTCAACAATAGAGAAAATGTGGGTGAGGGGCCGGGGGGAGGGGGTTACCTCCGACCTGATTTTGCAAATATAAACGTCTGATGCAAGGATTATTGGAATTAGCTGAAGTGCTGGGTCGGGGAAGTTGGAGAGATCAACTGGGAAAAATAAGGAAAGTCTAAGAGAATATATTATAAATGGAACAGCAACGGATTATTTAAATCGGAAAAAGGTAAGTCATAAAAGAGAAATGATAAGTTTGAGGAAATCGAAAAGAACACACCCAGAGCCATCACTAAGTGGTGCGTTTATTTACACGTTTATTTGCACATTTGCAGTTCAGAGTTCTTATTCCCTTGCCAGCAAGGTGATGTGACATTGCCCTGGTGAAAGATGTCTTTCACATATTCACATGCTGGACAGTATTGTTCCATTTCCTATTGATAATTCTGGGTTGGATTGTGACCTCATTTTTTTCAATCATTTCACCTCAAGCAAGGCAATAAAGCCACTAAGACACAAGAGGTTACTGAGTATTAGAGAACATGAGAAAAAAAAACATCATTAAAGAGAGATAATAATAAAAGAGCGGGAATTGAGAAAACAGAAGATAACAATTGACATTACATTTCAATTTTTTATGATCAAAGTTGTCAGGAAATCATGAATCCAGAAGATAGGTCCACAAGTGAGAAGTGCGAGAGAAGAAACTGTTAGTATGGAACATACAATTTCATCTTGCCATTTGAATTGTAAGATGAGAAGACTGTACCTTCAATCTAGTAATATAATTAAATTCTTAAAGTCTAGGTACCAAAAATAATATAAATAAAATTAATATAATTTAATAGTAATAATAAATTTGTTGTGGAATTTCTATACCTTCACATATTTTGTAATGTTGGTCAATATTTTCATAATAAAATTTTTATGCATCAATGTTGGTAACATTTTTTAAAATCATTTTACCTCAATCAAGGCAATAAAGTGTAACTGAGTGTGAGATAAAATGAAAAAAAGAAAACCTTATTAAGGAGAGAACAATAAAAGAATATGAATTAAGAAGACAGAAGATAACAATTGACATTGTATTTCAATTTTCAAAGATCAAAATTGTCAGGAAAGCAAGAGGCTGAATGTGATCTCAACAAGCAAGAAGAGTGAGTGATAAAACTGTTAGCATAAAACTTACAGTTTCATCTCGTCATTTCAACTGTAAATTAATGAGACTTTACCACCAATCTATTACGGCACTTAAATTCATAAAATCAAGGTATTAAAGAGGAAAACTCAACAGAACAATTACCATGAATTTTTTTTTATAGAAAAAGCCCAGGAAAGCCACATTAAGCTGGTGGGAAAGTGACTGAAATCAAGATCTTAAAAAAGTCAATGGCTGTTTCTCATTTAACAAGATTTCCTTTATGTAAAATATGTTTTTAATTTATCAGTTTTTATGTCATTTGCTTTAAAATTCAAGTGAATATGAGGGTGGGCTGAAAAGTTCGTAGGCTAACTATGAAGGAGTGATGATAGGAACTGTAACATCTTGTATGAACAAAGTTCAGCTCTTCTTATGAATAAGTATACTGTTCAAAGAAAACTGTTTATTCCGTTAGTCAAAAAAGTTATCAACGGCAGATATGACATCACCATCACCATCATCATCATCACTGAGATACTGGTTTCCAGCCAAGTGTTTTTTGCATGTTAGGGAACAGATGATAATCATGCACAGCAACTATTGAAACCGAAGACATATGTGCTCGAGAAATTGTCCTGATGAAACAAAACCCCTTTTATCAGTTTTCCTGGATATTTAGTTTTGATAGACTTTCATAACTGTCTCAGCAAGTTGGCATAGTACTCTCCATTGATGGTGTGGTCCTTTTGAATATAATCAATAAACACAATGCCTTTTGCATCCTAAAAATATGAGGTCATAACCTTCCCTGCAGATGAAACAAACTTGGCCTTTGGCACAGGTGAGGACGGGAGCTTTCACTGCATGGATTGTCTCTTTGTCTCTGGCTCAAAGTGATGAACCAAACAGTCAACTTGGGTTAAGAAATTTTCAAGGAAACCAGCTGAATATCTATTAAACCATGTCAGATTTTCTCGTGATGTTATCAGCCTGGTGTACTTTTGATCAGGTGATATGGAAACCAATGATAAAAAATCTTCATCATGCAAAGTTCGTTGTACAGAATATTCTCAACCCTCTCATGGAATATGCTAATAGCATTTGTCTGTTTGATTTACAGTCATTCTCCTGTCATCCATCACCAAGTAGTGAAGAAGATCAATGTTCTCATCGGCAATTGCAGGATTTTCAGACCCCTTGGGTTATATTCAAGACTCTCCTTTCTCCAAAATAAATTCAGTTTGCTTCTTTTGTGCTGTTGATAAAATTGGAGAGTCATCCCCTAATGTAGCAGCCATGTCAGCACGAATGTTGTCGACTTTTTTGAAGCTATTTAATAACACCAATTTTGTTCATTTTCAAAGGAAGTCATTAGTTATTTTTTAAGTCTTCCCTGGTCAGGTAGATGTCAATTTACCTGGAAAGAAACAATGGAGTTATTAATAAGAAAAGTTGAAATTAATACATGCAAATTTCACAGTTCTAGCATCACTCCTTCATAGTCAACCGAAGAACTTTTCAGCCCACCCTAATAATTGCATTCATATTCCTCATAATCCTATTTTTCTCTTTCCAGTAAAGTACAAGAAGTAGATTTTGCAGAATGACACATAATTGCAAGTTTATAAAAGATTTTTATAATAACAATATCAGACTTCTCATGCATAGTCTATGTCTGTTGTAATGTCTTTTGCATATGATTATTATACTATAATCTGAAGGCATTATATTGCCTTGTGTATGCTGTTGCTAGCTT
Organism: Acanthosepion lycidas; assembly: GCA_963932145.1. Classification (NCBI taxonomy): domain Eukaryota; kingdom Metazoa; phylum Mollusca; class Cephalopoda; order Sepiida; family Sepiidae; genus Acanthosepion; species Acanthosepion lycidas. The sequence continues at coordinate 85,396,497 of OZ010605.1, forward strand.
TTTAAATATTATATCGCCTCGTGTATTCACTTGATATATATATATATACGCATTATATAGCTGTGCCTATATACTTGTTACAATATATTATTTATGAAGTTATTTGATCACATTGTTAAATGCATTTGTTGTATTATCTTAAGTGCCTACAGTAAAATCACAATGAAAACATTGGTTCTTGCTTGATCCTCAAAAGTTAAGCAGCATTTAGACTGGTCAGGACTTAGATGGGGGTCTGCTTGGCAACATCAATAACTGAAAACAAGCTTCTACAATCTGAAATCTGTTTCAGCTTTAAATAATCCAGAAAATGTTTTTAATCCATCAAAACACAGATCAATCAATATTATCTTATGTATCAATAAATGTATATGCAACTCTTCACAGTGGGCAATGGTGGAAAAATCTTATTTTTTACTATCAATACTTTACACCTTAAGTAAAGAGCAGGGAGAAGGTCTTAATAATTTATGAAGGCTAGAATTTAAAACTGTATCATTAGTTTGAGGATAAATTATGAGTTTTCAATGTTGAAAATTTTTGTATTAAATATCTTGGATCTTAAGAAGTTTGTTTCTGAAGCAGCTAATGACTAATGCATAATAATTATATATATATATATATATATATATATATATATATATATATAATGTCATCCACAGACAGACTGTTTCACTGTGATATATATATATATATATATATATATATATATATATATGTGTGGTAATTTGAGCATATTCTCCACTAGCAATGATGAGTTAGATGCAATTTCTGTTTGTTCTATGTTGACATTAAGAAGTGAAAAATAATAGAAAGAAAGTTCAAATAAACTTGATTTCCTATCGTTGCAAGATATGCCTGCTTTTGTATTGAGAAATCTGAGCTCAGTTAATTGCAAATTGTTTATGGATAGCACATTGTAGCTGATATTATTTGACTTGATATCATGGTGGAAATGATATTTTTCAGTATCATATCTGATGACATGAATGATATATATTACTAGTGTCTCTGAATGACATTTAATATTACAGTATTATAAAAGTAAAAATATTGCTAACTTATGTCATGAAGGTCAAAATTAGCTTACTAGATATTTGAAATTCATAGAAGATATTTTTGAGGCCATAGGGGATGGGGTGGGAAGTGTTATATGGGATCAAATAAGAAGATTAATAGAGGATTAACAGATGGCATAAAATGTTATACAGAAGACAGAAGGTGGATCAGATTAGTGAGGATTAGGGTTAGGGTTATAATAGTTATTGCAGATGATGACTTGAAATGAAGAAATGGATTGATGACGCTCCTAATCATCCAGCGGTGACATACATGCACATTTACTCCAATAATGACTTCAGCAATCCTTCCTTTCTTATGTTGCAAATTTGAATCAACCCACAACAAATAAAAAGGCAAGGAATGTTTTTAAATATAAAAGTATGAAACATTTTTATTTTTGTGTTTCTACAACCAAATTTTTTATCTGTGTGTAAGAGTGATAAATTTTCTGTGTTAAAGATCCTTGTTTGTAGTTGTTCATTAAAATGAAAAGAATTGTGCTTTCTCTGCATGTATATGTAAAAAAAGACAATGGAAAAAATGAGGAGGAAAGTGTAAGTGTCATGTAGCTTGGTAAGTAAGCATGTAAGTGTCATGGAGCTTGGTGAGGAAGAGTGTGCATGCTATGTAACTTGGTAAGGAAGATTGTAAGTGTCACATAGCTTGGTGAAGAAGAGTGCAAGTGTCAAGAAGCTCAGTGAGGAAGATGGATGAATGAGTAAATAAATCTATTTGAAGTCACACCATCATGAACTGATGTCTCATGTATCCATCTCTATTTCCTTACTGTCTTGTTTGGCCTTTGCTTATATACTCTTCAAAGGGATCCCAAAGCATTTTTTTTTATTGCCAGCAGGAATGAGACCCATTGGTTTAAAAATATTAAACATTTATTTTCAAAGGATTAATTTATTAACTGGGAGGATGCACAAATTCTACAACTCAAAAACATTTTTTGTCATTTGATGTTTGATATCTTGGTGTTTATTTCCATCTTTGTACTACATATCAAATGGTTTCTTCCCAAAACTAAGCACGATATTTTAATGAAAAAAGATTTTGTTAGAATGTAAGAAAAGATTAGCAAGCAGCTGTGTAACATCAATTATCCTATAAGGCTGTAAAAGAAGGGAAATTTCCACACAAATGAAGAGGAAACTTGAGGCAACAGAAATGTTGCTTAAAAGTGCATTGAAGATTATGCTATGAGGATGTCTTAATTAAAATGGGAATGAAAAGAATACTTATATTTGAAATCAGAAAAATTCAGTTGATTTCATCAATATGAGAAAAGAAGGATTTGAAATTTCAAAACTCACAGGACCTATTGAAGAAAGGAGGAAAGCAGCAAAGCAGCAAATAACCTACAGAATGAGTTTGGGTGAATGAACAGCAGAACAGGCATCAATGAACAATGATAAAGAGTTGAATGCTGCTTAGAGCTACAAGAGGAAGCTGTAGAGAGCCATAATCATCCACCTCTCGAAGCGACACTGTACATGAAAGAAGAATAGAATATTAATGCAACAGCTGTAGTAAAAAGAAAAACCTCAGTGACTGCAGTCAAGCATGACAAGTAGAAGCAGCAGTCCTTATCAGTAGGTAAGTTAGGCTTAAGGCTCCAAATTCTCCACTCAGAATTGTCCCACGGTACAATGGCTGAAGGGATTAAGGTGGTGGCTTGGGAATTTGGTCAAATGAATTTGTTTTTTTTTTAAAGCTCTGAAACATATCTTTTTTTTTTGTGACCGTTCTTATTTAGTTATCAAAGATTTTTTAAGGGTCATTTGCAACATTGTAAAAGAGTTACCATTGTTCAATTGAGGGTTATAAGTAGTTCTGTACCATGTATCAATCGTTGTTTGGATGGACACATTGCTGGGATTGCAGCTGAAAAGAAAAAATACACTAACAAAAGACAGCTCATTGTCGAACCATGGGTACAACACCAAGTAAACACTGTGTGTAGAATACAATATCTCATTTAATATTTATGTCAACCAAGAGAAAGTAAAAATGCTGCCAGGATTGATGTTCCTACTCCCAAGAGGCCTAAACGAATTTAATATCAGACCAAAGAGTGGCAACACCATGCCATAGCACATCCTGTTAACCTTCCAAATTAAAAACTCTTCTTTCCCTCAAGGGCTATGCTAATTTGATCACCAGGCAATCAGATAGAACAACAGACGCACGACACTTTAATCAATGACCCTTCTTCTCATCTATCAAGAAAATGGTTAATTTCACCTCCAGCTAATCAGTGCTGCACATATGAGCATATTGCCTGACAGATGTGTAGTTGGGTGCCAAAGAAGTTAAAAATAACAAGCCATTTATTACTGCTATTTATCCATGTACTGAGAGTAGTATGAATGAACAGAGTCCAATAAGAGTTTATGTTATTGTTCATCTTCATGGTCACCCATAGGTCATCATGTATTGAGGATTGATATAAACTAGATTAAAATGAGTGATGAAGTTGTCTTGTGGAAATCAAAGGCTCCCTTTATCAGGACAACTTGCCTGTTGGTTTGTGGAGCAATCTTCTGACTGACGAATGTTGATCCATTTATTATTGATATGCATGAGTCTTTCTTCTTCGTGTTTTCTTTTTTAGTTGATGTGAATTAAACTTTACTCTCCTCAGTCGAGTTCTAATGAGAGATGAGCAATAACTGGTTATCTCATTCTATATGATGTCTATTTTCCTCCCATTTTTCTAATCTTATTCCTAATTGCTGGCTACTAGTGGTTGTCTGCTTTTATTGTTTCAATTAAATTTTCTAATAAGTTCTTTGATTGATATGCCTTTGTCAGATCTCAGAAGAAAACTGATTGGATAGAAAACTGTTTTTTATGCTGTATTTTGATTGGCCGGAATGATCCAAGTGATAAAACTCTTATTTGGAATCAGCACTTAATTGTGTTCTGCAGAAAGACCATGATCTTAACATGTGAGCATCAACAAAGTTTTAGAGAAAATGGAACTGAAAAGTAAACTTACACTTAACATTGGGAAGAAGCAGTTGAAATTTCTGGGGCACGTAATGAGAAAGGAAGTCTATGAAAATCTGATACTCACAGAACAGATTGAGAGAATGAGTGACAGAGGAAAGCAGCGCATAGCATACTACACAAGCTTGAGTAAATCAATGGTAGAAAAGGTTTTGGGAGAAATAACAAAAAGACAAAAATTATTAAGAGGTACAAGGGACAGGAAAATGTGGAGGGCCATGATCGTCTACATTCTGAAGGGACATAGCACATAAAAGAAGGAGACTTAATCATAACTTTCAATAGAGGACAGTTCCATTACATACTTTGCTGAATATATTTTATTTGTCTCTTGAGAGATTGATTGACTTGGTTTTCATGGCTTATCAACCTTTTGCAGGTTATTTAAAGCCAAAAATTATTTTTTAGATTGTAAGAATTTTTCAAAGATAATAATGATTTACTGATAGCAATTCTACTAATTAACCCATATCGGAGGAAAAAGAGGTGGATTCATATCTATTCCTAAGGTTATTGCACATAAGTGAAGTTAACAAACCCAACTGAAATTGGAACTTTGCTCTCCAATTTCCAATTCTATGCTATTATTTGTTATACTACCCACACATCAAAGTTTATAGCACCTGATATTCCCAAGAGGTCACATATCTAGGTGCTGACCAGGCTTGACATTGCTTAATTTCGGTAATCGAATGAGCACTGTTGTTTCAATGGGATTTGAAAAGGGTAATAGTATTTTCTGGATGCTAATTCAACAAGATCTCTTTCTTTCTTTAATCCAAATTGCAGAAAAATCTACCACAGAATATACTAATAATGAAATAAAACAATGTTGACCTAATATTCTTTCATTTTGAATTTTCAGTTTTTTTTTATCAAAACGTACTTGAGGCGACAGTCTAGTGTAGTGAGAAAAAAACCTTAAGACCAAAAGAAAATTACTATATAAAATTAAAAATTAATTTTGGCTAACAAAGCGTCATCTTGAAATAGATAAAAGATTACAATAATACAATTTCTTTTGCATATTTAATTATTTGTTCAAGTTCTCTGAACAAATAAAAGGTAAAAATCTATATTAATATATAAGTAACCACAATGACACTCTCCCTGAACAATTGGCGTTTTTTAAAGTGGAAAATAAAAACTCATTTATTTGACTTGGTCGATTCTACTAACAGAACATATTTCCAGAGATCACTCTCACTCTCAAAATCAGGAGTATTGTGAATAGCTTTAAAGCACAGCACTAAAATCTGTCTATAATGGTAATGGTAATATTAGGTTTTTCTTTATAAGGAAACATTCAGTATTTAATGACCAAAGAGCCATTGCATCTTCTGTTTATTAAAATATTAGTCAGAAAATTAAATTCAAGCTCAGTCACTATCACTCTTTCCAGAATAGATGGAGGTTTTCCTCCTAATGTGTTTGAAGTAGTTTGGTATGTCTTCATATCGATTATGTCATTATTTTCTCTTCAAATTAGTGTGCTAACCATTTTAGTTGTTGCTGCTGGTGAAAGTCTTCAATGGATGTGGTTTCTGTTATTTGGTAAAGTTATTTGTGATTGTTTAGCTCCAGTTCACAAGGTTTGTATCCAGCTGACATTTTAGATGTTTCTGAATTGGTTTGCTGCTATACATGATATCCATATGGAACGCCTAATTCCTACCATTTTCTTTGAAGTTGTCTGCCATGTCACCATTTTGATTATTTCATTATTTTCTCTTCAAGTTAATTTGCTGTCCATTTTAGTTCTTGGTGCTGGTGAAAGTCTTCAATGGACAGGGTTTCTATTATTTGGTACACTTCTGTAGTGCCAGTCAACGAAGTTCGAAGAAGGAAGATTTTCACCAAGACCTAAAAGGTTCATTTCTTTAAAGCCGTTTTTAACCATTGGTCTGAGAAAGCAATTGTATACAGCTAACAACTTAAACACATTGATATTTTGTATCCTTCTAAATATCAGAACTAACTGTTCAATGAGAAAATGGCTTAGGAAAATTGCCATTAAATCCCACTCTTTTATCACCACAGCCTAGGCTTTTCACCAAAGCAAAGTCTAGAGAACCATCGCAAAGGGTTTATAAACATAAAACACTGTAGGTGGAACTCATTACTTTTTTAGATTAGCTTGCTAAATATTGTGCTCAATAGGTGATCTAAGTAAACATTTAATATTCTTGGATTTTGTATTGATCAGATCCAGTGTAGCAGAACAAACACTAAGGATTGAATGCAGTCAGTTGGCAGTGATTCATACAAAAGTTGACACTTTTAATTAGAACTTTACTATTTGCTTTAATAATGAACACTTTAATGAAGTAAGTGTTTGAAATTTCATGAAACAAAGAATTGGAGCAAAAAATATAAAGAAGTGTAATGATGAGCTTTCTCAGTATACATATCCAACCCTTACCTTAAAGAAATCCTTAAAGAAATCCTTAAAGAAAGTCCTTCTGAAATTCCTTATTAGCAGCCACAATCTTACACAGAACATAGTGATGGAAAGGGAAAAGAAAGGAGTAAACATTAATTGTAAGAAGAAAGAATACAAGGTTTTTTGTAAGAGGAAGCATCCAAAACACAAACTATGAATTGGAGATATTAAAATCAAGTAAGTATGAACATTGGAAAAGTGAAAGATGCCTTCTAAAAGCTAGGCAAAAGATTAAGAAAAACAGGAACATTTCATTAGAAACAAAATAGTTCTGAACTGTTATGTTATATCAGTCCTCCTATATGGCAGAGAATGATGAACAATCTCCTTGCACATAAAAAAGAGACAAGGTAACAGAAATGTGGTTCTACAGGAGGATACTGAGAAACAAAGACAACACTTACACTTAGAATCAGAAAGTGATAACTAGAATTACAAGGGTACATAATGCGAAAAGATGTTCTCATAAGACAGGTGAGACAGAGGAAAGCAGTGAATAACCAAATTAATGAGTTTGCGTAATTTCTCAGCAGAACAGGGATTAGGAGAAATAGCAAAAAGAAAAAAAAACTTATTAAGAGATACAAAGAACTGGAAGTTATGGAGTGCCATGTTTACCCCCATCCTGAAAAGACACAGCACCTAGAAGAAGAAATATCTAGAATATATGAAACGCATGTTTCGAAACAGAGATATAACCAGATACACACATACTGACATATATGGGTTTGTTATATTCACTTGTGCACAAATACCCTTGGGAAAGGTATGAAACCAGATTTTCTTCCCCCACGATGGGTTAATTAGTAATACGTGTATCACTTAAATTATTTTTATCTCAAAAAATTCATACAATCTAAAACCATTTTCTGGCTTTAAATAACCTCTAAAGGGTTGATAAGACGTAAAAACAAATCAATCATGTAATCAATGTTTTCTTGTTAACAGACAATATATCTATTTTACACATTGTTAATTACATCCACAGGCCTGTTCATTTGAGAAACTATATACCACCCACCCTTGAGACACTGATATCGAAGAACGTTTTCCTTCTCTCTGTACAATTTCGATTGATGAAGATGAATATGAACAGTTTCTAAACACTATGAATGCTTAACCGACCGAACCCTGTGTAGAACCCTGAAAAAATTGTGGCCTAAAAAGGTTCCTTTAAAAGAATGCATTCCCTAATTTTCAAATCCATATATAAATTCTGAGGTGCATATTTCTATATCTAGTCTAGTCGGACTGATGAGCTGTGATACAGCGAAACAGTACTGTATGCGAATAACAAAATTAAGCCCGTGAAAATATATTTCAATTGAGCACTCTTGAGAGACAGCCTATTTCTACAAACAGCAGCCGCCTACGCTAAAACGCTAAGCTGTAAAATGAATACGAGCACTCTGGCTGACTGGCGTCTGTTTACATTCGTAAAAACAATACGCTAGAATTAGCAGTCTCTCTCTGCCGAGTGCTGATTAAGGGAAGAAACTACGACTGACACCAAATCGGTCGGGTTTCGATCCTGGCTTGAGGCTTTCGGACATCTAGTCGCACCGAGGAGTTGTGATACAACGAAACAGTACTGTCTGCGAATATATATATATATATATATATATATATATATATATATATATATATATATATATATATCACAAACAGAATCCAACTGAAAAAACTAATGAAAATGACAATATAAATTTCCTCTATTTCTAATCATCTAACTTGATTAATATCTCAAATACTGTTTTAACCTGGGGCTAACGAAGTCACCTTGCTGCTAAATAAATGAATAACCTAGCAAGAAGAAAAATGGCAAAAATCAAATAATATTTTGGTCAATATTCTCAGGGTTTTATTATATAGAAAATATTACGCATCGCAGGGAATATACGCCCAAAAGACAATTAATTTGATCATGGAATCATTTCACCACTTTATCTTTTGTTTGATATGTTAAATATTTCAAATCACTAATTGTGAACGAAAGAGAAGCACGTGAAGAGTTTGTATGAAACAATAAATAAGAATAAATCGTTTGTTTTTTTTAAGTCTTGCTTTGGTTGTACATTATTTTAATTTTTTTCTACTTTTATTTATTTGAGCAAGGAACGATAAAAAGGAGCAAAAGAAAAGACACGATCAAAAGTGAAAAAAAAAAGAGGATATATTAAGTTAAAATGTCTGCTTTGAATTACTCATCATTGTTGCTATGGTTACTAAATAGACTCCTCTGAATTGAAGAGATTCATTAACGCTTACAATCTATCGTTTTTTTAATCACTCTACGCTTTTCTTTAATTTTGATGATGATGACGATGGTGATATAATTTTCTCAAAATCCTTGAGTCGAGACACTTGCAATTTATATTCACAAGTTTACTTAGAATCAGAAAGAGAGAAGGATTAGAGAATTTGACACTCACAGGATATATTGATGGCAAAAGTAACAAAAGTATAAAGTAACCTACCTAATGAGCATATTGTATAAATGGATGGCAGAATTGACATTGATTGTAAATAGGTAAAAAATGGTCTTTAGATTACGTTAAAATCATGAGATAAATGGTCACTATTTGGTCTTGACCCCAGTGTCCAATCATATTTTACAGCATAAGTATAGCATACCTTAAAAGAGGTATTATGTACATTATTTACATTATTCGGACTATTTTCCTCATCTTTGTCGACATATTTATCACAAAGTTTCGGCCGTTGTACGCTCTGACCTTCAGGTGGTTGGAATGTCGAACTGAACCCTTTATTCCGCTCACCGGGGTAGACTGTTCTAGTTCCACGAGCCACGTTTGATGGATGACAGTTATCAGTTATCTCCTGTTAGTTTCACTCTGTGCTCATATTGCAATGAAAACGGAACGCAAACTGTCACAGATATTAATCAAGAACAAGGATCACTTCGCACCTAAGACGTATAGGCAGTTATCACAGCGTTACACCAAGCTACCTCACATATACGGTCTCCCTAAGATTCACAAAGACGGTATTCCGCTCAGGCCGATTGTTAATTGGCAAGGCTCTGTGTACCACCCTATGAGTCGCTTCCTTGTAGATATAATTGACCCATTGATTGGAAAGTCTCCTTCATATGTCCGAAATTCTGATAAAACAGACAGATTCTGAGTTTCAGTAGCAGAGATGCAACTGTCTCCAAGTCATTCAAACACAAGAGAAGACATGGCTACATAGCATTTTCCTTCCCACAGTATGTGTATAAGGGGCGACGGTCTCACTACCATACAAGAATGATATCTAAAATAAACCCTATTTCCAGTACAACTACATACCCATATACATAACATATTAAAACCCACCCAAACTTTATTTTCTACTCAATAACGGACAAGATTTACAAACACGCCAAAAACATTCCTCAATACAACACACAGCATTTAAATCAAAGTGTCTGTTGGTTATTAATTAACATCACCATGTGAAATATTTGACCAGTCAGAGAAAACTAAAACCTTAACTTTCTCAAGTCTACTTTTGGAAAAAAATATTATAAAACCCCACCGATTTCGACTTTCAGCAAATAGAGATGCCACCGTATTTCTGTCATTGAAACTGTTTTAACCGGTACCTAAGGAAATGGACACAATGTTTCAGACACTGTTTAGGCACGGAATTACCGTGTGTGTCATATTTTGTTATGTGTGAATAAAAAGCAGGAGTATCACTTCTAGTAGACTAAACTGCGTTGTCATTATTAGTTCCTAACCCACTTACTAAATTGTAACACAAACACAGGAGAAGACATGTCTACATATCTTATTCCTTCGCCCAGTGCGTGCTGAAAGAAAACATGTATTGGCGACGATGTAGAAATCATGTCCAACAAAATCAGCAGAGACGGTCAGTGAATCTTCACTGATTATTGAAATCTTTTCTAAACCACGTTTTTTTTAACCAACTACCCAAAGTCTATTTTTACTCTTTTTGACTCTTTTGAATTCATATACATATGTTTGTAAATACACATGATTTATTTAACGGGCATACCCATGTTTTCTTTATTTTTATTTTATTGGTGTTTGGAATTTGGACATTCAGATTTTTATATAGACAAACATGAACGACTGAATGTCCTACAAATTTCCTTAAGTTTGTATGAATAAAGGACAAGGAGGAATGGTAAAAGGCAAAAAAATTACCGAGGACAACAAAAGATTGGAACTAAACCTGGAGTGTTTTTGCTGGCGTATCTGGGCTGGAACTGCCAAACCCACACTTTCCAACCTTCAACCTCTTTCTAACAGACGAAATGCTGCAAGCCTAACTCTAATCTACTTGTTTTACATCTAAGACCCATCATGCCACGCATACAAGGTTGAATAATCTGCCTTCTCTTATTCCATTGGCAAGAAGAAAGATCTATTCTTTCTAAGGACCACTGCTTGTGGAACAAGCTCCTGAGTTCTTTTTCTAGTCATGACAATCTTCATAAAAAATAAATCTCATATGTTATCCACTTTTAAGAACCTCATTCAGTAACCGTTTACTTTGAGTGTTTTCTGGGTTTTGTGTTAACTGAACAATTGTGTAAAAAGTGAAAGTATATAGCACATAAAAGAAGAATATATAGTTTATTTTTCATATAAATTGTAAATAAAAAGAAGTGTTGAACATATTTGTAAAATTTAAAATATTCACGCTGAATTTCTATGAAACTTGAACTGATATTTTTCTAGAAAAAAAGAGTTGACAAAAGTCATTTCAATATTCAACGAAATCTGTTGATGATACTCTTTGTCAAGCTATCTTGCTTTCTCATCTGGGAAAAATTTAGACAGAAAAAATAAAACTAGATTAAGTTCAAATTACATAACAGCTAGAAAAATCAATATTTTATCAGACAATCTTCATCTATTATTTTTACAACATTTTTATTGGTCAATTCTCCGAGTTTCATGATGAATTCTCAGCTGAATTTGAGAGCATTGTTAACATGTTAGTTGCAATATATTGTGAACCTTTTCCTCAAAGAGAAAGTCATGTGATAATGTTCTGTCATTCAATTTACTTAAAACAAATAACATGAAAAATTAACCTCCATCATATACAGACTGCCAGAAAATGTATATATACTTCAGGAAAGGAAAAAACTTGTATATATATTGTAATACTAAATTTATTCAGACATTACGAGACTAATTCTAGTAACCGTTGGACACTACAATAATCAGAGAAGTTCTAAATGGTGTCCTTTATCTTCCAGACATTTATTAGCATCATGATCTACTGCTTGGACAACGTTGGCCAGTGGGGTCGCTGCACATGCATCTGCCGGGAAAATACCGTACTTCAGTAAATAGTCTTTGCAATTTGATAAAACTACGAAAGATAGGTTCTTCCTTTCTTGACGTCTGTATACATTTTTTGGCGGAGACTGTATATAAATAATAATAATAATATATATATATGTGTGTGTGTCTGTGTGGGTTTGTGTATAGAGGGAGATATAGAAGGATAGATAGATAGGCAGATAGAGAGAGAGAGAGAGAGGGGGGAAAGAGGCTAAGAGAGAGAATTAATATGAAAAGTTTTTTTCATTTTACCTAGTAATATTTCCGTCATGTCCAGTTACATCTTTGCCTTAAATGCCTTTCTCTCAGCAAACCACTGAAAAAAACACAAATTTTGGCTTCAAAAACAGTCTCTCAAATTTACACTATATATATATATATATATATATATATATATATATATATATATATATATATATATATATATATATATATATATATATATGTATGTATGTATGTATGTATTCTATGTAATGGATGAAATCCAACAAATTGATACAACTAAATTTTTATTAACCAGTATCAATTAACGTTACCGACCTGAATGTTCGAGAAATTTCGTAGAAAATTTTTAATATGTTATTTTTTATGTTAGGTTACGTTTCGAAGCATAAATGAATTATCGAGAAAGATAATCGAAGATTATCTGTTTATAAGCAGTAATTTGGACTTTGATAATCGGAAAGTTATTTGTGGCTGAATTCTTAACAGCACATCAGGCCAAATGACGGTTTCTATATTGAATACAGGTTCGATTCCTGCCGCAGAACGCATAGTTTCTACGAAATTTCTCGAACATTCAGGCCGATAAATATACTTAATGCTGTTTAATTAAAATAGAGTATTTACTCAAATAAATCTTTAAAGATAACGTATAATCAGAATATATATATATACATATATGTGTGTGTGTGTGTGTGTGTGTGTCCAATAATAATAAAAAGCTGACTGAAACACTACCGTGGTTTCGACCGCCAAGGTTTCATCAAGTAGGTTAAATCTGCGAAATAATTACATAGAACACATCAAGAAATGAAATTTATTAATGCAGCACCGGAAGTTATCCGGGTTTGTATAATTCCAAAGTCAACTTCCTCATGTGCCAACATTTGACCATAAATTTGGGCTTCTCCTTCAGCAACTTAGTATCACCCTTGTATGTAGCAATGACTAACTTCTCATCCTGACAGAGTTTACAGGAGTTGCTATTCACTTTACTAGCTTTTACTTTTCTGAAAATATTTCACTTAATGACCGGATTTCTTTCATATTTTTTTTCTTTAAAGTTCCAATAATAGTCTGTCTATATTTCTGAGATGAGGTATTATGTACATTATTTACATTATTCGGATTATTGTCCTCATTTTTGTCACCATATTTATCACAACGTTTCGACCGATGTACGCTGCGGCCTTCTTCAAGTGGTTGGAATAAAATCATAAAAAAATGCTACTCTGATCAAAAGAGATAAAAATTTACACTAAGACTAAAATGTTTAGAGATGTTGCCTTGATCGTAAGGTCATCCATAGTTAATTTGCGACCTGAATCTTCCAACATTTCACCATCTTTATTAGATCTTCTATTATCACAGCGTGGGACATATAATAACAAAAGTGAAGGAATCAAAAAGAAAAAGAATCTAAATTAAATCGGATAGATCATATACCTACCCACCCCACAAAAAAAAAAAATAAATAAATTAAAATTTCCAGTATCCCGAGTGTGCTTGTGTAGTGACACTAGTGTAAATTATTTAGTCCAGTGAAGCCCTGAAGGACGAAACGCGTCAAAGGAAAGTTTTTTTCTCCTATATCATACATTTTCCACCTCAATATATATATATATATATATATATATATATATATATATATATATGTGTGTGTGTGTGTGTGTGTGTGTCCGTGTGTGTGTGCATATTCATTAACGCATATATATATATATATATATATATATATATGTCCGTGTGTGTGTGCATATTCATTAATGCATATATATATATATATATATATATATGCATTAATGAATATGCACACACACACGGACACACACACACACACATGCATACTTGCTGCCCTGTGTGAGTATAATTTCGCTCTACCGAAAACTCATTTAAATTTTTCTAATTTTTTAAGTTTATTTTTATTTTTTTTCTTTAAATTTATTTTTATTTTTTCTCTCCCCCTACTCGTCAGTGTGTTCGACCATAGTAACACATTTTGTCCCAATCATTCTAACTTATTTGATGGTTTAGTTAGAAATCCCGTTTCGAAAGAAAAATCAGGAAAAATGGAAAATTGAATGTCTTTGGCTAGATGCGAAAGTGTCTCGTCAGTACTCTCATGATGTAGTGGCCGTTTCTTCCTGCTTCATATATTGTCTGAACTTGGAATTGTTTTCGCCGTTTCTTTCTCCTGTTGTTCTGAACTGTATTGAAAGCATGCCTCCCAAGCCCACTATTTGGTGAGGGCGGACCGAGCTCTTCAAAATAACGGGGAAGCTTGGGCCGTGGCACTAGACATCCCCAAAGCATTTGAGAGGGTGTGGCATGCTGGCCTTCTTCGCAAGTTCCAGGTTTATGGCATTACAGGTCGATTGTTTAACCGAATACAATCATTCTGTCAAACCGTGAACTGAAGGTCGTTCTCAACGGATTCTCCTCCAGTTCCTATCCCACGAACGCAGGTGTTCCTCAAGGCTCTATCCTAGGCCCCACTCTATTCCTTGTCTACATAAACGACCTCCCTGATGCCATAAATTCCCCAATTGGCATCTACGCGGATGACACCACAATTTATTCCTCAAAAACAAATCTAGTGTCACTGACAAAACTAACCTGACCATGCGTCTCGAAAAGGACCTCCAATCGGTTGTGAACTGGGGCATGAATTGGCTGGTCAACTTTAACGCTTCAAAAACAAAACTGCTCTCTATTAATCACCACAGAGATCCTTCCTTGCCCTCCATTAGAATGTCTGACGCTCAGCTTCTCGAGAGCAACTCTCTGCGTCTGCAGCAAATCAACAATTCGCCGTTGCATGGAGTATTGCTGCCATATATGGTCTGGTGCCCCTTCTGTTTGCCTCGGGGTTCTTGATAGGCTCCAGAGGCGAATATGCAATATAATTGCCCCTGCTCTGGCATCTCGTCTACAGTCACTTTCTCACAGACGCACCGTCACCTCTCTCTGTCTGTTCTACAAATACTTTCATGGTAATTGCTCCCAGGAGCTGCATTCGCTGGTTCCTAGACTTCATGAGTTCAAGCGCCCCGCTCTCACCCCTTCACTGTCGAAACTTCTAAATGTAGCCGTCTCTTCTACTCTAATAGCTTCATGTCTCGCACCTCTCGCCTGTGGAACTCCCTTCCCTATTCCAGTTTCCTTGAGAGCTATAATCTCCAGCTATTCAAGTGTAATGTCAATCGACATCTCCAGTTAACTTGATCTATCCACTACCCTTCTCCTCATACTCTCTTCAATCACTCCTATCTGATCTCGCTCTATATTTTCTGTAACCCATTGCGTCCTAGTGGCTTCCCGCCTTGCTTGGGGTGAAATGCTTTATATATATATATATATATATATATATATATATATATATATATACATATATATATATATATATATACATATATATATATATATATATATATATATGTGTGTGTGTGTGTGTGTATGTATGTATTAATGAATATACATAATATCCCTCGTCAATAGCACGACTCGAAGTTTCATGCGGATACGCAATCTTCAGGTACAGAATACTCACTGACTGTTAATCGTTATGAAATTCTCGTTCTTGTGGTGTTGATTTAAAATTGTGTCTTAAGACTTGTTGATATTATTATTGTTGTCTATAATATTTAAATTAATTATTTATAATTTATATCGGTCAAAGTCTTAAGTTCAAAAGACAAAAAAATACGTAAATACATTTTTTTTTAATTTTTTTAAATAATTTTAAAAAAATTTATTAATTAAAACAATGTGCATGAAAGCTATCTTTGCTCACTGGACATTCCAATATGACAATGACTTGAAATACACCGCAGGTATTGTTACAAAATACTTACATGTCAGCAAAATTAAGGTATTGCCAAGGAAGAATGGAGCGAAATACCTAATAGCGTGTGTATTGATTTTGTAATGAACTAGCAAAACTGATTAAAGGCAATAATCTATAGAAAAGGTTACACAATTGATTAGTGAGGCAAGATGGCCAATAATTTTGTCCTATGTTAAATATTTTTGGGGTGTTTGGTTTTGTATTATAGTTTCACATAAAAAGAAAAAAATTGTTGTGGTCATCACTGCACATACTTTCAAATCCATTATTTCCTCATTTGTGAAAAAATGCACATGTAGATTCCATGAAAACTTGAGGCATTATATATATATATATAGCGAGAGAGATAGGGAGAGAGAGAGACTTATTTATGTAGAGGTTACATATGTTCGAATGTAACATCCTATAATATATATATATATATATATATATATATATATATATATATATATATATATAAGGGGTGAGGTATTTTGTCCCTCATTGCATTCAGAACTGCCTGCCATCATTGCAAAAACGTTTTAGAAAACACCATGTACAGTTTACACGCGTGAGGTGTGTGAATTCTAGAAGATCCCCAACCAAATCATGAACAGCGGTAAAGCAGCTGTGCCCACAATTATAAATGGCCCTAAGGTCATATCTTCTTCGGTATATAAAGCGAGCCTCTTTGCCTCAACGTTAAATAACAATGACCATCCCCTCCCCAAGTTCTCATATCTCACTCAGTTCAATTTCAGTAATATTACCATCACAGCACTAAAAGTCTCTAGGTTTATCAAAGGCCTTGACCTTAAAAAAGCCACTAGCCCAGACAAAATTAGTCGTTGTCCTTAAAAACATCAACCTGTAATTATCTCCAGTCCTAGCTCATTTATTCAATCTCTTCTTGAAGGAGAAATCCTTCCCAAGTCTGCGGAAAGTGTCAAGCGTATGGCCAGTTTTCAGGAACACGGGTGTGCAATCTCACCCCCCTACTCCCGAGTACAGACCCATCAGTCTCCTTAGTATCATCAGCAAACTCTTTGATGTCATAATCAATAAGAGGGACATCGAGCACATAGAATAGTACAACCACTTCAATGATTTGCAGTATGAGTTTCGGTCCGCCCGATCATTCACTGAATCGGTGAGGCTCTTGATGACAAACACACCTCGGGGACCATAGCACTAGATATCTCAGAGGCCTTCGGTAGGTTGGGGCACAAAGGCTTAGTACACAAGTTATCAAGGACCAGTCCTCTGGAGCCCTAGAAGTCAACACAGGTGTTCTCCAGAGTTACCTCCCCAGACCAACCCTCTTTTTGATCTACTTAGATCATTTTTAAACATGATTCGTGCGCATTTCTAAAACTCTCGATGGTCAGAGATTGGTGACTGATCTCTCTTCCGGTCTTGCACAAATTACCTAATGGGGTAAAAACTGGCTGGATACATTCAACGTCTCGAAGACCAAGCTAGTTACCTTCTATCATCAACAATCGGACGCCGAACTACCGTTCATCAGAATGAATGGTGATCCTCTCGGGGTAGAATCTTACTTTTCATGACTGTTGGACCACAAACTCACACCTGGCCTGAAGTTGAACACATTGCTAAGGATTCAGTTAAAATGGTCAGCCTTATGTACCAATTGAGTAAGTCTCCTCCTGCTATCCTCGACTTAGAGCTAGATCAGACCAAAAATGGAGTACTGTTGTTATTTTTGGACGGGTGCTGCCCAGACCACACTTTATAGCTTTGATAGAGTTCAAAAGCATCTCCTTGTGAGTGACGAGTTATTCTACATTCCTCAACCTCTTTCACACAGGCGGGATGTAGCAAGCCTCTCGCTGCTCTGCCGTTACTACCACGAAAAATGCTCGGACGAGGAAAACCTTCACAGCAATAACACCCCATGCCACTTACATAGTAGCAAATCACCAAAGTTCCTTCCTTATTTGATCGGTGAGAAGTAAGTTCCACTCGAGCAGCTTCTTTCTGCGAACCAGTGCACTGTGAAAGCGACTCCCAAGAGGATGTTTTCCCGATCACTACAATCTTAACCTGTTCAAGGCTGGGGTTAACCTTTGTCTTTCATTCCTATACACACAAATGGCCTCCAAACGTAACCCTCTACCTCGAGTTACCACCGGGCCTTGTAAAGGTATATATATATATATATATATATATGTGTGTGTGTGTGTGTGTGTGTATGTGTAATTAGAGTTAAAAAATTCCTTTACATCAGCCTTTGATAGACAACCCAAAAACTGCAATCACTTTTTAAAAAATAGTTTTAGAATATAGAATACGCTTAGAGACTGCAATTGGACATTATTTATTAGAATTTTACACTTAAAAAATATGACAATGATCATTTTCCTGAGTGAAATTATTTTCATTTCAGTTTTTCAGCTCATCGGAGAATTTAACCCAATTAAGAGAAGCATTTTTTAAATAAAATTATCGTCAATTATCAGCCAAATTAACCCAGAATGAAGATTTTATTCTAAGAATAATTTTGAGTTAAATTAAAAAAATATGTAATGGCTTAGTTTCTTTGATTTCTTGGTCAATGTCTGATGATCACGAAAATTAAACGTCCTGGGTATGACGATAAACTACATCCACGTCCTGGGTATGACGATAAACTACATCCACGTCGTGGGTAAGTCGATAAACTACGTCCAACAACAAGGCCTCAGATAATGTTTTCGGAAAAATAATGCTGCCAGCTATACGTTTTTGAAACAATAATGCTGCCAGCTTTGCGTTTTTGAAACAATAATGTTACCAGCTATACATTTTTGAAACAATAATGTTGCCAGCTATTTGTTTTTGAAACAATAATGTTGCCAGCTATTGATTTTGAAACAATAATGTTGCCAGCTATACGTTTTTTGGAAAAAAATAATGTTGCCAGCTATATGTTTTTGAAAAAATAATGTTGCCAGCTACACGTTTTTTAGAAAAATTAATGTTGCCAGCTATATGTTTAATAGTACTGTATATTTAATATATGTATAGGTATATGTGTATTCATGTATGTATATGTGTATGTATATATATGTGCGTGTGTGTGCATACATATATATATATATATATATATATATATATATATATATATATATATATATATATATATATATACCTTAATTTGGCATTAAATGACCCACAGTGGTTGATATGCCGTAAAACCCGACCAACCAACCAACGAAAATTAATTTCAATATTTGAAGAGGTTTTCTTCACAAGGTTAAATTCTACTCATCGCATAAATAACTGAAATCAGAAAATGTATGGTTTTCACTGCCCAAGCAATACGCACCTTATCATGGGTGTAGTAATCGTACGAAAAGTGCCAGAGAAAACTGACTGAACTAAAAATATAACACTAGAGGTAGTTTAACATTTTCAAACATTTCACCCCAAGTAAAGTGATAAAGCCACTAAAACGCAAGGGTTTAATGAGTGTGAAAGAATCTGACAGAAAATCATTATTAAGGAAAGAGGACAATAAAAGAAGAGGAATTAAGGAGATGGAAGATGACGATTGATATTACATTTCAATTTTTGAAGATCAAAATTGACTGGGAAGCAAGAAACCGGAATAATGTTCCACAAGTGATAAATTCTATAGAAAAATCTGTTAGCATCGAACTTATGGTTACATCTAGCAATTTCAACAGTAAAATGATCCCAAAATCAATAATTTCGCATTTGATTTGCTTGTGGGGTATTTTTCCTGATGAAAATAAAAGACTGGCAGTCGAAATATGATTAACTTCTTTTTTCCCTTTTTGATCAATGCACAAACCAAGGCACTGAACAAAGTTGGATATTTAACTTTTATTTTTATTTTTTTTAGGAAACTGTTCCTTTTTAATTTGCCTTTTATTTAGATAGATGCTAACGCTTTTCTTTTTTTTTTGAGATCAAAAAAGATAATTTTGTTTAAAAGAAAACAAACTGTTTTTTTAGCATCGAGAATTGAATGCTTTGCATTGTTGAGTGATGAGTCATAAGTTCATTTTTTTTCTTTTTTTTTCCTGATGGAACACACAGCTGATTGTTAACATCACTGCTTGGAAGAGCAAAAGAAATTGATTCGCGAACATTCTCTTCCATAGGCAATTATTTTAACTCGAAGCTTCGTATGTAGAATAAAGAATAAACAATCGCTGCTGAAAAAAAAAAAAAAAAAATCGAACAACGATTTTTGATTGCTAATAAAATTATTTCATTCATAAAGTTTTAGCAGGTAAACAGAAGGATGGTTATATACAATGATTTTGGAATCGGAATGATCTCAGAATTTACCATTCTCTGTCTTACAGGAAGTATATTATTGTATTTATAACAAGTTTTTCATTATTTCAAAGTCAGAATCACCTATTTTACAAAAGAGTAAATAGAAATAAGTCTGTTTTAAAAAGATAACATGAAGAATTTGAATTTGAAACTTATTTTCTAAAATTAAGTTGTGAATATTTTTAGCTATGAACAGTGTGAATAAAGTAGGTACCTTAAAAAAAAAATGCAATAGCCAAAGTTTAAAATGGATTTTTAAAAATGAAAAATCATCTTGAAGCTTTTATTTAAAGTTTTAATTTCAAGCTAATAGATTAAATGTAATATTTCCAATTAGCAAAATATTTTCAAATTGACTGGAAGTTTTTTTTTAATTGCTAAAGATCGCTAATTTTAACGACATTTTAGCCATTTGTCTGCATAATGTAATTATATTTGTTACAAAATCTTTTCTGAAATTTTATTTGAGGAATATTAGCTGATTTAATGTTTAATTAATCTCATTTAAAACAAATATTACTTTTACATAAAGTATCGAAGAAATGTAATTTTTAACACGGCGGTAGCTGATTATTTAAAGTATTGACAGCTTGATATCTTCACTTACAAACAGAACTAATCTATTATTTTCTACGTTGGGCATATCTGTAAAATTACTTAAGGAATATAACATGAACCCCCTTTTTATATAATTTTAACTCCACAGTAATCTTAGAAAATTAAGAAAATATTCTTCGTAAGTTAATGTGATATTGAATTTTAGGTATTTTTGCTTTTAAATTTCCTACAGTTATTGCCCTTATTTTCTGATAATGCGTATGGACATCTGTATTTACAAAAATCGGCACATTTTACGCGCATAAAAATATTCAAACTTCTTTTTAAAATATTGGGGTTCGCTGAATTGTAGTAAGCTTTTCATTTATGGTTAGTAAATATAACTTTTACTTAATAACATCACCTAACAGCTATAAATTAATACAGGAATTTAAAAGATCTAAATTTTTATAAATTATTCTAATTAAAATTTAAAAAATGAAAACAATTCTTGTAAAAATTCATTCATTATTCATCGAAATTTTTTTCTTAAGCCAATAGTGTCCATAATATATATTCATAAAAACAAAAGCTTTTTGAATTAAATAATCTCTTAAATTTTATTGTATTTTTTATTTTACAATTCAGAAATTGATAACTTAAATTCTCCAAGAAGTTCTTCTCATCGATATCTATAAAACAGAAGTGTGTTTGTGTATGTCTATCTGTATGTGTGTGTCTGTCTGTGTGTGTATGCTATTTATGTACGTCTACATTTTTTGATCGATTTCGATGAAATTGTGCACAGATATTGCAAATATACAATGTGAGGTCAAGATTAACATTTTAATAATCTACACTCCCCAACCACCGACCGGGTGTGACAGAAAAAAAAATCGATAAAACCGAAGGTGGGTATTACTCTTTGCAAAACCCAAGACAAAGTTACACGCGAAGAAAGATTTTTACTGGATGAGCTGATGTTCTTTGCACTTAATGCAAACCATGGCTCATTTTACAAGGTTTATATAGAGGGCTGGGTAGTTTTCCCGCGACATTGGCTTCACACAAAATATTGAAAACACTGTGAAAAAATAGGTTTTTTTTTTTGTACTACTTAAAATAAAAACTTGAATAACTTCATTTTTTATCCGATTTTATAGAAACAT
>OZ010605.1:85420914-85483414 GCA_963932145.1 Acanthosepion lycidas
AATTGTAGAAAGACGTCAAAAGAATGTTTCAATTTAAAGAAATGTGTTTTTTCGTAGGCGTATCGTATTGCCCCGAGCTGATTGTCCCTGTCATGGGTCCTCTCATAAGACTGCCTTCTCTGACACTCCGTTACTGAGCAAGTCTTCGTGGGCCGGGTAGACGTTTCAGATAACTAAACAGGAATATTGTTCTCTATCGCTCTGGGTCCCCTAATTGAAATGGCTAGGCAAAAAGCTCCGTTAAGCAAGGTTGGGATTTTGTGTCAATGCCCGGCCCTCCTATGATTAGGCGGGGTCCATTAGGCATAGTATTCTCGCTACACATTCATACAGTCATTGTGTAAACGAGTTGAAGCTTATTTTTACAGTAAAGATCATCCAATGCTAGACCCGGGAACCATTCAGATAGATGGTTACATTAAAAGGCAGTTTATACGGATAGAAGGGGAAGATAACGGTTAACACTAGATTTGAACAGTTTGAGATTGTAGTGATCGCGGAAACATCGTATACGGAGCCGCTTCAACAGAGCAGTGGTTCGGCGTTGGGGGGGGGGTTTAAGCCGTTCAAGTGGAACTTCTCACCAATGGAATACAAAGGGAATTCGAGTGGTTAGCTACAATGAAGATGGTATGGCTGGTCCAAGCCATGGCGGCTAGGAATGAAGAAACCAAGGTTTGTAGCTCATAGCATTTTCCATGGAAGACGCGATAGATCATTAAGATGCTTGTCACATCCTGCCTGTGAAAGAGAGGTTGGTGTGTGACAAAGAATTTGTCGCCCACAACGACTCGAAGATGCTTTTGAACTTTATCGAGATTGGAATGGTTAGGACTGATCACCTCTTGCTCAAATATGACACCCGTACACCATTCTCAGCCTCATCTGGCTCTTGTAAAGGTAAAAAATAGCACGAGATACAGACCATCTTTCCTGCATCTTTAGTGACTGATCGTATGGACGCATTCCACTTGAAGTACAGGGTCTAATCGACAATGATAGAATGTAACTAGATTAGATTTCGAGGCAATCAATGTAACCAGCTTGTTTTTCCTCAGTGCACGGTTTGTATACTGAAAGGAAAGTTCTTTGTTCTTGATCTCAGTTCCCTTTGTAGCCGCATGGTACCACTGGGGGTTACAATATGGTTGAATGAATTTCAGAGACTTGAGAAGTTTTTCTCCTCTCAACTAGTTTTTTTTTCTTTAAATACCAGCTTAAAATAGAAATTAGTGCAAAAAAGTGAACTTGTTTTGCGCGAAAAGCTCTGAGATGTATTTGCATGTTGTGTAGGTAAGAGGATTTTAAGTCTCTGAATTATTTAAATGTCACTACGGTCCGTGATAGGTGAGATTATGCATTTTATTATTTTTATGCGTTGTGTTTCTTCAGGAAGTGGGCGATTATGTGTCTCCACCACTATTTGGCAATAATTTTTAGTAGCCCCCACTCCCTGATCTGTCATTCATTTACGCCAGCTTGTTATGTAGTCTACTCATTGTTTCCTTCATTTTTCTTTCATTTTTCACTCAAGAGCCATTAAAGATAGAGGATTAGTTAATGAGGTTGTTATGCTGACATAAAAGTACGAGGTAAGAATTGAAAATTGCGAGTAAATGTAGGATAGATAACAGTTGACTCGAGATTTGAAGAAGTTGTGATTTTAATGATTGGGGGCTTGCATTCAGTTTTTCCTGTGAGTATCAAATTGTGCCAATTGTTCTATCCATAGTATTGTCATTATCCTTTATTAAAAAAAAAGAAAACATCTTTGTTGCGTCCTCTTTATCTGTGAGGAAATCTTCCTACTTTCTCTTCTCATATGATAATTACGGCGCTTCCTCAATCTTCGTTTTTTTTATTATTATTACTACTAACGAATTAATATATACATTTTTAACTTATCGAAAGGATACAACCTCATTGGACAATTATTTTATTTTATCTCTATTTGAGGGGAATGTTCAAGGATAATTCCTGTAAGAAAGTGTAAATTCGAGGAATGTTCTTATGATAATCCCTGTAAAAACAAAGAAATTGTTGAATTTATTCTGTTGGAAGTTAAAGAGTGACATTGGTACTTTGTCTAATCTATGTGTATCTGTTCACAGAGCGTTAAGTTTAGTGTCCTGCCGCATGCCTGGTATGAAGACGCTGGCCTCTTGGGATTCGCTTTAAGCATGCTCCTAGTTTGTTTTTTGTTTTTTATGCATGCCCAAAAGCTGAAAAGGGGTCGATACTTCTAATAGAGTTTTCAACACATGCACATCTGCCGAAACCAGGTGCAGCATCTGCTGCAACCCCCCACCTACACACACTATGGATGGATGATAATTGGTGTCATCCACGGATCTGGACCTTATTTAAGCTTTAAATTGTCATGAAAAGGATATTTTCCAAACAGATTTTGTTTGTATACTTGATGTGATTGTTTGTTGTCATGTAGTTGTTGTGTATTTTTTATTTGTTGCATCGGGATTGGCCTCGTTGCTGTTGGTGTATTCACTTGTGGATGTGCTTTAAACTAATGCAGATATAAACTTGTCAGTAGCAACTGTATCATTTTTCTATAGAGCAAAATGTTTATACCCTCTTACTTTATATTGGCCCTTGGTACACTACAGTTCAAACGTTTGATGACATCACGGGTAACTTTTTAAATTGACCCAAAATGTCGTTGTGGTGTGCTTTAAATAAGAGAAAATTATTATACATGGTTATAAAAAAGTCAGATTTTTTTTTTCTTATTAGAAATTCTTTTATGACAAAGAAAGAACATTTTATCAAAATATCCTCATGTATCCTCGATTACTGTAGCACAAATGTTTGCCATTCGTTGCAAAAGTTTCTCAAAGTATAAGTTTGATAATTGATTCCGTTCTTTCTTGAATGACTCTAAGAGCTCTTTTACATTTTTTTCACTCGTCTTTCACGTTCATCTAATGTTAATTCTAGGGTAGCTTCAAACTTTTGAGGTTTGGGGTACAATGGCTCTAGAACTGCAATTTACTGACGCCAGATGTGCGCTCTTTTTTAATTTTACTTTTACGCAATTTTCTGTTAATCTAAGTAGAACATGATACAAATGGGTTTTGTGTTGAGCCTTATTTTCACTTGTAATGAGTACATCGTCAATGCCTGCGTACACATTAGGCAGTCTACTTAATATGCTGTATGTCACGCAGTGGAATATTTAAGCAGCATTTCTTAGGTTCAAAAGGCATTGGTCGGAATTCAAAAAGTCCAAAGGGCATTGTAATTATGGTTTTTGGGATATCCTCATTGGATACTGGTCTCTGGTAGTCTGCTTTTGTCAGATCCAGTTTAGAGAATATAGTTACGCTCTGCGGTCCTCGGTTGAAATTGAGGATATTCAAAGGATAATAGCGGTCTGCTGTCATTATTACATGGAGCCGTCGGTAGTCCCCATATATACAGAATGAGTTTGAAGTTGATTTTGAATAAAATGAAGAGGTAAAGCATATGGCATTTACATTATTCGGACTATTGTTTTCATCTTTGTCGTCATATTTATCGCGACGTTTCGGTCCTTGTACGCTCTGTCCTTCTTCAGGGGGGTTGGAATGTCGAACTGAACCCTTTATTTCGCTCACTGGGGTAGACTGTTCTAGTTCCACATGCCATGTCTAATGGATGTCAGTTATCAGTTATCTCCTGTTAATTCCACTCTCCAAGTTCTCCACTGCCTTAACCGAATATTGAACTCACACTCTTTGGGTCCTGCCACTGGATGTAACTAATGCCATGAGTCCTTGAGGAACATGCGTATGAATTTCTGGGTATTATAAACCTAATGTCTCAGCAACTATTTTTTACCAGTGTTTATAATACCCATAAATTCAGGCACGGATGTCCTCAAGGACTCATGGCACAGTGGGTAAAGGCGTTAGTTAACAGGAGATAACTGATAACTGACATCTATTAAAAAAACATGGAACAGTCTACCCCAGTAAACGCAATAAAGGGTTCAATTCGACATTCCAACCACACGAAGAAAGCCGGGGCGTACAACGAAACGTAATAAATATGGCGACAAAAATGAGGATAATAGTCCAAATAGTGTACATATTAGGTTGGTGCAAAAATAATGCCGTTTTCACACATATTAACATATGTGAGAAAACGACATTATTTTTGCACCAACCTAATAATACCTTCTCTCAGAAATCTGGAAAGATAATGAAGGGCCGGAACGTTGTAATAAATATGTCGACAAAGATGAGGACAATAGTCCGAATAATGTAAATAGTGTACATAATACCTCATCTCAGAAATATAGATAGATAGTAAATCATATGGATATGAAGGGGGGAAGAATATGGACTATCGGATTGGTGAATAATTCCAGTATTAAACATCTGCTGGAATTGCTTCTTGCGTATTTCTCATAAGGTAATTGGTAAGAGGAAGAATAAACTGAGGGTCCTGTATACTTCATATCGTTTTTTTTATATCATACTTAAACTAATTGTTATTAGTAATATGCCGGCTAAACTCTGGATAATTCAGCAGAATATCTGTGTATTCCTTGCTGTGTGGAGTTAAGGGGAACTTTCCTGTGGAATTAGGATTGTTGTACTCACACTTTGATGTTTGTCATATTTTCTCAGAGGGTTTGGCTATACATGTGTATCTAGCGAAATCACGTGTAGTGGCTGCTACAATTTTTTACCCAAAAATATAGTCATTGTTTGATTAGCGCTTACTAACATTAACCACGCAGTGTTTATTTCTACATCAGTCTGTTCTTATCTATCTATCTATCTATCTATCTATCTATCTATCTATCTATCTATCTCAATAACTATATATTTGTCTCAGTCTGCTCTTATCTATCTATCTATCTATCTATCTATCTATCTCAGTCAATAATTATATTTGTCTCAATCTGTTCTTATCTATCTATCTATCTATCTATCTATCTATCTATCTATCTATCTATCTATCTCAGTCAATAATTATATTTGTCTCAGTCTGTTCTTATCTTTCTATCTATCTATCTATCTATCTATCTATCTATCTATCTATCTCACTCTGTTCATTTCTATTTATCTATTTTTACCTATGTTGTTTAAATCGGTTATCTTGCATTTCCTGCTAGTGAGTTCGAACTACACTAAGTGTCTCATGATCATTTGTATTCATTCCAGCTAATCTTGAAAAATATCAATAAATAAATATCTACATTATATGAATCTGAATTTTACCAGTTAGTATTTCCCTCGCAGAGCTGTTAGTGCTTCTTCATGGAAGAGATCAGCTACTATATGTAGAGATATTATAAACTGAATACAAATACCGAGTCTTTCAGAAAAAGTGATTTCATTTCTTAATGTAATGGAATGTAATTATCGTCCAAATTTTAACAACATGTATACAAAAATCTCTAAACTTTATTTTCAGGTACAGAAATGCCATTCATTGGAAAAGAAAAGACATTTTTATATCCTAAATCTTTCGAACAAGAACTCTCTAAAGAACAAATACGGCAAAGATTTTGCAACGGGAGTCCGTATATGCAGAGCAAAAGGATCTGGACGACCAGCAGTAATGGAAGAAATGGTAGGGCGGGTTTGGAAGATATTTTGGAAGTTCACATGAAGAGCAAGTCTGGAGACTCGGATACCTGCAACGACAGTTAGGCGTGTTGCAAGGAAACACTTGCAAAAGACACTCTACACACTGCATCTCGTTCAGGCCTTAAAGACAATCAAAAGCGCAAACAGATCTATTTAGATATGCAAAATAAATCCTCCATTAGAATGCCTGATTCTCAACTCCACAAGTGTACCACTTTGCGACTGCTTGGTCTCACACTGTCCGTTGACCTGATATGGAACAATTACATTGAATCAGTTGCTTCATCCACCGCAAGGAAAGTTGGTTCCCTTTGTCGCGCCAGAAATTTTTTCTCGCCCAAGTCCATCCTTCAAATCTATAAATCAACCATTCGCCCTTGCATGGAATACTGCTGCCATATATGGTCTGGTGACCCTGCTGTTCGTCTTAAGGTCTTCGACAAAATCCAGAGAGGAATATGCAATGTGACTGGCCCTTATCTGGCATCTCGTCCACAGTCGCTCTCTCACAGACGTGTCGTCGCCCCCTCTCTGTCTTTTCTACAAATACTTTTACGGTAACTGCTCCGACGAGCTACTTTCGCTAGTTCCCAGACTGCATGAATTTAAACGTGCTACTAGGCTGTCACCTCGGTCCCACCCTTTCACTGTCGAAACAGTTAAATGTGGCCGTCTCTTCTACTCCAATAGCTTCATGTCTCGGACCTCCTGTTTGTGAAATATCCTTCTTATTACTTGCTTCCCTGATAGCTATAATCTCCAACTATTCAAATGTAATGTCAATCAACATCTCCAAATGTCTTGATCTGTTCCCTGTCCTTCTCTTCATCCTTTGTTCCATCTCAACTCTTTACTCTCACTCCCACTCTCTGTAAGTCCTTGCATGCTAGTGGCATTCCGCCTTGCTTGGGGTGAAATGCTCAAAACACCAAAAAAAAAAAAAAAAAACTTGAAAAAGTCGTGTTTGAAGAACGTCTTGTTATTAGTAATGGAGCCACATTTCATATGAATAGCAAAGTCAACTAGTGTAATAGTCACGGGAATCTCCTTGTCACAGTTGAGCTTATGTGCACTTTCATATTAAACACTTGCGAAATCGTCGATGAAATTCAATCCTTTCTTCGAATTTCTCATTTAAATTTTGAGGAATAAATTTTGTTTTCTTAACTGTCTGTCTGCCAATCGCTTCATTGGATCCATGTTTTTTTTTCACCTTTATAGTTATTTTATTCAAATTATTTTTTGCAACTTTTAATTTTTCTTCATTTTCTATCATCTACATAAAGGAAATACATTTAGAAAAAAAAAATAAAATTTCGTGGCTGATTTCTCCTCCTATTACCAAGTGGGCCCATTGGACCCATGGCTAAAAATTTTAATTAAATAAAAAATAAAGTTCATTCTAAATAGGTGCCATTATGCAAAGCCTTTTTTATTTGAAGATTTTCAAATTGCTCTTTTTCTTAGTTATATAATGCTTTGAAAAGTTTTCTTATAGACATTTGAAGATGATGCAATGCCACCCATTTTATTGCATGATATTTTGAAACAAACCATTTTTGATATTGCATCATCTTTGAAGGAAAGAGGAAACATTGCATGATCATTCAACAAGTATAAAAAAACAGTAATGGCTTGTCAATTATTCATTTGTCCTTTGGCCGTGGAGTTGTAAGGCCTTCTACAAAATATCAAAGCATCAAAAACTAAACCTGGAAGATATTTCATAATTGAGAAGATATTTCACACAATGAAGAGTGAGAAGAAGAAATTAGTGATTAATCTTCTTTTTCTGAAGATGATAATGACATTGATAATGTGAGCATTACTTATTCAGAATCGGATGACGATATGAACGATGACGACAAAGCTCAAAGAAATGATCCTTCAACTCTTCAATGATGAATGAAAAATAGAATTTGAAGAATAACTCTGACATTTGGAATGGCACAAGAAAGAACTCCATTCTACAGTACATCAAAAGCCTGGACCTTTACTTTTTGCAAAAAGATCTTGTGATTTGTATCTGTATTTATATTTTATTTATGAAGGTAAATGTGGGAAGAAGGGATTCATGTCGTGCAGATATTTTGATACAATTACAAACTCAGTACATAGGAAACATCCAGAGAGAGAGAGAGAAAAAAAAAAAGATGCACCTTGTGTGGTCTTAAAATAAGTTGAAAAACGCAAACTGTCTGTCATATTTGCCAAAAACATGGCCGTCAAAGACGTTTGAAAATATTCTGTACAAAATGAAGCCATAAATTGTAATTTAAAAAAAAAATGAGATTTGAATTTTATGATTTTAAACTAAATACAATGATGTATTATAATGTTTCTTTTTGAGTGAATAAATTTTGATTAAAATTGTTTTTTTCTTTGTCTATCTATAATTATACATACCTAATATGAAAAAATGCTAAAAGTTTGAATACTTAAAAAAGTACAATAGAAATGTGTCCATTGAATAGAGGTTGTATATAATGGAAGTCCAACTGGTAGATGGAAGTTTTTAACATTAAGTTTGTTTAGCTTAATTTGCCTAAACTAAGTTTGTTACTCAGATATTTACGTCTCAAATGATATCATTTTTTAAAAACACCCTGAAATTTTTACTAATTGGTTAAAACCATTTTATTGTAAAAATATTGACTTGTATATTCTAACATAGTGAATATTGATTATAAGATCTAAGACAAAGAGGTAGAGAGACTGTCTCAGTAGCAGACACAAATTTATATTATGTAGAGAGTGCTGATTTTGCTAACCCACAAATATTGTAATATCGACGGATAGGTTGTGCTGCGTTAAACCTTTAAGTTTTGTTTGCCTTAGAAATTGGACACATTCATCCACCATTCCAGGCCTTTACGTCTAGGATGTGCAACGTTGCCTCCACAGAGTCAAATCACTCTCATTTCCTCCATATTCCAAATGTAAAGAAAATTATATATATATATATTTTTATCAAGAACTGTTATTTTACAGAAGAGACTCCTATATATGTGCTTCCCTGAAAACTAGAATATAAACTCTTCAGGGCAACGGTCAGCCCTCACATTTTTTTTCATCTCACACAGAACAAGGCGGGAATGCCATTAGTACGCAACGGGGTTACAGAGAATGAAGGAAAGAGAAAAGACTGGGTATGGAAGGGACCAAGGAGAAAAGCCGAACAGGGTTCAAAACAATAGATGACGACGATTGACGTTGCATGTAAATTTTTGATGACTGTAGTTATCAGGAAAACAAGCAAACAGAAGGGAGTTCCACAGGCGGGAAGTGCGAGAAAACAAACAGTTCGAGTACGCGCTTACATTAACCTAATTCAACAGGAAAAGGGTGGGGCCAAGATAATCTGCACTTCCTACCATCTCCTCTTTCATTCATATCACATAATAAATTATCATTATAACAGTAACCCTCTACCCTGAGTGCCTCTCAAGCCCTGTATGAACTTTAGTGTAAAAAAAGTGTGTAGGTTTATCTATATTTAGAGTTTTGGCATTTACTATATATTGAATACTGAATGGCAATTGCGGCAAATATGCATTTGACTGTGAAATTGAACCCAGAGAGGATCGTCTTCGATGGCTACAATCGGAATGTTTTAAGGGAAAGGGCAACCGTTATCTATCCTACATAATTTGCACTTTTTACTTTCACTCTTTACGCTTTTACAGCAACTTCATTGAGTGGCTCTTGGTCTTTGTTTTAAGTACTCTACCTTAACAAGAGCCAGATCAGGAGAAAATGGAATATTATTGTCTTATTTTGGCGGTGGTTGCCGAAACCACACTCTCCAGACTCGATAGAATCTAAAAGCGTCTCCGTGTCCTTGTGGGTAACGAATTATTTTCCACCCTAGAAAGCTCTCTCTTTCACAGGCGGGATGTGGTAAGCCTCTCGCTGCTCTATCACTACTCCCACGGAAAGTGCTCAGACGAACTAACATCCATCGGTTCTGCCAGTTCTAACCTTCACAGCCAGAGACCCCCGTCATGTCCCTTACATTTTATCAAACTACCCACATTCCTACCGTATTTCATTGGTAAGAAGTAAGTTCTTCTCGCGAACCAATTCTCTGTGTAACCAACTCCCCAGAGAATGCTTCCCGGTCACTAGAATCTTAATCTGTTCAAGTCTAGGGTTGACCGTTTGTTGCGGGAATAATAACTTATCGGTTCAGCAGAGGAAGAGAACCCGGTTTTGTCTTTCCTGCCTGGAACAAACTCCTATCCTTCGGAATCCAGAAAACACGGTTTACGCAATGGATAGCGGCTTGGATTGAGGAATCGGAGAGCCGAGTTCGAATTCCAGTAAAATTCATAACATTCACTTACGTGCTAATACCCCTGGGAAAGGTATGAATCCTCTTCTTCTCCTCTTAGCTATGGGTAAAATAGCAGGATAAACCGGGTTCTGTAGCCTTGGATGGCAACTAGTCTACCGCAGAAAGAAACGACACCCTACTGCGAGAAAAAATCTGCCTCGTCAGTCATGTATCGAAAGATACATGATCGCCTAAGCGTATCTCACGAACGGCACATGTGGGATATACAAAGAGCTTTGTGGGCTCTGAGGTAGATAAATAGACAGGTCAATAGACAGAGAGAGGGAGGTGTCTAGAATGTCAGATTGCAATGTTGGAATTCGTGAGTTCCCTGTGTCAATCCTCACAACAGAGAAGGTACCAGTGTTATTGTTACCAACCAGTTTAAAC
Source organism: Acanthosepion lycidas (assembly GCA_963932145.1). Taxonomy (NCBI): domain Eukaryota; kingdom Metazoa; phylum Mollusca; class Cephalopoda; order Sepiida; family Sepiidae; genus Acanthosepion; species Acanthosepion lycidas. Next base: position 85,431,241 of record OZ010605.1, read on the forward strand.
CTTTATCTTTCCTTCCTATCCATACTTACTGCATTCTAACGTAAACTGTGAGTGGCCCCAGGCCTTGTACAGGGTTAACGTTACGGTAAAAGAAAAAAAGGACAATACGGTTTACAGTATATTTATTACATTTTCGGCAACTTTTCCAGCTTTGAAGTTAATATAACATCAGAGTAATATTCCATAGCAAAATGGCCTGAAGGTCGATTATGTGGTTAAGGCCGATCAACAAAAATACTTACATGTACAACATTTCGTGAAAATCTGACAAAGAATATCAGGAAGATATGAATCTTTTCCTAATAGACTTAATTCTTTTTTCTTTCTTGTTCTTAGTAGATTAGTTCTTACTTTATTTTTCTTTTCGTAACAGACTTAATTTTTTCTTTATCTTTGTTTTTTTGTTTTATTTGTTTGTTTGTTTGTTTGTTTGTTTCTTTGTTTCTTTCTTTGTTCGTTTCTTTCTTTCTTTGTTCGTTTCTTTCTTTCTTTGTTCCTTTCTTTCTTTCTTTTCCGAATAGACTTAATTATTCTTTCTTTTTATCTATTTTTCTGTCTTTCTTTTCCGAATAGAATTAATTTTTCTTTCTTTCTTTCGTTCTTTCTTTCTTTATTTTACGAGTAAACCTAATTCTTCTTTCTTTTAATTGATTCATTACTTCTATTTCCCTTATAATGTTCGTCATTTCTTCGGACAACTTTTCGTTTATTTATTTTTGCTTGTTTCTTTCTTTCTTTCTTTCTTTCTTTCTTTCTTTCTTTCTTTCTTTCTTTCTTTCTTTTCCCCCCGCTTAGTCTAGTTCTTTCTTTCTCTTTTCCTTTCATTCCTTTCTTCCTTCCACCGAAACAGTCCAACTGACATTTCATTAAATCCAATCACCTCAACATCCACTTTTCCCCTCCATTATTTTCCCCTCCCCCAACCGTTTAATTGCAGCTAGCATTTCAACTAATGTCAACTATTTCATTCAACTAAAACGATCGCAGACATATTGGCTGCTACAGCCTTTTAAAAAGCCTTTTAACATCTAAAAATTGATAAATACACCATTTTGAAAACGGACGCTTCTTTTTTCTACCTGTTTTGCTTTTTACCTTTCATGCTAAATACATTTGACATGCAGTTGACAGGCTGTATATTTATGCTGATAAAAAAAAAAGGTTTTAAAAAAGCACTTAAACAATTCGTTGTAGTAATCAAACGACAGATTTTCATCGAGCGATAATAATGCTTTGATTACACGTATAGACAAATGTGATTATCTTAGTACTTATATATCTGCCTACATAAAAAATCATAGCAATATCTGCATATAGACATGCATGTGTATATTTGTAAGTGTGTGTATGAATATATATATATATATATATATATATATATATATATATATAAATGAAAGGATGCTTTTAGAACTGATTACATGAACATTTTTCTCTCAATGCGGAAATTACGGAATGAAGTTAAATGGTTTGTTAATGTTCGTGCAGTCATTCATTTAATTTGGCGATTGATAAAACTGTTTCGACATTTTTGTCCCTTTCAAAAACTTTTAAATAATGAAAAGAGAAAAATTGATAAATTTAAAAAGAAAAGCTAATGAAATTGTTATAAGGTTTTAATGAAGGTTTACACGTCAATGTGCTTATCAAAAGGTGAACAAAATATTTTTATTTGATGAAATTTATTGAATTTGCTGATCAATTCTCATCGTTCGGATTTGTTCTCCAGTCCCCACGAAGGATGTCGAAGGAGTTTACTTGGTGCCATTGAAACCTTTTTTCAAAGGGTACAACGGGGAACAAATGAAAGAAGAAGAATCTCTTTTGATGTTTCTTACGAGTGAATTTCCGAAGACATGTTCTTGATCAAAGATTTATGAATGATCTCTCTGACCTCGCATATAACATGCCTGAGCTAAACTTAATCAAATTATTCTCAACTCCGCTTTTCTAACAGTTTTTCTCCTGCCACCCACCACTTTATATTACAAGGCCCGAATGCATGACATCAGAAGGCAAGGATTGCTTTCAAACAACCAAATCTTGACTTTTGAAAATTCTTATTAATGATCCTTGGAGCGAGTAATGTCGACTTTGATATGTTGTTTGTTTTTTTTTTAATTCGTGATCACATCATTTATTGTCGCTGCCGACCAGTTCCCTGATGACAGACCTCGACAAAAAGACAACGGCAGCTAACAAGAAGCAAAAATCAGTTCCGAGTTGACAACGACGAATTTGGCAATTTTCATTGAACATCACTGGAATTTTTGAAAGAAACTAATTTCAAAATGGAAAACGTAAATTATGCAGCGCTTGCAATTTTCTATTCTTTATTCTTGTACACTCTGTCATCTTAATAATGTCAAGATCACTATATTGTCTTCAGAATGTCAAGGCTCTGAAACTGAAACGGATAAGATGTTTTTTTAATAATAGATTCACCCCAAGCAAGGCGATAAGGTCACTAAGACGCAAGGGAGCTACTGGAGACTAGAAAGAGAGAAAAAAGTTTTTACAAGGAACCGGCACCGCAATAATAACCAGGAAACTAGGGATAAACCTCTACTCCTGTTCAAAATACCAGGAAGGAGTATGAACAGGTCGATAGGGAAATGCGGCAGTGTTGCAGACCTAATGAAAAATATGGGTCAACCTCGTCTTCCCCGAAGTCATGTAATGTCGAGCCTGGTGACTAACCGCGCTTGGGTAACCGCCCTTGGGTAACCGGGCTTGGGTATAGGAGGTGCTGTAAGCTTGGATGTGCCATTGATGGAATGGATATCTCAAAATTGTTAATTGAAGAGCCGAGTTCGAATTCCAGTTGGGTTCGTTATATTTACTTATGTGCTAATTGCACATCAGCTGGAAGAAACACCCAACAAAGAAACGCCTGTATGGACACCTTTCTCCCATCTCAGTTTCGGCTAGCTGGTCACTCCTGGAGAAGTAAGTCAGAACTTGTAAGTGACTCTCTCCTATGGCACCATTGCGCCACAAAATATCGGTTGGAATCACACCTACATTGACCAACTTGTAGATGACTCTGGATGCTATCTGGAGGACCCACCGACAGCGATGTCTGACAGAGATTCTTGGAAAGAACGAGTCAGGAGAATCCGAGAAGAATTTTTGACCTGATGATGCGTTAACACCTTTGCGAAAAAAAATAATTCACCGATTCTCTCCACAGCTACGAGTTAATTAGTAAGACTTGCATTACTAATTATTATTATTATCCCTCACACCCAAATTCTTACAATCTAAAAATATTTTTTGGTTGTAAAAAAAGCTGCAAAATGTTGGTAAACCGTAAAAAGAAAACAATCAGACACTGAATCATTCCTAGTGACTTATGGGTTACCTCACTTGACTTTACTAAAAACAAACTGTTGCTAGGAGGCGCTCCTTAAGTCTATAAATGACATTCTCAGTCATACTCTTCTTTCCTTTTTCTCTTGAATAACAAGATGCAGTCACACGTGGTAAAAATGCCCCCCTCCCCACCGGGTCACTTACGCTCACTTCTTCAATGTAACGCTCGGATTCCTCCTACAGGCATTTCACACGCAAAAAGACATTCCCTTGTTTAAATGTTTCCTTTCATATTCATTGTTTTGTAATCCGCAACAATCCTCAATTGTTTATATATACATTTCTTAATACATACATTGTCGTTTGCTTGTATTTGATTTTGTTCCTAATTTAGTCATTTATTACTCGGACTCACATTCAAGTCCGCAATTATTGCTTTGCGAAAAATATAGCAGGAGGCATATTTTTTTTTGCCTAAACACAACCAGCATTCTCGCAACAGACTAGAGTAATCCTTGCAATAAACATCTAGAATTTTTTTTTATTGTGATTTATAAATTGGATTAAGTCGTTCTTTAAAAGAAGATATCAACAGAAACTGATTTTGCTATAGAAAAGGACCCGAATGTTGCAACTATTGTACGACAATCTAAAATCCTCTTTTTGACTCGTTGTCGTTAATTTAGGCTAATAATTTATAATCTACTCTCTCTCTCTCTCCAGATGATGATTGTGGTTCTTCACAGCTTCTTTTTTTTTATCTCCGAAACGCCATAGCCCAATGTAACTTTAAGCAACGTTTACCTTTTTACAGCCCATTTTTCTTCTTTAACTCGTTAAAAATGTTACTCCTTGTTTGGTTCTAGCCCTTCTGTCACGAGTATATCTTGCAAATTATAAGTTTTCCAAGCTCTCTTTCGTCATATTTGCAAGAAATTTTAACAGGTTCTTTCTGATTTTAAGTATAAATGTAAAGGATGTGGAAGAGCAACATCAGCTTCCAGACCAAGTTCAAGCTCCACAAATCACTGCTCGTAACCATACCTCCTCTACGAGTGTGAAATTTGAACGCTCCTGGTTGAGGTATTCGTAAAAATATGCTCCTCCGTATCTCCTACTAGGAGCACAAAACCAATGACTATGTACAGAGAAAGATCAAAAGTCTCGTGGGCCGACAGGAATATCTCTTCGCCATTAATAAGCGTCGGAAGATGTGATCTTTTTGGCCACGTCAAAGATCATAACAGCACCTGCAAGACCATCACTTTTGAAAGTAGACACAGGCGAGGATTGCAACGCAAGTGATGGTTAGAAAATATCAATGAGCCGATGGACATGAGAGCCCCTCGCGAACAGATCCTATAGGAGGTTGTCTGTTTCTTCTTCCCTTAGGTTCCCCCAACGACGATTGAAGCAGTCAAGGGACTGATGATGATGATGATGATGATGATGATGATGAGTTAAAACTTCATAGTTGTTAACATATTCAATCCATGCTATCCTTATTAATCCGTCTGCAGAAATGTATCTCCTTTCGTTTCAAACTCGTTCTTTATTTATAACTCGTTTAAAAGGTGCACTCCGTGCGGACTTTCAGGCTGCCTCTTTGGAAGAGCTAATTAAGCTTCCTACCAAAAAGAACAATAATAATTTTAAAGAAATAACCTTGAATTCCTCAATTTCACTCCATGGAACTTCAAAATGTGACTTTAACTCTGATTCAGGTTATAAGTTCAGTTCTGGCCAAAAGACGGTTTTGGGCAGAAAATTGAGTTCTTCAAATCACAAACACAATGGAACTTCAATTGATTTGATCTCTTCAAATCACAAACACAATGGAGCTTCAATTGAGTTGAGCTCTTCAAATCACAAACACAATGGAGCTTCAATTGATTTGAGCTCTTCAAATCACAAACACAATGGAGCTTCAATTGAGTTGAGCTCTTCAAATCGAAAACTCTGCGAAACTTCAAAACCTCACATCACGAAACCTCTCACTGTAACTCTGATTCTTTGGTATTTCGAAGAAATACAATTGATTTTCTCAATTCATAAAGTTTTGGAGAAATTTTAATCTGAATTTAAAACAAATATTTTTAAATTCACAAGAATTTTTGTGTTACTTTAAACCTAATATAAATTAAAAACTTTTGAAATCATTAATTCTTTTCAGTTATTTTAAAATTTGAATTTTTAACTGCTTCCTCCTAATCCGATCACAAAATCCCAATCCTGGATGTTCACGCACCAGATGAAGGGTATATTTTCAATTCCAGGATTATCCTGATTCCAAAAAAGTATAATATGTTTATGTTGAGCAAGTGTGGCCCAAAGTAGAGGGGGTTTCAGACACACGGATGGACAGACAGAATTCCCGTTTATTTACTTAGGCATAATGAGTTCTAAGTAAATTAGCCAGCATTCAATGTCATATAGCAAGTTAAACATAACATACAAGCTTAGCACTCTTTTCGCTCCTTTTTAACGAAATTTGTAATGTTTTCTTTTGCTTTTAGAAAGTTATTCCAAAGCAGATTCGGTTTTGGTACCACACCTCCCAGATATTTAAATTTCTGTACTTGCTTGAATTTTATTTTCACTTCGTAATTCGCATTTCACATTTTCTACTCAGTAATAAGCATACATTTTTCTTCTTACAATTGATGCTTAGTCCTTTCTTCCTGCTTTCTTTTATTACCACGCCTAGGATTTCCTACATTTTTCTTATTTGCGTATCTTATGTTGTTAAGATTGTGTCCACTGGTAATAAATCCTCTAAGGACATCTAGTTCTTTTAGGATTGCATAGCCGTATTGGTTAAATAAATCGGATGAGAAGATTCATCGTTGTCTCATGTCACTTTCTATTTTCGAGTAATTGTCTCAAGTCATTTTATGTCTGTATGCAGGCAGTTTTCTTTCAGTAAATCTTTTGGATTATTCGAATATCTTTCCCAAGTTCATTATTTTTGGTAATTATCTCTTCCACGAGGTTATTCTTTTGTTCTTACATATTTTATCTTTGCAGCCTAAGATTCGAGGCAAAAAATGGAATTTGCTTTGGAGAATTTTTACGTCATTTTCGAATAGATAAAACTTTGAAATATTTAATTATGAAAGATTTTGCGTAAGTTTAACTTTGCTAAAATAACTTTCATGACAGTCGCTAACATCTTTAAGGCTATCGGATGTTCTACTTTTACTGAAAAAAGACAAAAAACAAAGCAAGAAAAAATAAGAGAGAAAACTTTCAAATTCATCTGCGCCTAGGATGGTAAATATTGCATTGCCTATAGGTTCAAATCCACTTGGCGAGAGAAAATTCTGATACTCTCTTTCTAAATTTAACTGGAGAACTAATCGTTTTGTGTTGGAGGCCAATGCAGGAAATACGTATTTTATCGTATTTGCTTTAACGAACCAGATCCATACGTTTACAGAGAAATGTAAAATTGAAATTGAAATTTTCTTTCTTAATACTTGCAAAGGAAAATCTTTATTTGTTTTGCTCACGTTGTAAAATGGAAACTGAATTGATAAAGTACAAACAGTAGTACTCAAAAAGTTTGATCAGCTCTTGAGTTGTAGAAATAGAGTCAGTCGAATGATATATGTGCCTTAAGATGAAAGAATTCAGATATGACTAAAATACATCTATAAAAAGACAATATAAAAAAAGAGAGAAGGACAATTGTTATGGTCCAGGTTAGCACCAAGGAAGAACAACACAAAGACAAGAGTAGAAATAACAAAGGTATATTACACAAAATAATAATACAAGATGTGGAAGGTGTTAGTATGACTGTCAGTGTGGTTTGGAGTGAACTACTATCGGCTCGACACAATCCAATATTTACTTACCCCGGACGAGGGAAAGATGTGGCACAAGGCCGAGTTTTACGTGGGTTTTTCGAGCCCGTAGGCTCGGCCAAAAAATGCCCGTAGAAACTGTAAAAACAGAATCGGGTTGGTTAACCTCCCCGAACGAGGCTCTGCCTTTCGGTGGAGCCTCGTCCGGGTTCCTCTCTGCTCAGACGCAGAGAGTTCGACCGTCAAGCCGAGAAGCTCGGATTGATTCGGTTTCTAGCCCCCCCCCACGAGGGTTGCATGTGGCACAAGACCGAGTTTAACGTGGGTTTCCCGAGCCCGTAGGCTCGCTCAAAAAAATGTCCGTAGAACCCGTATAAACAGGATCGGTTAGGTCAACCTCCTCGAACGAGACTCTGCCCTTCGGCGGAGCCTCGTCCGGGTTCCTGTCTGCTCAGAGGCAGAGAGTTCGACCGTGAAGCCGAGAAGCTCCACATGAATCGTCCCTCTCTCTTGAGAGGCGTAGTATACATAGTGTTAGGAAGAGTTCATGTAGTTATAGGTAAGGACCCATGACAACAATTTATCACGTTTCGTCCTCTGAAATGGAAGCGTTTTATTTTTCAATAAAGTATTTATAAACAGAAGTACAAATGTCGTGATACACTACAAATGCATAGAAATAAATTCAACCTCAACTTCGATCTAAAGAATAGCAAACTTATTAAAAGAGAAAATAACTTACTTAGAGGGAAAGTTCTTGAAAGTGCCACTATTGAATCTTATCAAAATGTAACTCTGCGCCCAGAAATTTGTTCAAAAATCTCCTTTCCTGAAAGAAATACTCTTTTCTCAAGGCAACATACATGGCGATAAAATTTAAAAAAAATAACAAGTTAAATTCAAAACCTTCAGTTATTTAAAATATATAATATATAAATTAATGTCAAACTAAAAATAATATAAATAATAATTATATTATTGAAAGAAATCCAATAAAAATATTCACCAACTTTCGTTTATTAGACATTAAATTACATCACTTAGCATAATTTGCCTTGGTTTTCGGTTAGCCTGAAGTATATTTATAAGTGTTCTTAATTTCTAAAATTCTGAATAGGAAACTGCGTTTTTAATTATGTGTTTAAATATATAAATAATTGTTGCAAAACAAAATCCCTACATTTGCGTTGATAAAGTCCATCAGAGGACGAAACTCGTCGGCTAAGATAAGTTTTCCTTTAGTTTTTATTCATGTACTGCAATATGTAAAAGTAAATTAGAACGAATTCAACACTGCTGACTGAGGGCAATGTCTTGAATCTAGGACAGAAAAAAATCAACACTATATACTAATTTGTGAGACGTAATAAGTGATATTGTAGGTCTGTCATTGTGTAGAGGACTGTGTGGGTTTGCGAGCTAGAAGGCTAGAAACGCGTGCTGTTTATTACTGCTAGAAGGTCCAAATACAAGTACAATGCGGACTCAAGTTGAGTCGAACTGAAGATGTAACAAAAACAAACAAGATATATATATATATATATATATATATATATATATATATATATATATATATATATATATCAACAGATATATGTATTAAACAACAATTTTACAAGTGACAAAGACATCAACGTTTGTGTTTGTGTGTGAACGTAAAGAGTTTGTATTTTGGTGAATGTTCGTACGTACGTGTATGTGTATTTCATAGCGTTTTCCCACAAGTGGGCAAAAACGCTGATCTCCGTGAGAGATTACATTTTTAAATGTTTGCGCTGAAATGCAAAGTAGAAAAGAGATCTAGGCAATAAATTGCCCAGCATTTTTAGTGTAGGGAGAGCGACCCCTCGTGACAATTAGGGAATTAGGGATGGGCTAACTCCGACAAGTGTATTTATACCGTTTGAGTTGGAGTCAGAAGGAAGGGATATTTTATCTCTAAGTGGGGAGCTGTTTCATTTTTTCTTTTCGAAAATAATATATATATATAAAAAAAAAAGAAAACGTGAGAAAACTCTGTGTCGAGGGATTTTACAAGATAAAAAAATCCGTCATTGACTACATTAAGTCAAACTTTCAGTTGAATCCTCCTGGCATTGTTCACCTCATGAAAAATATTCGCCATTTACAAAATATACATCATTGATTATTGTATTACAAGCAAATTTGTCTCCCCCCCCCTCCTTTTTTTTTTGTTTTTACATCTAGCTTTCTCTGCATTCATAGACACGGGTTCTGCATTCCCCTCCGCAGCTATTCTGATGATCAGCAGTTCGTGAATGTATCACTCTGTATATTTGAGTAGTTGTTTAAGTGGTAAATGCTCTGATAAGCATTCTTCTTTGGTACCTAGACATTTTAAGAATTTAAGCGCATTACTAGATTGGCACCAAAGTAACCGTAAGTTATATGTAAAGAGTGCTTTCTATTGTATTTCTCACTTGTGGAACGCTATTCCGGCTTCTTGCCTCCAAGTCGACTTTGATCTTAAAAACTTTAAATGCAATGTCAATCATCATCTTTTAAATTCTTGTTCTTTTATTGTTCTCTCTCCTTAATTGTATTTTTCTTTTCTCTAACACCTTTTGCATTTCTGGATTTATTGCCTTACTCGGGGGTGAAATGATTTAAAAAATCTCCTTTTTTTACAATAATTTCCAGAACCCAAAATGCACCGTGCCGTGATAGAGGAAATTAAAAGAAACTATTTAATCAAGTCAAACATATAAACACAGATATAAAACATTAAAAAAAGCGCCAACAGAATAAATATACATTTAAAAAAGAATCGAAATCACCCCAATCAAGGCAATAAAGCCACGAAGACACCAGGGGTTAATGAGTATGAAAGGAGTTGAAAACAGAAAACATTATGAAGGAGCGGGAACAATAGAAGATTTATCAGGTAAAGATAAATTTATGTAGATAAAGAGTGACATTGCATTTAAATTTTTGAGGATCAAACTTGACTGGTGAGAAAGAAACCGGAAGTGTGTTCTATAAAAAGGGAAGCACGAGAAAAAAAACTGTTAGCCAATTCAACTGTAAAAATATATTTGCTAATCTAGTACTGCGATTAAATTAATAAAGTCTAGGGGCCATAGCAAAGAGCTCATCCGAACAATTTTACGAGTTGCAATTTTACGGCGGTGGGAAGGTAACTGAATCCTGGACGACAAGTCAGGATTTGTCTAATTGCTGATTCGTTTTTGGATTTTATCAAGAATCTCTAAATATATAACAGAAGCACCAGACCCCATGTGGGAACAATATTCGAGGCAGAAGCACATGGTAGACGTATAGATATGTATAACAGATTCAGGAGAGAAGGAATATCTTGCATTACACAGTGAACCAAATTTCTAGCAGCTGACCTTGAGATGGATTCAACTCACCATTTCGTGTCGGCCGAAAACTTTAGACCGAGAAGGCGCAACAAGTCACTCTCCTGGGGGTTAGGATCAGCCATATTGATGGAAGGCAGAGAGAAGTCTCTCAGATAATTAAGAGAATTTTTGCTTTGGAGGCATTAAAATTAACAAGCCATCCTTTGCCCTAGTTAACAACTGGCTGTAGGTCATTTTTTAGATCAGCCTCTAATTTGACCAGACTAAGAAAGGTGGAAACTGTTATGTCGCCGTCACCATAGTTGAGAATTGATTGGTTCAAATAATCGTTCTGCAGAGTTTTGTTGTTAGTTTAACGAACACCAGGTTCTGATAATAATTCCAGAATAAGGGTGCCGTACCAAATAGCACCGTGTCGGGAGGAAAATTTAAATAAAAAATTAAACGTACCAGCGTTTGTATTCTATTGAAGCCGAATATTTTCTTCCAAATGAATCAACTGCTGAGTGACTCACAATTAAGAATGAACATCTGAGTGATGTATCTTTACGAATGGCCTGCTGCTTGATGCATATTAATAATGGACTGCTGAGTTACGTATTTTTAAGAATGAACTGCGGAGTGATGTATCTTTAAGAGCGAATTGCTGAGTGACGTCTCTTTTTATTTGTTTATTGTATCTTTTCTGTTTTTTACCAGAGTTCAGTTCACTTGGTCAGAAGTAAGAGACGCCATGTTTTTCGTAACAAAATAAAAATGGATTTGTAATTATTGTGGGGATTAAGGTATAATCGAATCGTCTATATTTGGCTTTAGGTGTAGACGAGGACAAGTAAGGAGAAGAGGAAAATAACAAGATCGATGTAGATATTTCTGGTATATAATTTTGGTACTCTGCTATTAATTTGGAACTCTGTTCCCGTAAATACCATTCCGACTTTAAGTTAAAAATTTACTATAACATAATATTTATTTAGATGAGTGTTTCTCCACTCGTAGTTATATGGTCGCAATTAATCTCTCTACAAATATATCCTTGTTGCTATTGTTCTACATGAAATGTAGGAAATGGGAATAGATGTTAGATCACCCCCTCCATCCGATCAGTCTTTGATACCCACTTCTAATGGCGCTTTTAGTCCTCCGAAATGAGTGAGGTTATCTCGGTGTTTGCAACCTCCAGAATGATGTGTCATATTGAAGAATTTTTGATGCTTTGATTTCTTGGCAACAGCCTCATTTAGTAACTCTCTAGCTTGAGTGGCTCTTGGGTCCTCTACTGGGCGAAACTATAAAGAAAAAAACATATAAGATTATCCCTTCAGTGGTCTTCCGAGCAATTGTGGAATTAATGTCCAGGTGTGGTCTAGATCTGCAAAATCGTTTCTTGTGACGTTTGGATATTTGCGAACGCTTAGTTACGTGTTGGTACAAGAGATTCGTGTTTTCGTTGTTTTTTTCTTTCTTTTTAAACTGCTTGTTGAAGTGGGTGGTATGCTAAATCTATTCTTATAACTTTTGTCACGTCAGTGTAGCTATTTACTAGCTTAGTTTCGTCTTGGCACAAAGCTATAGGAGATTTACATTCATGTTTTTGCAACATTTTTCTTTTTGTAAACTGCTTGTTGAAGTTGAAGATAAAAAAAATGATGGATGAATAAACCATGTTACTTTGCCCGTTTTTACTCATCAACAAAATGGAAACTAGTGTGTGATTCTGCGCTGCCTTCAATAATCTAAAAGCAGGTGAACTAAAAGTGCACTTGTTAACGATTGGCAGGTGAAAGGAGATGAACAAAGATTGGGGCGAGGTGAGTTGATGTTTACAAGGAAAAGTAGGTGGATGGGGGGGTCAAAGTTTGATCTGTTCTTCGTCGACGTGTCACCTTCTTGGAGAGGCCGCAAGCAAGAAAAAGAATCGAGGTCATCTGCATTTTCTTATTTGTTTTGTTTTTTCATCATCGCCTATCTTCTTATCTTACTTGCCTCTGTGCTATCAAACTGCCGACGTATGGATCGGGTCGGTGGATTTCGGCAGGAAAGCGATCAGTTTTCTTCGGAGAAGGACAATTTGCATTAATTTAGATAATCTGTTGTTTAAGATGACGCTCACCTTAAGGTCTCCCAATTGAAAATCTCGGCTTACATCTCGTTTGTTTTCTTAGTTCGCTAGGAAAGATGAAATTATAGCAAGGCAGGTAGTTGGCAAAGGAGGTGTGAATCCAGAAAAGAGGTTGGACGGGAATATAAACAAAATAAAATAAAAAACGAGGATTGTAAACGACGACAAGGAAAAAATTGAATAAAGAAAGATGAAAGTTAATCGTAAAAGAAAGAAATTGAGAGAGGATAACAAAGAAAGAAAGAAAACAAAGAAAAACCGCATAGGAAATGAAGGAAGAGGATAATTGATAAAAAAAAGAAAGATTGAAAGAAAGTAAGTAGAAAGAAAGAAAGAAAGAAAGAAAGAAAGAAAGAGTGTAAGTAAGTAAAAAGAAAGAAAGAAAGAAAGAAAGAGCGAAAGTAGGGAGATACGAAGAAAGAAAGATTGTAAGTAACTAGAAAGAAAGAACGAAAGAAAGAAAGAAAGAAAGAAAGTAAGAAAGATAGTAAGAAAGAAAGAAAGATTGTAAGTAAGTAAAAAGAAAGAAAGAAAGAAAGAAAGAAAGAGCGAAAGTACGGAGATATGAAGAAAGAAAGAAAGATTGTAAGTAACTAGAAAGAAAGAAACAAAGAAACAAAGAAACAAAGAAAGAAACAAAGAAAGAACAGAACAGAAAAAGCGAAAGTAGGGAGGTATGAAGAAAGAAAGATTGTAAGCAAGTAGGGAGAAAGAAAGAAAGATACGAAGAAAGAAAGAAAGAAATAAGGCGTAAGAATCAAATAGAAAATTCAAAAAGAAAATAAAATCATAAGGAAATATAAGAGAATCTACGCAAAAGAAAGGAACCCAAAAAATGATAAAAGAAGAGAGAAAAGAAAATGGAACGTTAACAGAAAGAAAGCGAAAAGAATGAAAGAAAAGAATGAAAGAAAAAGTAAGAAAGAAAAAAGGAATAGATGAAAAGAGAAATTGTAAAAAAAAGTGGAAACGAAATACGGAACATGAATGAAACATAATAATAATAATAATAATAATAATAATAATAATAATAATAATAATAATAATAATAATAAAAATAATAATAATAATAATAATAATAAAAATAATAATAATAATAATAATAATAATAATAAAAATAATAATAAAAATAATAATAATAATAATAATGATAATAAAAATAGTAATAATAATAATAATAAAAATAATAATAATAATATTAATAATAAAAATAATAATAATAATAATAATAAAAATAATAATAAAAATAATAATAATAATAATAATAATAAAAATAGTAATAATAATAATAAAAATAATAATAATAATAATAATAATAAAAATAATAATAAAAATAATAATAATAAAAATAATAATAAAAATAATAATAATAATAATAAAAATAATAATAATAATAATAATAATAATAATAATAATAATAATAATAAAAATAATAATAATAATAATAATAATAATAATAAAAATAAAAGAGAAACGTAGCAAAACACTGAGTATCATATGAAAAAAAAGGTAAAAAATAAATCATGAAAGAGAGGAAGAAAACAAAACAGAAATGAAAAAAAAAAAAGAAAATCTTCACGAAAAGAAGAAATATGAAATATCTTTTTAAAGAAAAATTGAAAATGATAATTCTATTTTCTTTAGCTTTGCCGTTTCTTTTACTGCTGACGTATTTCTTGTGTTCAGTATGAAAACGAGGCTGACATTTAGTTTTTCTGTGTTTGAAACATAAAGATTTATTGTCTCAATCTTTTTCAGAGTCTAGGAAATAGGTTTTCTCTTGGCATTTGACGATAAATTAATTCCAGACAGAAGATTCAAAAATTCTGTGAACGAATTATAATGAATAAAAGCATATTTATAAAGCACCTGCAGAGAGAATTAGTGCAACCGAGATGAAACTCGGAAGAAACACCAGCGAGCAGGATTAAGATTAAACAGTTTTGGTGCTCCAACGAAACCTTCCAAGAAATAGAAAAGCATTCATTTTTTACAGACGTTGTACTAAAAAGGTTAGAGAGCTCGGTCTGCCTATTATTAGTTCTAGTGAAAAGAGATGGGGTCATACTTCTAGAAAGGGTATTAACGTGAAGTGAATTCAAAATCCTCGGCCTGAATGTGAACCTCGCCTGCCGATGTGATGTCGACCGCACGGCCCTTATGTTCTTAGATACGTTGAGAACCATTGTACCATTGAACACCAGAATGACAATGTTTACCATTTAACGGCACTTTCCATAGAAAATCGGTTTGTTTTACCAAATAAATTTTTAACACGAGTTGTATTGATGCGGTAGAAAAACCACGTTTTCCTTTTCTTGCTTCGTTAATGTGTTTTAATCTGATGGAATCCGGCTTTTAAACGGCCATTTATTGGTACCAAACATATAATTACTTGCATTATTTACATTATTCAAACGGAAGACGAAAAAAGGTGTCGAACGATTCTTCGGTAGGGAATGCGGTATGCGAAGAAGATACGACGAGTGAGTGGTGGCAGTACTGTCCTCACCTCTGCCTGCCGAAACACGATGGCCTCTACTAGATGCGGCGAGCGGTAAAGGTTTTTACCTGAATCAGACAGAGGCGTCGAGGGAGTGAGACAAGTGGTTTGTCCGGGAGAAGAGTGTCTGACAAACCGTCCTAGAGACCATCCTCGCGATCGGCGGCGACTTGGGAAGCTTGTACGGAAAAGCGTTCTCCCCCGAAAGACTACAGACTTCGGCGAAAACGACAAGGACTGTTATCTTCATATTCATTGTCATATTCACAACGTTTCAGCCGTTGTACGCTCCGAATTTCTTCAGGTGATCGGAATTTCGAACCGGACCCTTTATTTCGTCCACTGGGGTAGATTGTTCTAGTTCCGCGTGCCATGTCTCAGTTATTTCCCTTTAACTCAAATCTTCAGCAGGGATAAGCCAAAAAAAATTTTTTTTGCTTCATCCCTGATGTGGCTTAGTATTGAACTCACAATTTTTTGCGTCTAGTCTTTGGATCGAACCAACATCTTTATCCACTAGGCTATGTGTCCTCGAAACCACAGTAGTGGTGAACCAAAAACTTGGAGATATGAGTTAAAGAGAAATAAATGAGACATCCGGAAGTGGCATGGCACGAAGAACTAGAACAATCTACCCCGGTGGACGAAATAAAGTGTTCGGTTCGAAATTCCATTTCACCTGAAGAAATCCGGAGCGTACAACGGCCGAAACGTTGTGAATATGGCAATGAAGATGAGGATAACAGTCCGAATAATGTAAATAATGCAAGTAATCATAATAGTTCATCTTAGAGATATACAAATACAAACTCATAATATATGACAAGGAAATATTCCCATACCATTATGCGATTAAAACTACCAAAACCACCATTCGAAACTGTTGATATAAGATAGGATAGATTTATTACTTTAAGCGCCAGTTTACGCCAAATTCTGACGCACAACTACGCGAACGACGCAGCAGAAACTCATGAGACCAGAGAATGTTTTACTGCTTTTCTTTTGGACAAATTTTGTTATCCTTAGCGAATTGTAGCTTCAGTCATTTTCTTATCTGACGGGAGTGTCGCCTGGCGTAGCTTGGACTTTTGCATCTCACACCTGCTTCAAGGTTTCATACTCATCTACATAGAGCGGTTATTTGAGCTAATCTTGCATTTCTATCAACTTCCGTCCTGGGTATGACAATAAACTACTCCCGGGAGCAAGGCCTCTGATCAGGGCGTTTTAAGGAACGTCGAAGCACCTCTTAATTGCTCATGTTCCCAGGTCCACAAAAACTCAGGGTGGTATCACCTGTAAAGGCCCCAAATTTGGGTAATTATTGGGTTGGTTCAAAAATAATGACGTAATAATGTCGTTTTTGACGTATTTTTTAACATCAAAAAACGACATTATTACGTCATTATTTTTGCACCAACCTAATAATTGATTCCCAAACTCGTACGAAAGTAAAAAAAAAAAAAATCATAGTTAAAATACCAGCAATACATTTTTAGGAAAAGAAATTACGAGCAATACATTTTTGTAAAGGAAATTACTATTGCACCCCAAAAAATTAAATTTCGGCATTAAATGACCTATAAGGATGTTGATATGCTGCTAGACAAACAAAAAACTAATCCTTCTATCGGTTTGAGACAGCCACGCCCTTCTCCATCAACGTTTCGCCTTAACATAAGATTTCTGCCGACAAAATTATCATTCACTACAAGTTCTTTCTTTTTCTGACCATTCTCTGTAAACTCTGGAAATGATCGTCGAGCTTAAGAATCGTCGTAGATCTGCAGTTATTGAAATACTCCGAGCTGCTCGTTTGTCACCAACGACCTTGTTCAATATCAGTTAATATCTTTATTTCCCACACTAATACATGAAATGAAATTCAGCAGGTCACCACAACCACTTTATTGGCTGATTAAACACTTGCATAAGGGAGCGTTTGTTCAACTGTAATTAATTAAGTGGTTAAAGAGTTTACATTTTTTTTTAAAAAAGTAACCTCAAATATTTAGCAAGTTGTTGAGAAACAGGCAGAATTATCATATTTCATCGTTAATGATAACAGAATCATCCTAACTGACCGTAATATCTGTGGAGGAGAACTTGGAGAATTTGACAACTAGTGGGCATATTGAAGGCGTAGAAGTGCGTAAATTCCTCTTTGGAGGGATTTTAATGCAGGCTTATCATCTCACAGTTGTGTCTCTGTCTTTGGGCAGAGTGCGCTCAGGGACTTGTCTGTCAAAGGACAGCGGGCAACTGAGGAAAATAATATTGAAGAGGTGCCCAGCCCTGGGGAACAGCTGCCCGATGCCGCACCCTCCCATTGCGCCAGAGGGAGGGATTGGTGCTCGCATCGAGGCCAGCGCAACCGACGTTTCCGGGGGCTAAGGGAAATTTTTTCCTTGTACCGGGCATACGCACCTTGTGTCACATCTCGTCCAAGTTGGGGTGGGGGAGGAGTTAATACTGCATATTGAAGGCATGAGACAGAGAGGATAGCAGTAAATTACCTATCTAATGAGCTTGTATAAATGGTTGGTAGAATTGGATAGCAAAAAGGCAAGCATTACCAAGAGCTACAAAACACAGGATGTTGTGGAGAGCCATGATCACCTGCCTAATGAGCTTGTGTAAATGGATGACAGGGATTGGAAAGGCTAGCAAAAAGACAAGCATTACAAAAAGCTAAAAAACACAGGAAGTTGTGGAGAGTCATGATCGCCTATATGCATTAATTCATTAATTAAAATTCTTTAATACAATAATATTTTCCCCAACGGAAACATGGACAGATACTAACTTGTAAATGCAAATAATAAAATCAGAAATTAAGAGATTTGTTGTGGAAACGTTGCTGTGATGGGATGCTCTTTGGAGAATCGTGAAGTCCACCTTCCAAAACCCAAGTTAGTGACCGCATTATTAATAGGAAGATGAAAGAATAGATCGACTGAAAAAAACTGGCCAAGTCCTTAGAATATTTACCTGGACATGAACAAAACAGAGGACGTTGGCTTTTAGCAGGTACTTTTTGAAGTGCTCGATTGAAGACGTTACGTGCCAAATCAACAACGTCTTGTTTCGTTGAAACCTCGATATGAGGCGAAAATCTCGCAAAAGACATCAAACAATAAAAAAAGGGTTTTCGTGACTCTTTATTCCGCCTCCACACACACACACACACACACACACACACATATATATATATATATATATTCCTTTCGGTTCCATTTAACTATGACTTTGCACTTCTTTCTTTCCTTCATTATATTTTTTTTTCTTCTTTTTCTACTTTTGTTTCTCTTTTTACAGCTCTTTATTTTTCCTTTGTTTTTTTTTTTACCCTTTTAGCGAAATATCTCTCTAGTTCGAAATGACCTATTTTGGCATCATTTTAAGTTTGGGTCCATAATTTTTCCTTTCGATTCTCTCAATATTTTTTCTTCTTTTTTTAAAATTTTATTTCTTTACTTTTTATTTTTCTCTTCTTTTTTTCTTTTTTCTTGTTTTTCGTTACTTATTTTTTGTTTGATTTTTTAAGTCTTCTTTCTTCCCCCCATTCCTTCCATTAATAACTTTTGCCTCTCTTTTTCTTTCTAATGCCTTCCTTCATTCATTCATTCATTCATTCATTTATTCCTTCATTCCTTCATTCATTCATTCCTTCATTCCTTCATTCCTTCATTCATTCTTTTGTCTTTTGTCTTTATTCTCAGTTGTGTTGTTTCTTTTCTTTCCCTCGTTTATTCATTCTTATATTTTGTTCTTTCTTTCTTTATTTCTTTGTTTCTTCTTAGTTACTTTCTTTTTTCTTGCTTTCTTCTTTCATTCTTTCCTTGCATCCTTCATTCTTTTTTCTTTCAACTTTATTCTTTGTTATTTTGTTTGCTTCCTTCCTCTCTTCCTCCATTATTCGTTAGATCTTCTTTCTTTCTTTCTTTCTTTCTTTCTTTCTTTCTTTCTTTCTTTCTTTCTTTCTTTCTTTCTTTCGCTAGTTTCCTGTTTTCTTTTACTCTGTTCTGTTTTTTATTTCTTCCTTTCCATTTATTCTGACCGTCTATTTTTTTCCCGCCTCATTTTGAAGGTGCGAGACTTAATGGGAAGTAAAAAAAAGAAAAAGGCAAAGAGCACCAAAATAAAATCTCCAATTAAACATAAATAAATAAATGATATGTCGGTTTGCATGCGTCTTTTTTGCTTGCGCCTTTCACTTTGCTGAGAACAATAACAAAATACACAACAAAAAAGAAGAAAAGACAAAATAGACACCAACATAAACGAACAAGTCGTAAGTAAAAGCAACAAATACAGAGAAATAAAAAGTAAACACGTGACTTTTGCGTTAGACATTTTGAAACCAATGCCTCGCTCTCTTTTCATGATTTTTCATTCAAAAGTCGAAATGATCAGAGATCAGAGATAAGTGGAACTCTGTGTTGGAACTTCACCTTAACCAATGTGTATCAAAGCACACGGAGGGGAAAATAGACAGAGGAACAATCGCGAAGTGTCAATCGAAAAGACACTGGTAGAAGAGTAAATTATAGCTTTCTTTCCTGCTTTTCCTAAGTGGATGCCATGAATACCTCCTATGTATTATGAGGAAATCATGAACCCCAGAAGACAAATATAGGGTGAAAGAGATTCCGAGAAACATACATCTAGTTAATCCGCATTCAATCCTGAAAAGAAAAAAAAAGTATTAAATGTTTTCAAATATTTTTTATGATTTAATTATCACAGGGAAAAGTGGTAGGGGTGATCGCGAATGAACCTTTTGGTAATAATTATAAAAAATTAAGAAAACAAGAGGCTCATTTGAATGATATTGCAGCGGCCATTGATAAATAAATGAAAGGAGGTCTGTGTAAATAGTAACGGTACTAGTGTCACAAATATTTCAATTTCAAACAACAAAACTATGTGGGTTCCTCTTCTCGAGTCTAATGCACTTTTCCATCCTTCTCTGCCACGCTTCTCTGCTTCAAGGATTCTTCTTGGACGCCCCTCAGCTACGCCGTTACGGCACACTTCCGGGCCTTCAAAACGGGTCCCCTTAATGATCTCCTTGAACTTGGGAAAAAGAAAAAAAAACAGCACATGAAGCAAATTCAGGTGAATTGGAATGTTGTTCCAATATGGCAATGTTTTGTTTTTTTTTTTCATTCAGGTACTGGTGAATGCTCAAAGCGTTGTGAACAGCTGCATTGTCGTGATGAAGCAGCCAGGATTTGACCTGACACAAAAACATGTGAAAAAAGAAATGCAATGGTTGTAGAAATTGTAGATTACAGTTATATGTTCCCAAGATATCATGTTAGATGATAAGAAAATCCACTTATCCCTGTTTCGCTTATAAATCACACAGCACACCTGGTCCTGTTACCTTTCAGACATATCGTGTATAGCAATGGAGTTGTAGGCTTGTCTCGTATACTTGTAGTTTACTAAGTACAATTACCACTGGGGCATCAAATAATTCAGCCTTGTGTCAGACTAAAATATTAGTAAACACACACACACACACACACACACACACACACACATATATATATATATATATATATATATATATATATATTATTTTAATACCTATACTCTGACGGAGTGAAAGAAAAAACGGATAATAAAATATGGAAATAAAAAAAAATATTTAAACAAACTGATATCAGGGAAAAAGAATTCGTTAAATAATAAAAGACTGCAATCCGTAGTGAAAAGAAAAAAAAAACACCGACAGAGTAAATTAAGTGAAATAGTAAAAGTGCTCAATACACGAAGTAGAGCAAAATCTAAAAAAACCTATTGAGTCAGAACCTACCTACCAAGGATCTTCAGGGTACTTCTGGCCAGTCGTACACAGAAGATCCATTTAGGTGGAACCTTGGTAGGTAGGTTCTGGCTCAATAGGTTTTTTTTATAAACACGCACACACACATACCCATATATATATATATATATATATATATATATATATATATATATATATATATATATATATATAAAAAAACATGGTATATTTAGAGAAAAACCCTTCGTTTAAAAATATAACGAGTCACGAAGTAGAATGTCTATTAATCCTTTTGGTAAGTTACCTCTTGTGTCGAATAAGAGCTTTGATGTAAACTTGTAACGGAACTTGCCTAAATTATGTGTAGTGTAGTGATTATTTTTGATTTCAAGAAAAGAAGGTCGAATATCTGTAAATAACCATGTAGCGTTTATTTTATTAATGACCCGAAACTTGAAATCTTTACGTCTTTATTCTAGCCCATCGCTCAACGCCATATTTGTTATTGATTTTGATGTCCATTGATAGCATTAATACTATAAATATTTAAGTTTCATTTCTTTTAGATGAAGCATTGCTAATATTATTCATGTAGGCCTACGATTTATTTCATCTTCATTTGAATTATTTTATTTTCATTCGTATTCTTAGTAGGAGTATTCATAAGAACAAGCATCGTCAAGCATAGTTTATTATAAACGGAAAAATATTATGTTGACGAAAGAGAGTGATGCTGCGCAAGTCTCTTTACCTTCCGGTTTAGTTCTGATTTCTTAAAGAACAATTAACGGCTCATTCAGGAAACTATCTTTACCTGCTGCATTTGTAGCTTAAATCCTGTACATGGTCATATGTTAGATTATTTACATTATTCGGACTGTTATCTTCACCTTCATTTTCATATTTACATCGTCTCGGCTGTTGTACGCTCCGGCCTTCTTCAGGCGATTATAATTTCGAATCGAACCCTTTATTTCATCCACTGGGGTAGATTGTTCTAGTTGTACGTGCCATGCCTCTTTTGTATGTCTCGGTTATTTCCTTTTAACTCAACTCTCTGGTGGGCGAAATAAAGCTTTCAGGCTTCACTGTTTTGCTGTTTGATTTTAGCTTAGATATAACTGTAAGTTCTAATCTAATAGTTTCTTTTGTCGCACTTCTCGCCTGTTGGACTCTCTTCTGGTTTCTTGCTCCCCTATAACCTACAATCTTTAAAAATTTAAATGCAACGTAATGCCATCTCCTATCTTCCTGAAAACTGTTCTTTTATTGTCCTTCCTCCTCACCAAAATCTTCTTATTCTCTTTTCACTCACAGTAAACCCCATGCTTCAATGACATTATCACATTGCTTGAGATGAACTGATTTAAAACAATACTTGCCTATTTTCTATGCTAGGCTTTTTTATCGCCCTAGTCCACTTCAAGTAATCATTTTTGGACAATAGGAACTTATCTTTGTGTCCACATTTCAAAGTCTGCAAAGTCCTTCGAAACGATCACCAATATCTGATTCAACACATTCTACTTAATCTCACCCACTGTATTTCATCGGTGACTTTAGTTGGAGGAAACTCTGTAGATAGCAGTAAGATGTTTCGCAAAATGAAGTATCTATTCGCTCGGTAATTATAAATGAAATATTCATAGATTATAAAATAGTGTCACATTGCCGATTGAGCAAACATAATGGAGACTGGGGCTGTTTTATACAAACACGCATATCTACTATTTCCCTCTGATTGGTCTCTAACATTGCCCAACTGGTTCTTCAAATATTTAATATAGCAAAATATACAGTTGTGGACAGAATTATTCACACCCCACCCTTTCATAATTACAAATAAAGAAAATACCTTTAATTTTCATGAGAAATTCTTGTGCATTTTATCATGAAATGATGAAATAATAGATTTGAAATAATGTGCAGGGCTTCCCACGAAATACTTTTTATTTTAATGTTAAACAATAATACAAAAATGCACCAAAAATTAACATAAGATAAAATTATTGGCCCTCTTGTATCAATAATCAATTGCGTAACATTTATTCTTGGTTATTGCTTTTAATCATTTTGATAGTTCCTTACAAGATCACTACACACACTGACAGCTATTCTGTTCTATTCTTCCTTGGCAAGAACTTCTAGTTCCGCCAAATTCGAAGGACTTCTTTCTCTTACTTTTTCTTCAAATATGTCCATAAATTTTCAAACAAGTTTAGGTCAGGACTATGTGTGGGGTACGTCAATTCACTAATTTTGCTGTCGTCTAAGTAATTTGTGACAATTTTGTATTTTGTAACCCTGTGCTTGTATTTCAGGTCATTGTCATGTTGGAAGGTCAAGTGATGCCCGAAAGACAGCTTTCGCGTACTTTGTTTTATATTATTTTTTTTTAAATAGCCAAATACTGCTCTTTATCGATGAGACCCTGTACTCTCACTAGTTGTTCTGGTCCAGAAGTAGCAAAGATCAGAATGATTCCACCACTGTGCTTAATTTTAGGGAGGGTATTTTTTGGTTTATGAGCTTCATTCACTTTCCTCCATACATAACGGGAGTTCATATGACCAAATAATTCTCGTTTGGGTTCAACTGACCATAAAGAAAGTGTTCCAATATTTATTCCTATGATCTAGACTCCTTCTAGCATAAACTAATCTGCATTTTAGGTGTTTAACCTTAAGTAAGGGAGTTTCGTTTGGGTAACAAGCTCGGAGTCCTGCTTGATGAAGGCATCTAATGACTGTCTTCGTCGTCACATTCAACACTGATGTCTTTTATCAATGACAATGACCTTTGTCGTTAAGTGAGACATCTGTCACAATTTTCATTTCTATTCTCTCAGACATTAACCGTTTTCTGCCAGTTCTTAATTTATTCTCAACACTATGAATCTCGTTTTAATTCTTGATAATGCTACGAATTGTCAATCTAGGAACATTTAAATGATTAGAAAATGTTGTATATTTATCACTTTGTAGGCATCATCGGAGCGTCATGTCTAGTTCAGCCGTCTTCACCATAGTTGCAGAAGAAATGAGTTATCGCGGTACGTGGAACTTATATTGTCTTATTCGTTACCTTTTAGAATGTCATAGAATCAGATGACTATTTACGTTATTCTGACTATTGTCCTCATCTTTGTCGCCATATTTATTACAACGTTTTGGCTGTTGTACGCTCCAGCCTTCTTCAGGTGGTTGGAATGTCGAACTGAAATCCTTTATTTCGCTCACAGGGGTAGACTGTTCTAGTTCCACGTGCCATGTTTAACGGATGTCATTTATCAGTTACCTCCTGTTAATTTTCCCTCTGAAAGTTCTCGTATTGAACTCAAAACTCTTTGGGTCCTGTTTAACCATCATGTACCCAAAACCTTTATCCACTATGCCATGTGTCCTTCAGGACATCTGTGTATGAATTTCTGGGTATTATAAACCTAATGCCCCAACAACCATTTTTACCAGTGCTCATATTGCAATCTTTTGCTGTTATCATTCCATGATTTTACCAGAGCTAATATTGCAATTTTTGGTTGTTATTATTGTTTTTCTCTGGCACTCCTTATTACTGGTTCCCATATTGTATTCATTTATATGCTTACTCGTCTCAGGAGATTTTGTAGCCTAGGAAATAATACTATTTCATTTTCAAAGGGTATTTGTATTAAATGTCAAATTAAAAAATAACAAAAAAAACATTACAATTGCCATAGAGCAATATTATTACATACTTAAGGAGACGAATAATTTTGGGCAGCATCAATTTTAGAAAAATCTTATAGATTTTTCTAAAATTGGTGCTGCCCAAAATGAAAATAACAGATCAAAACTTCTACAAATTTTACCAATTATTCAAAACTAAATACAGAATCAACGTATTGATGTTAAATTCAGTAAGTAATTGCAAATATTCGCATTTCCTTAGAAAATACGCAAATATTAAGTCGGGTGAATAGTTCTGTCCACAAGTGTATGTTCCGACTGTAAATGCCTTTCATTTCTTTCAGCCGATATTATACTTTTTTTTATTATAAAAACACAATTCATCCTCTGTTCGAAAAGGGTTTTAATTTTTTCTGTAGGATGAACTGTTTTTTCTTTCTTTTTCATTCACTTGTTTTGTACTTCTATATCTGTCTGTCAATTCGTTCAGAAGATCTTAATGTCAACCCGACCGAATTCATTCAGTTTGGTACTTGGAACTGTTATAAACAGATTCGTTTGGAAAATGATTATCTTTTTGGGAATAATATAACTTCTGGGATGAGAAGGTATCATTATATACATTTGGACTAAATATCGACATCTTTTTTGTTATTATTACATCATTTTCTGTCGCTTGTTTTCTTCAGGTGTCTATAGATCTTGCTAACCTCCAGGAAACTGAATCAAGGTACCGTCCAGGGAATTGAATCAAGGTACCTTCCAGGGAATTGAATCAAGGTCCCTTTCAGGGAATTGAATCAAGATACCCTCCAGGGAATTGAATCAAGGTACCCTCCAGGGAATTGAATCAAGGTAACATCAAGGGAACTGAATCAAGGTACCCTCCAGGGAATTGAATCAAGGTACCCTTCAGAGAATTGAATCAAGGTACCCTCCAGAGAATTGAATCAAGGTAACATCCAGGGAACTGAATCAAGGTACCCTTCATGGAACTGAACCCGTTTTATAGCCAAGTGGAATAAAGCATTAGTTCCTGAATTTGATCACATAGTAATTGTGACGTTAATCCCTGGGTTGGGGTAGTACAGACTTAGTCATGCTGGAAACAGGGATAGACATAAAATGAGCAGACTATCAAACATTTCGAGAAATTCCTGGACATGAACAGCAGAATGAGAACAATCTGTTCATGTAGATTAAATAAAAGGGAAAATTCGAAATTGTTTGAAGGTCAATCGGATTCGCATACCAACTTGAAAAGGCCGGAGAGCATATCAACCGAAACGTTGCGATAATAATAGGAAAGATGAGGACATTAATCTGAATGTAAATAAAAAAATTTCTTTTTTTCATCCATTCAAATATTATTCAAATTTATTTCCTGCTTTTAGGTTTGATTTAGAAAATACGTTAACAAACAAATCTGAGTCCTATATTTAGTCATGAAACTCAGACAACCTAGAATTTGTCAAGCAAATCCCTTAAATCAAAGATTTTCCTGATCTCTGACGTACTTGAGCCAAAGTTCCGGAGACCAAGGATAGCCAATTCATGAGGAACGCACAAAATCTGATGGATTGTATAATTAGATGATACGCATTACATCGTGGTTATTTTGAAAATCACTTTACAATCGATAATCGATAGATCTGTCCTTTATTATTTGTGAATATTTTCTTTTTCGTATTTCGAACTTTTTTAAAGATTACAACATAATGTGAAAAATAAGAAACTGATTACTTATTTATGGTGTATCTTCAGGAAAGCGACTGTGCATTGTGGAAATCTTTGTTGAATTAATAGAAGACATGATTTCCACAAACGCCATAAAAGACAATGAACTGAAATCGAAGGAAAGCTGAAAGTAGCATTTGTTTCTGAGTTGGCGAAAAAATATGGTTAAGAAATCAGAAGAGAAAATATATTTGTTAAAGATTTTGTGACAGGGTGACAATGACCCTAGTATCGGACTAAACTGCATTTAGAACTGTGTCCAAAAAAGACTTTTCCAGATGGAAAATAAATTGTTAAACTTTGTAGTCAGATATGAGGTTAGAACAAAATAAATTGACTTTTGAACGATAAATTTAAAAATAACAGCCAAATACAATTTTCTTATTCAATATAAGCACGATTAGAATTGACATAACATTGTTAACGATCGGGTAGTGGATTTATTCCATCAGAAAAAAGAACTGGGGTCATAGGAAATCGACAATTTGCTGGAAGGCGTTTTCGACCACCTCCTTTTTGGTGTACACGTACTGGAACATATATGCTGGAAAGAAAAGCGATAATCGGTAAGAAACAAATTTAAGGAAAAACGTGGAGCATCTTTTTTTCTCCCCACTCCCGGGGTGTTTAAAAAGAGTAAAAAGTTTTACGTTCATCTGAAGATGAATAATTCCCTGTCTGTTCACTACTCCTGGCCAAAATATTTGCTACTTCTGAATACATGACTTGAGAACAACTCAAGGTAGAGGAACACTGTTAAAATGGTTGATGAATGTGGGGTATAATATCAATGAAAAAGGTTGAAATTGAAGATGGTGAGGATGAGGATAGATAATACTTGTATTGAAGAGATTAAGCTTTAACGTTCAGGGAAGCGGTCATTATCGGAGTCTTTTTACAATGATATTCATTCTCTAAAAGGTCCAAGAGCCACTCGAGGTAGAGGGTTTACTGAGTAAGACAAACAGTTTAAGGGGGAGATAATAGTTAACTCTAGACTTGAACATATTATTATTGCAGTGATCGTGGAAGCCTCCTCTTTCGATTCGATTCGATTCCACAAAGCAGTGCTTCTTAGGAAGATGATGCTCGAGTGGCACTTAGGTTTCCTCAGCGGAATACGAAACGAATAAAGGTGGTTCGCTACAATATGCGTGGCAGTGAGGGTCTTAGAGGGTTTAGAATTGGTGGAACAAGGAATTTAGTTTGTAATGATTAGGGAAGCTACGTCTTGAAAGTCTGAAAGTAGCTGTTCATGGGGAAAATATATTTGAGTGGAGCTTACATCTCATCAAACTGAATATGAAGCGAATGAGGGTGGTTCGCTACAATATGCGTAGCATTGAGGGTCTTAGCCGTGAAGCTTAGAACTGTTGAAACTAAAGAATTTAGTTGGTCTGAACACTTTCCATGGAAATAGCAACAGAGTAGTGAGAGGCTTGCGACGTTTCATCTATGAGAAAGAGGCTGCCTGGTGAAAAATAATTTATCACCCTAAAGCACATGAAGGCACTTTTGGACTCTATCGAGAATGGAATGCGAAAACAGAGCAACTCCTGCCCAAATATAATAGCAATAATCCATTTTCGGCCTGATCTGGCTCTTGTAAAGGTAAAGGATAGCAGGAGGTTTCAGCTACTTACTGGAGCTGTAAAGTGAACCGATAATATTTCCAGTATCTTTTCAAGTATCATTAGAACGTAGGTATGAACTCCATTTGATGTCTGAGTTGAATGTAAGTCCCAAGAGGCGCTCAGGGCACGGGGTTTGCTTGAGCGAACACCCGTTCATTGCGATAGATGAAAATTCAGAGTTCGTTCGGTGATGATAGAACTTCACTAGTTTGGTTTTCGGTGTATTGAAAAGGACCAGACATCGATCTGTTAAAGGAGAGATCAACTGGGTGCTTCGGGTCAATGGTATATGGGTGCATCTCTAACATTCTAGTTAGAGTTGCATATATATGTCATTGTATCATCAACATACATGAGTATATCGAAACAAGGATGAATAAATGCGATGTTAGTGTTATTCTTTTCTATAGATTCAAACGTTGCCAATGTCACCTTTAACGTTGAAAGTGTTTGAAAGCTGGAGTCAATTTCTGAACGGATCTTTGTTCCAGCTAAAAAGTCCGCTTCTGGTTATCTGGAACATATGATATTGGTCAACCGAGGGTAAAAATAAAGGTTTATCCCGAAACAAACACTCGGGTATTGGGACAATAATCGGACAGCAGCTGCCATCAATCGAAGAACATACAGATAATGGTAACACCAGACTTGATTGATTATTGGCAACTTACATAGTTTAATATTTGCTACAATTCATTTTAAAAAAGAAATATCGATTTCTTGATTCCATCCAGTTTCATTCGATCAGCTTTTTCACATGAACTTCTACTTTGTGGAACCCACTCCCAAGCGGATGCTTCTACGATCACCACGATCTTAGCCTGTACAAGTGTAGGATTAACCGATATATTCCCCCAGATATCCGTATAAACTCTGTCTCTTACTCTGTAACCCACTACCTTGAGGTAGAACAAACTGACTCCCAAGAGGATGCTTCTACGATCACCACGCTCTTAACCTGTACAAGTGTATGGTTAACCGTTATATTCCCCAGATATCTGTATAAACTCTGTCTCTTACTCTGTAATCCACTACCTCGTGTGGCTCTTGGGCTTTATAGAGGATGAACGTTAAAATTAAAGTTACACACATAAATAGAAGCGGAAAACCGATCGCATTCATCTACAATAAATACCTGCATTTATATTTTCTAACCTAATATTTACAAGATAAAAATATCTAAAAGAATGTTGGTAAAATTGTTCCGTCAAAACAAACAGCAATGGGACATTCCAACGAACTCTCCTTGTTTACCATATATACTTGCGGATACGTCGCAAATTTTTACCAAAAATTTCACAAAATATTAGTGGGGGGGGGTGGCGACCTATCCGCTCGACATAAATGTAAAATATCGCTACCTTGTCATCATGATTTCTGAGAAATCAGAAATGATATCCATAAAATACTAAAGCTGTGGCTTTTCTCCGTACAGAAACAATTTATCTATCATATATACTGACTCACTGCTTTAAACTTACCCCATGCTGCTAGATTCACATATCTATCACAAATAAATAAATAAAATTATAAAATATTCGTTGATCCATCAGTCATCGTTGCGCTAGATTGATATAGAAACCCCGAACATGCATACATAAGTTAAGGAACCACATGTAGATGTTTATTGACAAAGAAAAAATAGTCCCACGACTCTTTCTGCAATATATATATATATATATATATATATATATATATATATATATATATATATATATATATATATATATATATATATATATATATTGTCAAAAATATGTTGGAAAATATGACTTAAAGAAATGAAATATATTCTTTATGAGATAATTTTCTTTAATGGTTGTTTCATCGGACATTAAAAAGCGTTCTTAAGTGTTATTTACAAATATCAAAGCGCATGAATCTAGTACCCAAACTGTTTGCACTATTTTGCATTGCGTAGCAATATAGTTCATAGCCAAATTTATAGTTTATAATTTTAATTGTTGCAAATCCTAATCATGAGTAAAAGAAAGAGTTATGAAACACGTTTTAAATTAAAAGTACTAAATTTTTGCAGATTTCATAGAAATCGATCTGAAGAAGTGTCTTAATAATTGTAAGTTTTGAAATAAAGGTTGGCATAAAGGTAGATATATGATAATTCTTACGTTTGTGGAACTCCCAAAATTATCGTGCGACCTATCTGCAAGTCAGCAGTAAATAACCAATTATTATGTCAAATGTAGGGGTGCGACCTATCCGTGAGTATATACGGTATGTATATAACGAAAAGAAAACACTTATAAATTCCTGTAATTTGCTTTCCTTAGTCTGCTGACGTATGTGATGGAACCAAAATTCTTCTGGACTTTATATCCATAAAATCTAGGAATGTAAAAATGAAAGATGTAAACAGATCAGGTCGCTAATTTCATCGACAAAAATATCGGATGTAATCGTAAAGAAAACTCGTAAGATGATAAATCGTTTAAATAGATTATCGGAGTTGATCCGTTTTTTGTGAAGATCAAGAGAATCAGACACATTCTAAGATTTGAAATTATGCCTAGAAATCTGCTAATCGATTGTAGACGAACACATTAATATTTCTATTGACGAAACAACGTTCACTTAAGTGAAACCAATGGAAATTTGAGTTTACTGGCAAGACAATCTTACGCCAATCTCTACTAAAATATTACATTATTGAAGTAACTGTATTTAAAAAAAAAAACTTTAAATTTACAGTATGTCGTGTTACCTGTTGTGAAATGTGCAAAATAAAATAAAAGCTTGAAGATAGCTTAGACGAGAATGCTATGAACGCATGCAATGTGTGCTTCAGATTTTTATGTTTTGGTTTTATCATAACATTTCGGTCATTGTGCCCTTCGACCTTCCTCAGATCTCGATCTGGGTAACCTACAATGAATTCTAGATGGAACCCTTTATATTGCATTTATTTCTTTGTCAGGCCTATTAAAGAGGTCCTTATAACCTATCGAAACAACTACCTGGTAAATATGACATCAGCGTCAGCTTGTGGGAACAAAAGGGACAATCTACAGTAGCCGCTAATATAGTAAGAAAGCTGAATGAGATCAAGTCTTCAACAGAAGCAGCAGTTGCAACCTAATCAGCAGCTAGGTTAAATTTAAGGCTCTAAGTTTACTGCAGCACACTGTTCAACCTGACAATAGCCTGGGCGGAAAAAGCGTTGATTTGTGAATTTAGTGACAGAATGGTTGTGAGTTCATATTCCTAGGTCAGGTGGTGTAAAATAGAAGTGGAATTGAAGGAGGGTATCTTTAGTAACCATGGAGGAAATGCCCGGTACTTACTTTCTTCTTGAGAAAAAATTGATTTCGAAAATGGACAGCACATTCTTCATTGCGAGTTACGTTGGCTTTGTCGGGTGCATGTTACGAATTGAAAATTGCTCTTTGTCATCTTATAGAAATGAAAAGTGAGCTGTCCCCGGAAAGATCCTTTTTTTTTTTCGAGTTATAATAGGCTATTTGATTTTGTCTTTTCAGTTTGATATTACCATCAATGTCAATGATTGAAATTTGAAGCTACACGACCGGAACAAGTTATTTGATAGCTTCGTACATAATAACAACAACATGTTCAAGATGTAATAGATCCTGCTCATTTCTTAGGAAAAGTGGATTTGGTTCAATTTCCATACTTAAATGAACAGATGAAATGTGTTGAATATAATGGCAATTTTACAAAATATAACGAAAAAGACAGATTATTGCAAAAGCGATTTGAAAACTGATATCATCTTCTAAATCAATGTGCTGTGTCATTTCAGAAAGTGGGGGTCTCATGGCTCTCTACAGCTTCCTATCCCTTGTAGCTCTAAGTGATGCTTGACCTACAGCTATCTCTTCAATTCCCTGTTCTGTCATCCATTTAAATAATTTTGTTATTTACGTTAATCACTGTTCCTCCATACCCCTATTGATTTTGACATCCTGTGAGGGTCATATTTCCAAGCCTTCTTTTCTCATTATGTTTCCACGAAATTTCAGCTGTCTCTTTCTAAGTATAAGTGACCATTTGTTTCCAGTTTCTTTAAAACTTCCTCGTTACTCTCATGTTCCGTCTAAGGTATTCTTAGCCTCTTTCTGTAGAACCACATTTCTGTTTTCTGAAGTCTGTTCTTCATCTGTGAGGAAATTAATCCGGCATTAATGATCCTATAGAAGGATTTCATTCCTCTTTTCTTGTTTCTAATGAAAATTTCCTATTTCTTAATACTTAGTTTAGTTTTTTGAAGGCATTTTTTGACAACTTCGATTCGTAGTTCACAGCTTGGATTTCTTCTCATGTTAACAACCACACATTTTGTTTTCTTACAGTTGACGTTTCCCCTCCTTTTCCTTTACCAAATTCTGTAATAGTTTCTAGAATGTCCTCTCCGTTTCTGCTAGTATCACAGTATTATCTCCACGTCTTATAGTGTCAAGATTGTGGCCACCAGTAATAAATCCTGGTACGACATCTAGTTTTTTTTTTTTTTTTTTTTTTTACCACCTCGTTGTAAATGTTGAATAAATGTTTGTAACCGTTCGGTGTTAGACTACATTTCGGTTTTATAATGTATGGCGCATTACATCTCACTGACTTTTGTTAATAATAGTTTACAATTGACATTCGTATGCCAAGGAACTGTTCATTACATAAGATTTGTAAATATTTTCATTCTTTTATATTTTTCCAAACTTTTGTCTTTTTTAAAATTAGGTTAACTATCGGAATAAAAAGAAATTAGCAAGAGAAAATAAGAAAATGATTATAAACGTGAATTCAATTAATGTGAAAATAAAACTGCAGACAAGCATTTTCAAACCAATTTTTACTTAATGAACCAAAAAACCATGAAGTTTCCTTGTAATGTAGAGATGGAATATTTTAACTTGAGAACAAAGTCATTATTGAAAATGAAGATTGATGGGGTTTCCCTCTAATCCTTAATTTGTTGGAATTCATTTCTGGAGTTCATTAAGCTTCTGGATATTTCCTAGAATTAAGAACATTTGTCTAGAATTATAATCTGACCGGTTTCAAACAGCATAGATATGAAAAATAATATATCTGCCATTTTGAGATGAACAAATATGATAACGATTAAAGACAAAACAACTGATCAAAATGTAAACAATTCTCTGCTATTGCTTCTCGGAAGGAATTAAAACTTTGGCAAAATGAAAAAAGACTTAAATCTTATTGGCTCATTTTACATTTACATCAGCAATAAGATACTCAGGCCTCCGTCGGTCAGAGTTGACCGTGGGTAGCATCCTAGTTATCTGCTTGGCGGGAGCATCGATGTCTGTGACTGTAGAGGCCGATGCGGGAGTGACAATTTCTGTTGCAGAGGTCGCATGTGTGTTCTGTCTCTGGGTCTGTTGGAGATGTCACTTTGATTTCTACGGGCCCGCCTTTCCGTGGCAACTTGTGTCAGCTTCTCCTCCCATGACTTAAGGTGTTTGGTCAGGGTTCGTCTCCATTTGGATCGTATGAGATACTAAAATACTAAATATTTATATAAAGTAGTAAAGGCTTTCTTATTTGAATTTTCTGGTGAATCTCAATTCTTATGTAAATGCTTCAATAAGTTCCTTCAGAGTTCAATGTCTATAAAATACATACGGAAATCACTCCTTGCCTCGCTAAATATTTGAGCTTAACAACTGTAGCAAAATATTGCAGTAACAACCATAAGTGTATGAATGCAGGTCATTAAAGAAGATGCTAAAAGTTACTAAATTGACAACTTTTTTTTATCTATTTCACTGAAGCAGACGTTAAACATCTGAGAGCGTTATTGCTTTTTCTAGCTCCCCTTTCTTTCTTTCTTTCTTTCTTTCTTTCATTCTTTGTTTCTTCCCTTTTTCTTTTTCTTTCTTTTTCTTTTTCTTTCTTTCTTTCTTTCTTTCTTTTTTCTTCCTTCCTTTCATTTTTCTTTCTTTTTTCTTTTTCTTTCTTTTTTCTTTTTCTTTCTTTCTTTTTCTTTCTTTCTTTCTTTCTTTCTTTCTTTCTTTCTTTCTTTCTTTCTTTCTTTCTTTCTCCAAAATCAATTATTGCCTTTAATATATATATATATATATATATATATATATATATATATATATATATATATATATATATATATATGTATATGTTTTTTGCAATTAATAAGGAATGGTCCCTTATTTATCTGAGGAATTGCCAGGGCTGGTACTAAGAAACAAAAGAACAACCCTGGTTATGATATGATGATTACAGATTCAATAATGTAAGCAGACAATATTTTCCATCATTAATTTAAAAAAATTACACAGTGTTTTCAATCAAATATATTCAATAGAAAGGTTACAACAGATTAAATAGACATCGCCACGACAATGAATAGATGCAAAAGATTCGTCTGGCTCTCATAGGTTCGTATGTATAATAATTGACGTCTGTAAAAAATTTAGTCGCAGTTGCCGTAAGTCAAAAGGGTTTTGAAAAATGAATATATGTAAAATATGAAACAATTAAGCTGGAAAAATCCGCTTTACTTTCTTTATTAAACCTTTTTTTTTTCTTTTCATCAAATGACATTGAATTCCTGTAAGATCCAGTTTACATAGACGGAGATGAAAAGTCTAACGAAAGAAAAGAAAACGGAAAATGGGAAACAGAAACGCGAAGATTAACTAAATGGAATCGAAAAAAAAAAGAGTAATAGAAAAAAATATTAAACATTAGAATAAACAATTACAAAGAAAAAAAAAATTTGATTAGGTGGTTGATTTTGTTTAGCGGCATATCAAAACCTCTATGGGTTATTTCATGCCGAAATCTAACTATTTTGAACACAGTTGTATGTCTTCAACTACAGATGAAATATATTGTTGGCCATTCTACAATAAAATGTATTGTTGGTCATTTTGCTTTAAAAATGTATTGTTGGTAACTTTACTATAAATAAGTATTGTTGGTAAATTAATATAAAAATGTATTACTGTTAATTTTACTATAAATAAGTAACTTTATATAAAAATGTATTGTTGGTATTTTTACTATAAATAGGTATTTTTATACTTTCATAGCGTTTTGGGAGTTCACTATTTGCCCATAGCTGGAACCCTAAGAGGTGCTACCACCCGGGTTAGAGTGAACCGGGGAACAACAGTATTTAAGAGGTGGTTCCACGCTCCTCAAAACCTCCAATATCCTGATCAGAAGCCTTGCTGCCGGATGTAATTTATCGTCATACTCAGGACATAATTAGATGAGTATTTCGAAAGCAAATAAATTCAAAGTTACCAGGTTGAGCTATGAGTATTGAACTAGTTTATATACGAAAATCAATTTTTTCTAAATTTTGAATTGTATTTACTTTCACTTAAGTTAGAACAGCTTATTAAGAAATATAAACAGTAAAAAAAAAGGAGACCTCAAATACAACACCTTATCAAAAAATTAAATACTAATTTACATATATATCGGGCTGGTGGATACTTGATCTGTCAAGTTCTGCTCTGGTTAGACCAGCCCGACTGGTGCTGCACCCTTCCTCCGGTTTGGTAGTTGAGGTCGTGTAGATCTTTGCCTGTTCCGCCGTTGGGGGTCTTTGGGGGTTGGTCGCATTCAGTCTGGTCCCTCCTGCTTTACCGCCATAAGTGGCCCTACAGGAGTTGAAACACCAAACGGTTTCGTTCTTAGGATCACTGGGATATGATGATAAGTACTTATATTGGAAATATATTGAGTAAACGAATATATTTCGATAGATAGATAGATAGATAGATAGATAGATAGATAGATAGATAGATAGATAGATAGATAGATATGAACCGAGTGAGATGAATAACTGGGAAGAAAGACAGAAAAGGACAGCCTTAGATAGAAAGTCATACTAATTGAAAGTATCTATTAAACAAATCTTTTCTGATTTCATCAAAGTGAATGTTGTTTGAAAATTGTTTCCTTCTGAACAGTTGAAGCAATTGATAAATCTTTTAAAACAGTCTTTTGTTTTGCAAATATACCTTTCTTCAAATTTAAGAAAAACAATGATTAGACAGATATAAAGTTGATAATCCTCGTGATAACAAGCCCCGAACATCTTTTATTTTGAATGAATTTCTTCTGTTTAATTCACAGAATTTTCATGAATACAGGCATTTCTCTAAGAAAACGTTGAATATTGGTCGCTTTAATTACGCTACGAATAGAATTTGCCGAACTTGACTTGAATCAGAAAACCAACAAGATGACCTTTTGATTGTATTCAAATCGTGACGCCTTTCTTTATACTCTTCAATTATTTTTAAGTTAACTTTTCCATGACAATGTGACATGTCTTTTCTTTGTCCGACATTTCTCCTCCTCCAAACAAAATTAGTCAGGTTTTTCTCTTGTTCATTTCTTTTACATTTAAGAAAAACAAACCAATAGTTTTTATTTCAATCTTTTGTTTTGTCTGTCTTCCAAAATTTTAAAATCCACCCAATTTCAAAACTAGAGACTTCATTCAATTCTGTAAATGCCTGTGTGTATTTCTTTATACAAAATTATGAGTACACTTCTTTTCACACCAATTTCTTTCCTAATCCTCTCCCCCTCTTTTCATAATTTTTCTTGTGTACTCCTCGGACAGAAAGAGTAACTCATTCCAGGTCAAAAGGACCGTGGATTGGCCACATACTCTACTATATTTATAACCTTGCAGTACGAAATAAAGAATTAAATGAGATATCCCTAGACATTTGGAAAGAGAACAGTCTAACTCCATAGATTAAAGAAAGACTTCATTTCCGAATTCCCTGTAGTTTACCCGGATTTACATACACTTGATGAAGGCCGGAGAACACAACAGCCGAAACGTTTTGATAACAAAGATAATGCCAATAGTCCGCATGAAAATAATGCAAAAATGATAACTACACATCCCAGAAATTCAGACAGAATCTTTGACATCTATTTATGAATATATATATCTAGCTATATAATTTGATTGATTCATTCATTTTCTACGGCTTATCAACTCGTCACAGGTTATTTAAAGCCAGAAAATATGCACAAATTGTAAGAATGTTTTTTTAGCGATAATAATGATTAAGTGATAATAGTTTTACTAATTAACCCAAACGTGGGGGAAAGGAAGTGAATTCATACTTTTACTAAAGGTATTTTCGCGTAAGTGAATATACCGAATCCAACTGAAATTGGGACTCGGCTCACCGTTTAAGAACTCTGACCATTATTCATTACACCACCTGCACATCCAAGATTACAGAACCTGGCATTCCCAGGAGGTTATCCACCTAGGTACTGACCAGACTCGACGTTGCTTAACTTCGGTGGTCGTACAGGATCCGGTGTTCCGAGGTGATGTGGCCGGAAGCGTTTATAATTTAGTAACTATATGTATATACAATAGACTCTACGGTTGATTTCAATGTATTATCGTCGACCAGTTGACGCCATACACAGATGATTTTAAATGGCAAAGGCTAATGGAGAATAAGCTATATTTTTCAGGAGAACATATAAGTGAGAAATGTTGCACAGGGTAACATCAATCTTTCGAATATTGTTCTTCATACCATATTGTCAGATTTTAACTTCTCTAGAATCATGTGAAAACGTAAGGACAGTGCATAGACTTAAACATGATCCTTCAAAATGAAGACGGAAAATATATTTGCAACGTCCTGAAAATATGTTTCTATTTAATCATGATTAGCCGAAAATTTAGTGTAGTTGGATTAAAATAAATAATCAATACATGCACAGATTTAAAAAAATAATAAGAAAATATTAATTATTCCCAAATCGGATATTAATGCCCTTGTTATCCTCCTTCGGGGTTAACACATCTCTGTGCTCTCACATATACACGATCGTAAAGATAGCGAAATGCCGTCCTGAGATACATTATTGCACGCTTTTAGTTGTTGATGAAATTAAACAAAATTTATAGGTGGACCAAAAGAATGAGTTAGCAGACGTCCCACCAATATGTGTTAAATGCGGGCCGTTATTGTGATAATGCCGACAAAAGAAGTGATTTGAGTTACATAGGCGTCATGTGGGTAGGTATTATCCTGATGGAACTGTAGGCCGCCTACTGTAGCAGGAATAGCAGCAGAATGAGTTTAACGATGTTCTGAATATTTATGGTACCGTTGGATGAAAGTTATAATTTATAGTACTGCACATCACGATTCCATGGATTGCGGATGTATGTAGTCGATCGGAACATTCTCCAAGATGTCATTCTGAAGGTCTGTAAGCCATACCTTGATTATCTTTACATGCAAACGATCATTAATCATCAGGTACGCCATTCAGTCCAAGCACTCGGCATACAGTTAGAGATGCGCACGATAGGGCTGTGGTGTCAATATCCCTGTTGCAAGTAAATACTTCTCGGCGGTTGGAGCTAAAATGTCTGAAGCTACATATTCTCTAATCTGTGCTTTGGAGGCCATGTAAACTTCTGCTGCTGCTACTTCTTATACAATGCGTCAAATGTTGTGTGCTCTTTTATCATCAGAACTGAGTTTCCGAATATAACAATGTTAATTTTTTCACTGTTGCATGGGATAATGTTTAGCAAGTCCTAAATCTACTATTGAGTAGTTCATTTAATCTCACAAGGTTCCCAACGCTTTTGACCTTGTAACAAAGTAAGCTAAGCTTAGTAAATTAGAACATCGAAAAATCTTTGAGGTAACACGCCAGGTAGGAGAAGAAGTAATCATCCAGCCCATTGACAGATTCAGGTTTAATATATTGCTAATTTTTTTCTTGTCAGATTAAAAATAAAAATATGTCTGCAACAATTTTTAAAGATCTTAAAGGATCAAATTAATGCGGAAAATAAAAACAGCCTCTTTCAATATATATATATATATATATATATATATATATATATATATATATATATATATAATTTGAAATGTTTGACCAAAATGATAATCCTTAAAAGATCAACTGGGTAATTTCATTTTAATTTATCTCCCACTTTAATCTTTGTTATTCAGATATTTCCTAAAATCTTTCGATGTTAGGTTTGGTTTTGCGGCGTTCACTATTCAGCTGCTTGTCTTAATTTCAATCGGGAAAAAGAGTAATGGCTTCTGCAAAGAGAACATCGGTCGTTGGCATTGAAATTGGAAAGCGCCATCAATCTCCTTCTTCTGACAAACAGGCGAAAAACTGAATGAAGGCTAAGTGCAGTAAAGGTCAGCAAAGAAGAAGCCACCACTTTGTGAAGTACGCATTGGCACCTATTCCTCAGTTCCTTTCAGATCTGCTTAATTTTTTTTTAAACTGTGAAATTCCGCCATTGTTATTCTGAGGACAAAGGCTGACAATGTTAGAGAAGACATCATTAAATCGGCCCTCCTTGCTTTTCCCGCTCTCGTCTCTACAGCTCAACTTCCTGACGAAATTCAAAGCGTCAGACAAGATAAACTACTCAAATATTCAAATCAGCTTGCACCAACATGTTTTACTATTTGGCGGCAGATTTATGGCGGGTGTTTACATTTGGCTCCTACGACAACTTAGTGCTAAATTCTACACAAAGCAAACAAACTAACATCGAAATATTGATTCAGCAGAATAAGAAGTATTCAGTGGAAGGAACGTAATTAATGATATATCAATGTTTAGGACTTTGTTAAAAGTAAAAAGTAGCTTCTTTTTCTTTTTATGTGCCGTATCCTTTCAGGACGTAGGCGAACGTGGCTCTCCACTTCGCCCTATCCTTTGTTTCTCAATAAGTTTCGAGCTTCTGCCAACTCCACCAGACCACGTTCTCCCATCCACTTACTTAAGTCCATCAGTTATGTCATATATTGCTTTCCAGGCCCTCCTTTTTCATTACGTGTCTCAGAAATTCCATCTGCCTCTTCCTTATGTTAAGTATAAGCTTCGTTCTTGTTTTCACCCTGACCAAGACCTCATCGTTGCTTACACGCTCGGTCCTCAACATCTTTCTATAGAACCACATCTCCACTGCCACGAGTCTCTTCTTCATCTTTGCAGAGACCGTCCAATATTACCGTATAGAAGGACAGATGCCACATAGCAGCTCAGTATTTTCTTTGTCACCAAAGAAATCCTCCTGTCTCGCAGTACTCTTCCCAGCTTTTAGAATGAATCCTTGGCCATCCCAATCCTTCTTCGGATCTCAGCGTCGCACCTACCGTCCTCCGTCAAAACAATTCCCAGATATTTAAACATCAGCACATGCTTGATTTTAGTGTCCCCGACCTACAAATCGCATTTCGAGCTCATTCTTTTGCTGATGACCATGCATTCTGTCTTCTGTGTGTTATAAAAATGTAAATAATAGTTTATTAAATCCTAGCACAGATAGAGATCAATGATGAAAAAAAGCTTCAAGCAGACATCTTAAAGATTATCATTCAAAGGATCTCAAAGACTGGCACTGCAGAATCGTAAAGAACTTTATCAAACAACATCACCTGTAGACTGAATAGACATTAATGATAAAATCAACATGTTTATTTACCACAATTAATTAAACAAAAGATAGGAAGGAAACTCCCATGAATATCAAAAAGAGTGACTTGGGAAACGTATTCTCAGAAAAAACTGTTTTAAGACGTTTTTATAAATTTCAACTAAAACTAACTGTTCGGTCAATAAATGCAGAATTCCTATTCTCCGCATTACCATTTAACACACGTACGCGCATATATATATATATATATATATATATATATATATATATATATATATATATATATATATATATATATATATATAATATTATTATTATTATTATTATTATTGTTATTTTCAGATAGAGGGTACATGTGAAGGAACAAAATGAATAAAAAGACAAGTGGTAAAACTATTCTTTTGAGGGACTTTATCAAGACAAATGTAAACTTTTATTTTGTTGCACGGGTTTATATACAAGAGGAAGGATGTCAATGATTTATCAATGCTTTTTGAATTTGAGAACGTTCATGAATATTCATCAGTTGGTGGTGGTTCACCGGCCAATCAAAACATGTGGAGGACATTAACTGCCCTCATTCAATGTCTGGTAAGGCAAAAGTAAGCGAGTGTTAATCAAGAAATATACTTTTCTAAAAATGAATATTATTTAAATTGTAATCATATATGTATATATATATATATATATATATATATATATATATATATATATATATATAGATTAATAAAAAATATTAAAAAATTAAAATCTTCAGACACACTGGGTTGTATATTAATATTCCTTCGTTTTTATTATTATTTCATTTAGATTCCTCGAGTAGTTTCGGCCAACATGGCCATCATCAGGAGAAAAACAATTTTCTGCTTGTTGGTAGCAGTGAACTACAGAAATGAATGTCTTGATGGAGAAAATGAATTTTTGTCTGTAGTTTTCATTTTTTTTTTTTTTTTTTTTTAACGCGAATTTAAGTCAGTCTTTGTGTTGGTCAAACAGTCTCTTTTAAGTTGTTATTTGAGATAAGATCTGAATGGATTCATGCTGCTCTGAATTCCCTTGCTCATTTTGACAGTTTTATTGGTTCCTGGAAGGGGAATATGTATCTCTTAAGTGTGTGTGTGTTATTTGGTTCTTAGGGTGTGAGTGAGTATGATATGTGTAAGTGTGTATATTCGTGTGGGTGTGTATAAGTGTGAGACCTCAACGACCCCGTAAGCATGTCTATGTGTGGGTGAGAAATGTGAGTATGTTTTGATCTGTAGGGTTATATATTAATATTATCTATATTGTTAAATGTATGGTTAAGCCCGACTGGATAGTGCGTTTTTAAACGTTGTATCCACTTATTTTTATGGAACTCTAAAATCTTTCTAATGTTATTTGCACTGGACTTTTCTACACACACAGACATATATATATATATATATATATATATATATTAGATAGATATGAGTACTCTGAGATATATATGCTTACATCAATTATATTTTGTATCAGATCATTGCAAAAGTTCTTGCCTGATTTTCATTCTAAATATAAAATGACCGGAACTTGACATTTAACTTGCCGTTTAATTTGGTGCCCGATCTCTAACGTACTCGAGACTAAAACCGGGAACCGTTCAGTCAGGAGTTAAACTTTGTTGAATGCTGACATTTTCTTCACAAATGAATGCCTTAAAGATGGAAGAGGAAAATAAAATAATTCTCTGTGAATTTCGGAAAGGTCTAAGCGTCGGAACTGCGGTATGATTCATTCAGAAGCTTTATTTGGATTGTGCTCCACGACGAACGATCAAAAGTGTTTTGCTAGATTTCGTCACAGTGATTTCAACATAAACAGTCAAGGCAACCATCCGATGTCGATGAAGACACCTTGTTTGATTAGAACGGAAGAGAGTGCTCAGAGGTTGAAAATCAATATCTCATCTACTTTTCGTCATTTGAAGACTTAGATTCGTTCCCAATTTCAACATGTTGGTACCACATTTTCTGACGGAACAGCACAAACTCGATTGTGTTTCTGTGGCGATGTTCTTGCTGTTATGCCACGCAAAGGAACTGTTCTTTGGCGGGATTGTCACAGGCGGTTAAAGATGAATCGTTTAGGATAACGTTCGACAGAGCTGGACACAAGTTTGTGAATCTACAGAAAACGTGGTTAAACGGTGTTTGCAATGAAGATATTAATATCCTTTTAATGGAAGTGCAGAGGGATGACCCATTTTGATCTTCTTCCAACTTGTGAAACAATAACCACAAAGAGGTATTGCGACCAATTTACCAAAATCAATGCGGCTATTCAAGAAAAACGGCCGATTTTGGCAAATCGAAATGGTGTCATTTTGCATCACAACAACACAAGACAGCATACTGCAAAACATCATTTGCAGAAGCTTAAAGAGTTGTAATTGGACTGCCACCCTTCAGCACCTGGCATATTCTTCTCACTTGGACTCTTCAGATTTTTATTTGTTCCAGTCTCTGCAGAACAATTTAAAAGACA
Organism: Acanthosepion lycidas; assembly: GCA_963932145.1. Classification (NCBI taxonomy): domain Eukaryota; kingdom Metazoa; phylum Mollusca; class Cephalopoda; order Sepiida; family Sepiidae; genus Acanthosepion; species Acanthosepion lycidas. The sequence continues at coordinate 85,474,129 of OZ010605.1, forward strand.
AAAAAATGACTGTATAGTAAGTCGAAAAATACAGCATAACATTCTTCCAAACAAAAAACACGTTTCTCGGAAAATGGCATCAACACGCTTGTAGAACGATGGAAAACTGTTGTTAAAAACAACGGAGACTATATACTTACCTAATAAATGATCTTTTTTGTGAATGTGTAAAATTGTGTTTTGAATTTTCTAATAGGCTCAAACTTTGCAATGATCTATTAGGTTGGTGCAAAAATAATTACGTTTTTTGACGTTAAAAAATACGGCAAAAAAGTAATTATTTTTGCACCAACCTAATAATAATATATACAGAGCTAAGAAAAGTAAGTGAATTTTCAAGATATTATTTTAAAAAAAATGTCTCGTTTTTACAGATCATCATAAAATCTTAATTAAACTATATATTCATTAAGAAAAACCTTTATTAAATGAATTACAAAAACTTTCAAAGATTCTTATCAAACTGCAATAAAAATATTAAATTAAAAATTAAAATGTGCAAATTAAGTGAACCCTTACATTTACACTCTGTGTTTTTCTTTTACATGATTGCCAGTGAAAATAATTTTTTGTGCACGTGTAAAACTCAAAATAACACTTGTTCATTCTTTTGGTAAGCTGTGTAAACTGCAGTCAAATAATATCACTCATTGCGTAAGCAAAAGTGTGTAGTTAAAGACTTTTATATTTACATACGCTCTATCCCATACATTGAGCACTTTAACCCATAAATATAGCATACCTTAAAACTACATTTTATCATATATATATATATATATATATATATATATATATATGATAAAATGAAGTTTTAATGATTTCTGTAGTTTACTGCTACCAGCAAGCAGAAATATTTCTCCGCCCGGTGATGGCCATTTTGGTCGAAACTAGTCGAGGAATCTCAATGAAATAATAATAAAAAAAACGAAAGAATATAAATCTACAACCCAGTGTGTCTAATGATTTTAATTTTTTAATTGTTCAATATATATATATATATATATATATATATATATATATATATATATATATATATATCACTCATTGTGTAAGCAAAAGTGTGTAGTTAAAGACTTTAATATTTACATACGCTCTATCCCATACATTGAGAACTTTAACCGATAAATATGGCATAACTTTAAACTGCATTTTATCATATATATATATATATATATATATATATATATATATATATATATATATATATATGTATGTATGTATGCATGTATAATTCCAAGAGGTAGAGCTCAATGTCCAGGACAGAGTAAGAATATAATATAAAATGGTCAAGCACTAATATTCCATGGTTATAATTTATTACACTGGAATCGTAATCACGATCCAATTCACCAGACCTACAAATTAAAAAAGAATTAAAATATATATATATATATATATATATATATATATATGTGTGTGTGTGTGTGTATATATATATATATATATATATATATATATATATATATATATATATATATATAGTGCTGTGCAAAAGTGAGTGAATTTAAAATAATTATCTCTTTAATTTGGAATAAAAGTTGGAATAAAAATACTAATTCCAAGATGGAATATAAATATTAATTTAAATTTAAAAATTCAAAAAAGCAAGTGAACCCTTACATTTACACTCTGTATTTTTGTTTTACATGTTTGTCAGTGCAAATAATTTTTTGTGGACGCGTAAAAATCAAAATGACACAAGCCTCTCACACCCAGGTTAAGAGACCGGCTAAGACCACAGGCGGAGGGACGCTGAGCCAACATGCGACACGCGTTCCTGTGACGTCATTCCTCCGACTAGCTCATAGAATTGAAGCTGCCAATTTTTCTTTTTATGTGCGATGTCCTTTCAGGACGCAGTCGATCATGGCTCGCCACCTTTCTCTATCCCTTGCAGCTCTCAGCAAGCCCTTTCTCTCTGCTTCGCCTCCCTAGACCACGTTCTATCATCCACCTGCTCGTCTGTTCGTCAGGTAAGTAACGCTCTGCTTTCCCTTGTCTCTTTTCCCCTGTATTTGACCCGTGAGTATTAGATTCTTCAGGCTTTCCTTCCTTATTATGTATCCGAGAAACTTCAACTGCCTCTTCCTGATATTAAATATAAGCCTCCTCATTGTTTGCAACCTCTCTAAGACCTCATCGTTGCTCACATGCTCGGTCCATGATATCCTTCCGTAGAATCACATCTCCGTCGCCTCGAGTCTCTACTTCATCTTTAAGGAAATCGTCCAACATTCGCTGCCGTAAAGAAGGACAGATGCCACGTAAACAACTCAGTATTCTTTTCTTTGTTACCGAAGAAATCCTTCTGTCTCGCAATACACTGACCCGCTTTTGGAATATGTCCATGGCCATCCTAATACGTCTACGGGCCTCAATGTCGAACTTACCGTCCTCTGTCAAGAGGCTTCCCAGATATTTAAACTTCTGCGTCTGCTTAATTCTAATGTTCCCGACATGCAAATCGCATTTCGGGCTCTTCGTCTTACTGGTGACCATGCATTCTACCAACACTATCACCTAATAAAACAAATAACAAAAAGGAATGGTCTTTTTCATTGATACCGTTTCTGTATGTGAATCCAGAGACGACACAGAACATAATAAACACCTACCTACTAAAGGGGCGTAGATGAATTATATTTTATTTCTAGTCTTATTTCCTTAGTGTGGGGAGTAACATGTTTATTGTCTATGAGCTTAAACGTGGAAAAGTGAGCATTGAAGTCAACACTCAGAGGCGACAGACTGTTTCATACTACACTCAATCATCAGGACAGATGATTGTGTTTAGTATGAAAAAGTCTGTCGCCTCTGAATGTTGACTTCTATGTTCACTTTTATATTTCCACCCGCTCTATCTCTGATATTGAGCACTTTATTCCATAAATATATCAGACCTTAAAACTATATTTCTTCTTTCATATATATATATATATATATATATATATATATATATATATATATAAACAATGATATTTACTCTGTACAAGGCCCAAAAGTCACCCGAGGTATAGGGTTACGCATAGAAACGGTTTTAGAAGGAACTGGAAACACAATTCTAAACTAGATATAAGGAATGGTACACGCCAGGACCTACGCGATTCATTCGCTCACAACCATTTTTAACCAATTATTTCAGGAAGCAGTTCTATGCAGTTGACAGTTTAGATGTTTCTAAGTAAGTTTGGCCCCATGTTTGACATCCATATGAACGTATCGATACAACGAGGATACTTAAGAACATGACTTCAGTTTTTAGGTTTATATGTAGTGAACAAAACAAGATGTAGAGTTAAAATTCAAATGTTAAGCAATGACTCTTTGATTTTGATAGAAATTGAAAAAAACTCGAATTTACAAACTTTGCTTAACACACACGTAAAAGCGAATCCAAAACAAAACTCGTGAAATTTCACAACTTGATGCGAACTGTTTTTCAGCCAATAGAAAACAAGGAAACCTTTAAAAACAAAATTCAAATAATATTCAATTCTCAGAAACAAATTCTTTTACGGATCTTTTCGCGAGCCGACGCGAAATTTGTTCATCGTCCAATGGAAGGGCCCGAATCATACCCGGGAGTATGACCTATTCAAGCTCCACAAACGAAATAAAAAAACGGGCAAGTTCGCCTGTCACCAGAAAGAAGACGAGCGTATTAACATGTCCCTTGACAAACGTCAAGCAATCGTTATTATATCTCTGCCTTTCTCCCTTACCTCTTTTATACTTGATAAACGAACAGAACATTTTAAGACTGAGCGATTACTTCAAAGACATTCCTACCCTAGGATAAGGCTCATATATACATACACAAATACGTTCCTGCCTACGTACATATAAACTCATTCTTGCAAGGACTACTATGAATATTTTGACGACCTTGTATCAACTAAAATACATTAATTTTATTTGTAAAGACCTTAATTGATTTATATGTATATAAATTTGTTGTTTCGCTTCACAATTTGATTTGTGGGCTATCTAACTAACAAGGCCAAATCAAACTAACCTGTTTCCACGCTCATACACTTCACTATAACTGATAACCCATTATAAATGATTTGGCTTTGTAATCAATTTACGGGGTTGGGCGCAATTATCCCCAGCAAAGCCTATTCTGTGTTCAATTTCCTTATCGTCTAGACTAATTTGTTATAACTGATCTATACTCCGAGGTATTTGAAGTGTTTTGTATTTACTAATCCCTCATTCTAATTTTCAATGATGAATTCAAGGGTGATCAACTGATTATTACAAAACCCGATGCTTTCATATTTATTGCAAATTGAAAGAGAGAAAGAAAAATCATTGACGAACTCCATCAACTTTTGTCGCGTTGACAATTTCGATAAATTCATTCAAAAATTTTCAATTTTTAAATTATCTTTTAAGATATTAATTATTTTAATTAATTAATTTATTTATTTATTCATTGTTATCGATTGTATTAACGTATTATTTATTAGTACGAATTTATTAAAAACCATATCGAAAAACGTCGTAAACGAAAAAAAAAATTAATAATCAAAATTAATTTTTATAATAATAAGCAACACAGATTGTGAAAAAAAAAATAATTGTTTATCATAAAATAATTGAAAAGGAAAAGCTTTTTTGATTTTCAAAATTATATTAAATATTCATTTGATAAATAAAGAATAATTTCTTTTAAATTGTGAAAAGGTTAAAGATATTTTCAATTAAAAACATTTTCTGAATGTTTCTGACGTGGAATTATCAAATAAATTTTTCTTATAATAATGTAGCATATGCGCCCATTAAATAAATCATAGCAAATTGAAGACACGTCTCCTGTAGTAAATTATATTTTATTTAGTACAGGCTGTTTATTTTGTATAATAAGTTTCTAAGGTTCTTAGACTAGTGATTTTTTTGGATGAATAATTGCTACATAAATATACCTTATATATATATATATATATATATATATATATATATATATATATATATATATATATATATATATATTTGGGGACGTGACTCAGTTGTCTACAATTGTTGTTACTAATATTGATTTTCAGATCGGCCGATTTAAAACTTAAACTGCTCTAAATGAACGCCAAAAATTCCCATTAATGAAAGACCCGAGCAAATGCGGGTTACACTTCTAGTCCTATATATGGTGAGCGCTGATGGTTGTTTTCAGGCGTGTAGGTGTCTATACCATTTTTGCAGACATTGTATTGGTATAACTCTCAGCAACGTTTTACTATTTACTAGCTGTCCTTGGATATATATCTTTCATAAAACTTTAATAAAAATAAATACTTTAAATTATTACTATAATATTATCTATATCTAGAATTCACAAAATGTGTGTGTATGTATGTGTGTGTGTGATCGGATGTTGTTTATGCGTTTCCACAGTTTTCATCCGATTTCAATGATTTTTTTTTGTTTAATAGATAATTCTTCAGTGCCAGTTTTGAGTCTAAATTGTTAGCGACAATGGCTCTCCACTACTTCCTGTCCATTGTAACTCTCAACAACGTTTTACTATTTACTATCTGTTCTTGGATATATATCTTTCATAAAAACTTTAATAAAAATAAATACTTTAAATTATTACAATAATATTGTTGAAGACGGGTTATATTGCTAGTCAGGGAAATAATTTGTTCTGTAATTATGTCAAAAAAACAAAGAAAACTAAGATGTCCCTTCGGTCCCGTCATAGGGACTAATTTTAATTTGTTCACGCTTACAAAGTCTTCTACAACAATAACTTTACCTGTTTGCTCACCTCATACATCAAAGGTAAAGTAATTACACGTACCAATTCCGAGAAGAAATGATAAAGTTGTCTGATTCTTGCATTTATGATACACAGAAAGACAAAAAAAAAAAAAACGCTGCATTTGGTCGGAGACTGAGTTTGTTTTTTTTTCAAAAATAGAGATAGATTGTGATTACTTTTATAAATCAATCCAAAATGTAATATTTTCATAATTTAAAAGCAAAACTTCTTGCTTCAGAGTTTAAATTCAGTTCAGTTGTGACAGCCGGAGATAATTAAAAACAACTAATTCTCGAGCAGAACATTTTAGAAAACAAAGCCTGATTTATTATCATTCTTATTCCTGACTAGAAATTCTTTTAAGTTAACAGCAGTTTTATTACTACTGCTTAGTCTCTCAATGTGTGTCTATCAATAACATCTGCCATCTTTTTTTCCTTTTTTTTTTATTTAGAAGCCTGTCTATCTACGATAACTGTTTCACAGTTTAAGTTAATAATTCTAACGTTTGCAGACGATCATATCTAACTACAATTTCCCCTATTTCTCGGCGGCATATTTGATTTTATTGCTTACGCTCATATTATTATTAGAAGTAAAATTATTTTGAATTTATTATTATCATTATCTACTGTTAATAAATTCTTATTCATATTTATTTGGATTGAATTTCATCTTTCTTTTTTGATCATATTTTTTTTAATCACTTCACCCCAAGCAAGGCGATATTGCTACTAAGATGCAAGGGGCTACTGGGAATGAAAGAGAATGAGAAGACTTTAGAAGGAAACAAAGGATGGACATCTACTCCTGTGTAAAAAACCGTGAATAAGTGTGATTTTAGAACATTATTTTGCCACGAAATAAATTGAGTGGATGAGAAAAAGATTTTTAGATTGTCATTAATGATCAAAACATATTCAAGATATAACTAAATATTTTCATTATTGCAATAACAACATATTTAAAGGTTTCAGCTTATTATTATTATTGCTATTATTATTATTAGTAGTAGTAGTATTAGTATTATTATTATTGTTTTTATTTTCTTTGATTTCTGGTGTTCACACATTTTTTTCTGGGTCCCGCCTAGGGACCTAAGGTTAGAAATGGCATCATGACACTCTCCACTGACAAAAAAAAAAAAAAAAAAAAAAATTACATAGATAAAGCTCTTCGTAAAGTGTGGGCTGTACTTGTCAGAACAATTTTTGTATCTCCTTGAGGCTACTGAAATCTTTTCCAACCAGTCCTAGGGCTCCAACTACAAAAGGGATTGTTGTTGTTCCCATATGCCACATTTTCAAGATTTCTATTTCAAGGTCCTTGTATTTTGACAGCTTTTTGAATATCTTCAAAGATACATTGCAGTCAGCAGGGACTGCCATATCAATAAGGAGGCAACCTTTTTGTTTGTGGTCTTTAATAACAATATCTGGTCGGTTGGCCTTGATTGTTCTGTCAGTGTGAATTGTGTAATCCCATAGAATTGTAACACGTCCTATCTCCGTAACCGGGTCTGGGTGGTGTTCATACCAGTTTCTTTCAGTTTCCTTCCCGTAGAAGTTGCAGATTTTCCAGTGCAGATATTGGCCCACTCTGTCATGTCGGGTTTTATATTCAGTGGGTGCCAACATCGTGCAGCCTGATACAAGATGATCAATCGTTTCTGGATATTTATCACTTATTATTATTATTATTATTATTATTATTATTATATTTTCACCTAATTAAAATTTATTAATAATAACATGTTTTGTGCGTGTCAAGTTTACTAAGCAAAGAAAATATTTATAAATTAATGTATTATTTAATTATCTTAAATTTATTTATGTCAAATGTTAATAATAATTCCTTGACCTTCTTTAACATATATCAGTCGTTCAAAATTGATTTTGATAAAATTTCTACTATTTTGAGTTTTACATTATTTACAGCAGTTTTCATTGTGTCTCAGATTTATTCTTTGCATGAATATTGTTTTCCATTTTCATATAAATTTCTTTTTAGTGATGAACCATCAAATTTTATTGGATTAATATCTTTAAACGATGTGGGGGGATAATCCATTAATTTGATTTCTCTTTTTTTTTTCTTTACCAAGATCACAGTTTTTTGCCAATATTCAAATTTGAGCTTTATCAGCAGACGATGATAACGCCTCAAATCGATTGAAAAGAAAGGAATAGAGCCCTTGCAGTTATTTAATGCCTTATTACAGTAACTCCAGTAATGACGAGAGCTAAAGTTTTTAGGGGCTATGCGGTGCCTCATTCAGCAAACAGGGAATTAGCGTTTATTACGAACAGCAGCAAATATGCACCTGTTATGACGAGAGCAGTCACGCTGGTATACCCGAAAATGTGTTCTATGGCGGCCGAGTGTGAACCATGGAGATGATTGTGGTTTCACCTGATATTTCCAAGAAGAGATGAAAGCGTCCATGCCGGATTTAACCCAAGAAGAAACCTCAATGGCGCAATTTTCATTTGGGAAGTTGAAGAAGTCAGTCCAAGAGGCGTCACGAAGAAAATCCCAGAATGACTCCGAATCAGCATGCTGCTTCCGGAAAGAAGTCTTATGGATAGATGGTCCTGTTTAATGGATGCATGGAAGAAGATATCAATGGCTACCACAGAGTGGTCCGAGTTACAAAGAGGGTATTATTGTGAAGGTTGGCAAAAGCGGGGAGAGGAGATAAAAAAAATAGATCCAATAGAGAAGCATGTTGCTCATTTTGGCTAAGGAAACGACAAGGGAAGTCCACGATTTGAGGGAGGGGTTGGGCAAGAAAAAAATTTAATCTCTGTATGCCGGCAACATCTTTACCTTTAGAATGTTTCAGCCACGTGTACTGGTGAGCATCAAATTTACTGAAGACAAAGATCTTCGCAGATAGATGGGGAGAAAGTGCCTTTTCTATACAGTGAAAGTATATTTTCCTTAAGATCTATGGCAATTATTATATATCTGAAATTATGTTTTTCTAAGACATAAAGCAATTATTATATATGATAATTATGTTTTTCTTAAAACTTATAGAAATTATGTATTTGAAATCAAACTAATAGATATGAATAATTATATTATATATATATATATATATATATATATATATATATATATATATATATATATATATATATATATAATAAAAAGGCTTAAACACCAATATTCCATGGTCATAATTTATTCCATCGGAATCGAAAATACAATCCAAATCATCAGACCTACAAATTCAAAAAGAAAACAGAAAAAACAACTCCGGAAATAAAAAATAGAATTTAGAGAGAGTGTAAGTATGAGAGTGTGGGACGAATGTTAGAGCTAAAGAGAGGGGTAACAGACGAGAGAAGGTGGGAGATTAAAACTTAACAGAGAGAAGTTTTAGAGAGGGGAGTCAAAGACAGTTTAAGTGAGAGAAATATGAATGTTGTTGGATGTCTAATACATTAAGGATGTAACTGGAAAGAATACATTTTGTGGTGACATACACACACAATAGATGATCTAATCTTAAAG
>OZ010605.1:85485914-85500914 GCA_963932145.1 Acanthosepion lycidas
GGGAGAACAACAAAATGACCGCAATTAAGAAGACAGTAGATAACGATTGACATTGCATTTGAAGCTCAAACTTGACTAGGGAGCAAACCGGAAGAGAATTTCACAAGAGAGAAGTGCAAGAAAAGAAACTGTTAGTATAGAAATATAAATATGTAAAATATATTCGAAAGAGAAACATGTCTAGCACGACACAGTGAACCAGCTTTCTTAGCAGCAGACCCAGAAATTGTTCCGTTGTAATCTTTACAAGAATCTCCAAGTATATAGCAGGAGCACCGAACATGTGGCAGCAATACTGAAAGGAAAGACGACTAGTAGATTTATAGATATGTCAGACAGATTCAGGCGTGTAAATGAAGTATTATTATTATTATTATTATTATTATTATTATTATTATTATTATTATTATTATTATATGTTTATAGCATTTGAACCCGTGTAAACTTTGAAAATATGCCTTTTTTCTCATTTGAATATCTTTCTTTGTATTATAATCTGACTTCAATTGCTCGACGCATGCTGTACATAGGAGATTGCTTAGTTATTCAGAGCAAAATGATTTATTATAGTAAATGGCATTGTTGGAATCGGTGAATGAATTCATGCAATTCAAGATAAAATATCAGTTTGTTTGGGTTACAAAACATTCTCATTAAGGTTTACAATAAGTAATTCTTCACCTGCATTTATGTGCGTTTTTTTCCAATTTTTGCACAAAATAGAGTCTTAAAAATGAGTGTTCAAAACATTTTTAACCTCGAAACGTTGGTATTTTTAGTCGTTAAGCTGTTGACTGTGGGTCAATGACGTATAAGAGAACAACACAAAAATATTGCAAATAATTGTTTTTAATTGTTCACTCGACGTCCATTTTACAATTTACGAGGGTTCCTCATTTCAGTCGGTAAAATTTCAATTAAAATGCAGATTGAATGTTGTCAACTTGGCAAATGTATTGTGAGAAGAAGCAAAATCGATAAATGATATGTCTCTGGGCGTTTGGAATTCAAAGTTTAAACTTTTAAAGAATATTTAATCGAACACGTTGATCGTATCGGGGTGATGTTTTATATCCACTATCTATCCATCTATCTATCTATCTATCTATCTATCTATCTATCTATCTATCTATCTATCTATAAGAGTTGTATTAGACGACAATGGTGTATGACTGCTATATGTGGACTGGGACTGTCCAATCCTAGTTTACTAGTATAAATTCGTTCGCGAGGTCCTGTGGGAGAAGACATTCTCCAGCCTGTAAGCTCTTCGCCCGAAACGTCACAAGCCTATCACTATTTTTTCAGTATTTCCATGGCAAATGTTCGGATGAACTCCATTCTTTAGTGTCACTAGTTCAGAGCTTCATAACTAGAAAATGCCATTCTACTAGCACAGAATTCCATCATCCTCGCTTTTTCTAAAAATTCCAAAATTCTCCAAGAACTGCTACTTTGTGAAAGAGACTCCCGTGTGGATGCTTCCCTGAACACTACAATCTTCAAGTCACATGCATAGAAGAGGATAGATAAAGATTGACAAGCGCCAATCGTTATCTATTCTCCTTATCCGTATAATCTTCAGTTCCTTCCTCTTCATCTGTTATTCCTATCACTCATTATTTTCATCATAACCATTTTTGGAATGCCCCAACTCTCAAGCATGAGAAAAAAAATCTCTGTATTTGATTGTGCCTTAATGGAATTCATTTTTGGAGAAACGCCATATTGATTCATTTATCACACGTTCAGTTATTTTTTTCATATATTTTTGATTCATATGTAGTCTTCGAAAAGCCCACGTCAGCAGAATCCGTTTCATCAAAATTCCTAAAGAATAAAACTAATTTTGTGAATCTTATTTCCGATCATATTTGCAGAAGACAAACATTGGCAAGAAAATGTTCTCCGAACAACAGTCGTCAGCGTTTAGTTGCTTATATTCGTCAGAAACAGACGTCACCAACATTTTCAAAATAATTGATTCTGTCGACAACTTAATTAACCAATCAGTGTCAAGAATGTCGACTGGGTCTGTTTTCCTTCTCATAAAACGCTTGTTTCCTGATTTCTTTCATTTTTTTAATCAAATCTGATAAACAGTCTTCAATTTCAACTTCACATTATCAAGGAACTTTCATTCGTCTTTGTCTTCTGACAGAAAATTTAGTAGCAACTTAATTACAAGTTATAATAATCGACTGTTGTGCATAGAAATAATCACACAGTCTTCTTTTCATGTTTTTTTTCTTTTCTGCGAGGGATTTGTAGATGCCAAAGTCCGTCCACCGATAACTTTTTGTTTAACCATTTAGCCCCAGGCGAGTCGATGATGCCCTGAGGAAGCGAGTATTTACTGGGAGTGAAAGAGAATGAAGACTTTAGTGAGGAGAAAGGACAATAAAAGAACAGCCTTCAGGAAGACAGAAGATGGCGATTGGCGTTGCATTTAAATTATTGGAGATTGTAGGGGACAGGAAATAAATCGGAAGATATTTCCATAGGCGGGAAAATAAACTATTAGAATAGAATAAACAGTGGCATCTATCTAGTTCGATAGTAAAACAGTGAATACTAGTTGGCTGGTAATACGCTTGAATTCATAGAGTCAAGGCTCCAAGGAGGAAAGCTCATCAGAACAATTGCCATGAAAATGTTTGTAGAAAAGACAGAAGAAAGCTACATTACATCAGTGAGAAAGTGAGTGAAGTTAAAATGCCAAAACATTACAGACCTTTCTTTGAATTTGTCATGAATTTCGAGATATAGAGCAGAATCACCTGACCAGATATGGCAGCAGTATTCTTTACATGTATAAATGATAGGATTATAAATGTGAACATTTTCTAGCACAAGAGATTGGATCAACTTTTGTAGCAGTAGCGCTAGAAATTGATTCAATATAATATACTTGATTTCATGTCAGTGGAAAACATGAGCCCAAGGAAGAGCATATTGATGGAAGGCAATAAATGTTCTCTATGTTGATTAAATAAAACAGATTTGTTTATTTCACCACTTAGAAATATATGTCGATATTTTTTTTTTCAGATTTTATAAGTTCAGGAAAATTGCAACAAGATAAATCTTTGCAGGGAAATGCCATAATAGAAATTCTCTTCTAATCGCCTCAGCTGTAAGTTAAATCATTAATTAATGGGAGACTAAATTAACTCTGACAGAACAAAGAAGAACACTGTTTATTTAGACAGACTCCATATTTCAATCCAGTACCGTTTAGTGTTTTACAAATACGCAGCCCCTCCTTCAGTAAACACAAAGAACAAACGAGATTTATTCATTTTGCAAATAGTATTTTCATTTTTCTGTTTCAGAAAATGGAAACAAAAAGGCGTTTATAATTAAAATTAGAAAGAGATTGCAAAATGAGGAAAGAGGGTTTGACGAATTTGGCACTCACATGACATACTGAAGGCAAAAGGGACAGAACAGCAACTACGAATTGATGGAGACAAGACAGATCTAAGAACTACAAAGATAGCAAGTCGGGGAGAGCCATGATCTCCCATGTCCTGAAGGATGTGATGAATCAAAGAATATTCGGGTGGCGTAATGGTTATCGGAGCGAAAAAAGGGACTCATTGAACCATTTTCAGATTTCTGACTTGTCTTTTGCGTTCAATTTCATATTAATTCCCCTTGGAAAGGCATAAATCTATTCTTTCTCCTTCCATCGACAAAGTTATTTCGGGGAGTTCTCTATTTCGGTGGCGGTCTAGGCAGAGTATTACTCTGAATTCAAAACCGTGGAACTAACAATGACGAAACACTTTACTATATTTCCTTGGAAGTCATGGAAATTCTCATATAATAAAGAAACGGAATTTATGGAGAGCAATAAGCTTTGACGTCCTGAACAGGAAATGACATTAAAAAATCACGAATCGAATCATCAACAGTTTCAAACGTTTATTTTTGTTCTCGGCAGTTATTAAAATTATATCCCGTGAGGTTGCCTTTAGGAGACTCGACACTTTCTAGGTTAATCAATATACAAAATGCTTCAGATGTAAAAAAAAAATAATAATTATAATATTAGTTTGGTGCAAAAATAATGACGTAATAATGTCGTTTGTTGACGTTAAAAAATACGTCAAAAAACGACATTATTACGTCATTATTTTTGCACCAACCTAATAAATGCTGGTAGGACTTGTAGTTTTCTTAAGATCGGTTCATTGTATAAATGAAATAACGCATCTTTGTCATTCGTCTCTTTCTATTCTTGTGTACGTAGTCGGTTGAAAAGTTTATAGGCTGGCGATGAAGAATTGATGCTAGAGTTGTTTAATCTTGAGTGTATTAATTTCAACTCTTCTTATTAATAACTGCAGTGTTTCGTTCCAGGTAAATAGCGACTGAAAATGGACAAAATTCAACATCGTGATTTCAAATAAAATAAAAATAGGGTTTAGCCCATAACGAAATTCATACAGACATTATTGCCACAGTAGGGGATGACAACCCAACTTTATCAACAGTGTAAAAATCTGCAGCTGAATTTAGGAGGTGGAGGTAGATGGTCAAGGTTTGAACGTCCTTCAGCTGCCACCGCCATCGCCGAGAAAAACATTGATCGTGTTTACCACAGGGTGATGGATGACGGGCAATTGACTATAAATCAAATAGCCACTACTATTAGTATATTCCGTGAGAATATTCTGCACAATGAACTTGGCATGACAAAGGTTTCTGATGTCAAATGAAAACCGCAAAGAGTGTTCACATCACTGGAAAATCAGTCATTTTTAGGCAGCTTCCTTGAACATTTCCTAATCCAAGATTAATGTCGGCTTTATCACTTTGAGCCTGTGATAAAGAGACTATTGGGGCACTCTTTATAACATGCAGGGGAAACACTCTTCTTCACCTGCCCCAAAGAAGACCAGGTCACCAAATCACGTGGTTTTCAACCCCAATTTCACTCAGGAATTCTATGAGATTTATTCTCCACTCAATCAAGTGCATTAACAATGATAGAGATTACGCTGAAAACTCAACGTTTTTTTTTTTTGCAAAATGCTCGCTTTTTTCAGCATTAGGATACAGACTTATTGATTTAACTGCGTATATATCTACAGATCTGCATGTATGTGAGTGCACGTTTAACTATCGATTATTTGTAGCTAACTGGTCAAATGTCGATTCGAAATAACGTTTAAAAACCAAATTAAATAGCTGCGGTTTTTGCGACTACCAAACTTCCAAGAGAAATTCCGGACACTTGGCATCATGGTCAAGGTGAACCAGTTCCATGGCACGTGACTGCAGGACACTTCCTTGACCACCCACAAAGAATTGGATTGAGCTCAAAATAATTCTTTTCAACTCTGGAGTCAGTTGAGGGCGAGATTACCCTTGCGAGACCCCATATCTTTACGGTGGAATCCCGTGCATTTTTCAAATGGACAAGAGGCAATTTACTCTTGGATCTTAAGATGTTCTTCGATTGATCTTCTATCAGTGAAGAAACTCGTTGCCAAACAATTGTCACACCAGAATTGGTTTAAACAAATAGAGAAGCATTAAAAAAAATAACTGTGATCTCTGCTTTAAACCCATTCATCTCCTAATGTCTGTGGCTCTAGGAGATGCCTATTCAAAGATATTAAAGACAATGCTTTTGGGTTTGCGGTTCCAAAACCAGTGTCAAGTAATTAATACTTTTACATCTCAGGTTCCACCACTGTGAAATTGTCTGAGTAAAATAAAGTTTCATATGGTTAATAAAAATTATTTAATTTATTGGATCTGTAATACTAACATAAACCAGAAACAATAATTAATTTTAGGAATTGCTTTTAAAACGCAAGTTTACTTTTCCAACAAAATAATATTCATGACAGTATTTAAATTATTTTTAAATCTTATATTCAATATAATGTTTACCTACTAGACAGTAAAAATTAATAAAATTGCAAGTATATTCTAGTATCAACCCTGAACAGTAAGAAAGAATCTTAAACCAAAAGGTTGGTGCAAAATTGCTAGAATAGATGCAAATATTAAAATAGTAATCACTGATGATTCCTAACGACTCATCAATTTTGTTATAATCGATTATCGTTACCCAAAATAAGAAGCCATTAATCTGAAGAAACTCTCAAAATGCGCTCAAACGGTTCAAGACCAATTAGTCTGGAAACAGAATACCTTTGAAACCAAAATTCGCTTATGGCCGCATCACGTTGAAACACCGGTTCCAGTGAGAATACCAGGTGCGCTAATCTTGGATGTGCAGGTGGTGTAATGGATCATGGCTTGGAATTGTTAATTGGAGAACTGAGTTCTAAATCCCGTTGGGTTCGTTATAAAGGGTGTTCCAATAACTTGAACATATTTCAAATGTGAATTAAGTTTAAGCATCTAAAGACTTGTTTCTTTTTATTTTCAGATTTAGCGGTGACTTAAATAACACGATCCAATAGAGAAATAAATAAATTTTTACCAATAAAACTGATTTATTTACTCCTGACTTTGAAACACCTTAATAAAACACCCTTTATTAACTTACGCACAAATACTCTTGAGAAAGGATGAATCAACCTCTTCTCCCCTATCTGTCGGTCAATTCATAAGACTTGTATCACTAAACCACATTTTTTTAAATCTTAGAATTTTTAAATATTTTTTGGCTTTAAATAACCTGCAATGAGTTGATAAGCCGTAAAAATCGAATCAATCAATAAAGGAATAAACTTAATTTTTTCTCCCAATCCTAGAAAAAGGTCAGTAGATAGCATATTCGATTTTATTCAAATATAATTTCACTGAATAAATTCAAAATTTTGGTGAACCGATTTCAAATACAAGTGGGGGTAATTTCTGTACATTTAACCCAATTGACTTCTGGAAAGGCATGAACCCATCTGCTACTATGTAACCTGCATTGAACATTATTTATTTTCAGCATGATAATGGACACAGGGAGCTGTAGCCAAATGTACACTTACAGCACAACACTAACGTGCCTATCTGAATGTGTATCACGTGTAAGTGTTCTTTCAAGTATAAGTGTCATTTCAATTATAAATGTCCTTTCACATATAAGTGTCTTTTCATTTTTTCTAAAACTTCGTCGCTGATCTTGTGTTCAGTCCATGGTATCTTTCTGTGGAACCACATTTATACCTCTTCAAATCTCATCTCGACCTGTGATGAAATGGTGCAGTATTTACTACCATATAAAAAGAATGATATTACATAACAGTTCAATACTTTTTTTTTTTTTGTTTCCAATGAAATTTCCTGTTTCTTATCTTATCGACTTATAATTCAGAATATGTGCGAATGAAGTGTGGTAAAAAGGATGTTTCACTCTGGCAATCTCTTCCTGACAACTGCTCTTTTGTGGAACAGATCCCCGATCACTACAATCTTAACGTCGTTAAGTCTAGAGTCAACTATTGACATATCATCATTTACTTTCTCTTTATACGTCCACACAGCAAACTTCATTCAGTAAATTCTACCCTGAGTGGCTCTTGGGCCTTGTGTTGGGTTAATATTTAGTTCAAAAAAATTAAAATTAATAAGAATCTTCAAGAGATCTTGTTATGTATTGCTCTATGGCAAGATATGTTTCAATTTAATCAACTTAGCGTAGTTTCAAACAAGCCAACAAACATTTGCTGAAGATTAAAATGACAACTAAAAATGGCCCATGAGATAGGCTTGTTGAATACCATTCCATAGAAAGTTGCTTAAAGTCTTTGCTAATAT
Source organism: Acanthosepion lycidas (assembly GCA_963932145.1). Lineage (NCBI taxonomy): Eukaryota > Metazoa > Mollusca > Cephalopoda > Sepiida > Sepiidae > Acanthosepion > Acanthosepion lycidas. The sequence goes on from OZ010605.1 coordinate 85,493,658, forward strand.
ATAAAACGAAAAATAATAAAGAAATATTAGTTTTTCTAGTAACTCTGCCCATCAAAGGAACCCTAGATACCCAATGTACCCGAGCAAATATGCGCCTCAGATTCTCATTTCCTGAATGATATCTATCCCAACAATATTGGCAAGAGTGTTCGACCCTAGGGAAATTGTGCCTCTTGCCGAACACAAAACTTTGTTATTCCCATTCTAAACAAAGCGTATAAACATGATTTGTTTTTCAACAAATCTTTCAAAAATTCCTGAACTCACTCCAAATCTAGCCTCGGAGATCTTCGTCTGTAAGAAGATTTTTCCGAGAAAACCTCGGCGAATCTCTCCATGACCGACAACCCAACATTGCTCGAATGCCTGTGGCCCAAATCAAACTTTTGATATATTTCTTATTCTCTTCTCTTGTGTCTAATACATAAAATAGATTAATAGATGCTACTTGTATTTTATGGCTCCGATCTGGAGAATCATTTTGGAAGTCGTAACTCTTAAGCCAATATTATATGATATTGCCACTGAAAGGAAAGAAACTCTTTCTTCCAATTGCTCTTTCATCAAATTTTCCTTTATTTTTTTCTTCTTTTTCAACTTCTTCATCTAGTTTCGTTCTCTTCTTCTTTCTCTTCGTCTGTTTATTATTATTATTATTATTATTATTATTATTATTATTAGTGTTTATCCTTCCTCATTCATTTCTTGATATTATCTGGGCATGGTTGTTATTGCTTGGGAAAGAGTGACAACAAGTTTGGCCAAATCCCTGCCATTCAATTTATTATTCTTCAAAATTGGTGTTAGGTGAAAGTGTTTGGATCCCAAGGAGACATGACGTCCTTCAGCAGACTCTGACATAACTTAATACTACTACTACTACTATTATTATTATTTTTATTTTCTTTGCTTTCTTGCGTTTACACATTTCTTTCCGGGTCCCACCCAGGGACCTAAGGTTAGAAATGGCATCATGACACTTTTCACTGACAAAAAAAAAAAAAAAAAAAAAAAAAAATTACATAGATAGAGCCCTTCGTAAAGTGTGGGCTGTACTTGTCAGAACAATTTTTTGTATCTCCTTGAGGCATGGGCTTCCAGGAATCCCTGCAATTAGTCTACTGCAATCTTTTCCAACCAGTCCTAGGGCTCCAACTACAACAGGGATTGTTGATGTTCCCATATGCCACATTTTCGAGACCTCTATTTCAAGGTCCTTGTATTTTGACAGCTTTTTGAATATCTTCAAAGATACATTGCAGTCAGCAGGGACTGCCATATCAATAAGGAGGCACCGTTTTTGTTTGTGGTCTTTAATAACAATATCTGGTCGGTTGGCCTTGATTGTTCTGTCAGTGTGAATTGTGTAGTCCCATAGAATTGTAACAGGTCCTATCTCCGTAACTGGGTCTGGGTGGTGTTGGTACCAGTTTCTTTCAGTTTCCTTCCCGTAGAAGTTGCAGATTTTCCAGTGCAGATATTGGCCCACTCTGTCATGTCGGGTTTTATATTCAGTGGGTGCCAACATCGTGCAACCTGATACAAGATGATCAATCGTTTCTGGATATTTATCACAGAATCTGCATTTTGGGCTGACACAATATTTTAGTATATGTGCTTGATAATTCCTAGTTAGCAAGCATTGGTCCTGCGCAGCAAGGATAAAACCTTCAGTTTCCGCTTTCAACCCTGCACTGCGTAGCCACTGATGGGTACGGGTTTTGTCTACATCAGCTTGGTTGATACGGGCAGAGTATTGGCCATGAAGCGGTTTATCTTGCCATCGCTTCTGTATCTGGTCGGTTGCATTCGTCTTTGCTGTCTTTTTCAAGTATTTTGCAGTTTCAGCCGGTGTATTGTGCTGTAGTTGCATCTCTACGCCCATTTGAAGCTCCAGTTTGAATTTGTTGGCTTCTTTCATTACGGAGTAAAGACGCTTACTACTTTCATGTTCCTTGACGCATACCATCATCCAGTCTTCTGTAGTTTCCAAGTATTTTTGGAGGCCAATTGTTGTAGTTTGTAGGACAGTTCTAGTTGAACTAATCCTCTGCCTCCTTCGGATCTGGGCACATACAGACGATCAACATCAGCTTTGGGATGATGCATGCGATAGCAAGTGAGAAGCTTTCTCGTTTTGGCGTCCATTCGCTTAATTTCAGCTATGGTCCAGTTAAGGACATTAAAGCTGTAATGCACCACTGGGACAGCCAATGTGTTTATAGCTGATATTCTATTTTTTGAGTTTAGTTCAGTATTTAGTATCAGACGTACACGCCTGTAGTACTCTTTTCTTATTTTTTCTTTCATTTGGGTGTGTTGTATGCCATCTCCTTCGCTAATTCCTAGGTACTTATAAGCTTCTTCATGCTCCAATTCCCTAATCTTTGTGACAAAATCTAAATATATTGAGGGTGTTTCTGTAATTCTACCTTTCTTGAATGTTACTTTTGCACATTTATCTAATCCGAAGTCCATACCTATGTCGTCACTAAAGTATTTTACAATATTGAGGAGGCCTTTCAACTCATTGTCGTCTTTGGCAAAGAGTTTGAGATCATCCATGTATAGTAGGTGATTGAAAATTTTCTTATTTATTTTGTAACCATAGCTACTGTTGTTCAGTTCATGTGTAAGAGGGGTTAAGGATAAACAAAACAGAAGGGGTGACAGAGAGTCTCCTTGAAAAATTCCACGTCGGATATTCAGACGGTTGGATATAGCAGTGCCCCCGGTGTGCCTAAGGTATAGTTTTGTGCTCCACATCCCCATGCTGTGCTTAAGAAAGTTTAATACCACAGGGGAGACTTTGTACATTTCCAAAGCCTTAAGGATCCAAGAATGTGGAACACTATCAAAGGCTTTACGATAATCAATCCACGCTGCACTGAGATTTCTGCGTCGTCTCCTGCAATTTTCCAGGATCATTTTATTTATCAGAAGTTGATCTTTGCAGCCATATGAACCTCTATTGCATCCCTTCTGTTCCAGCGGGAGAATGCTGTTTTTTCGAAGAAGGAGTAAGTACGGTTCGTCAGTACAGACTATTATTATTATTATTATTATTATTATTATTATTATTATTATTATTATTATTTTATTTCCTTTGATTTTTGATGTGCACTCATTTAGTTTAGAAATGGCATCATGACGTTTTCCACTGGAAAAAAATATTATTACTATTATTTATTTATTTATTTATTTATTTATTTATTTCCTTTGCCTTCTGTCGTATAAACATTTTCATTCGGTTCCCAACCATAAACCTAAGGTCAGAAATGGCTTTATGACATCTTCTATTGATCAAATAAAATGAAAAAGACAAAACCTAAGATCACACACATTTTACATAAATAAAGCTCTTCGTAATGTGTGAGCTGTGCGTGTGAATAGTTTTTGTATTATTATTATTGCTTGGTAAGTCCGCCATATTTCTCTCAGTGACTGACTGAATTTTCTACTCGGAAAAATAGGATTTTAACTTTTTTCTTGTGACTAAACGTAGGACTATCCAACAGATTTTCTGTTTTCCTAGAGAAAAAGAAAAATCTTCTGTATAATCGGCTTTTTTTTCGTCTTTTACATTTTATTCTGGAGATTTGTTGCGGGTATAAATTGATCAAATTGTTATTCAATAACTGTATCGGAAAGAAAAGACTAGGAAAACAATTCCTGACGTCTAACAAACGCCTTTTAATGATACAATTTGATCAGAATATTTTGTCATCTGGTATGCTTAAGGAAACAAGAATAAAATGAATGGGAAAAAATTATATTTCTGATATTAACACTATGAAATCCTATCTGCAATCTATATGTATGACCTTAAAGGATATTTTCGAAAACAGGCGATGATTGGAAAATATACCAGAATCTATTGCAGAAGAAAAAGCAAGGTCAAATTGACTCAATCAAAAAATTGTCATTGGAAGCCCGGTATCTTGATGGAAAGTATCATATATTAAAATAATGCATTAAAAATCTCTTTAGATTATATAATTATTTTTTTTATCACGGAAACAAACAAAATAGGTATTTATTACACGAAAGATACGAAAATTGCTTGGATTTCTTTTCCAGTAATTGAAAGTAAATAACTAAAATAAATTTCATTTTTACACACTGATTTATTCCAGCTGATAACTTCATCGTGTTATCATTACGTTTCAGCGATGATACATTCTGGCCTTGTTCAGGTGGCTGTAAGAGTTGGTAATTATTTAGCAATTTGAAAGCGAGCTCTTTATTCAGCTTATAGCAGCGGCTCAGAAAGAAAAAAAACAGAAAGCTGATTTTCATTCACGTCGGTTTCGTTATAATCATATAAAGATATAAAATATTATTATATTACATATTCCTACGAATCTATATCCTCCCCAAGCTATGGGTTAAATAGGATATGGAAAAATTGTTCTTATTCTCAAAAGAATGTTAGTGCAATATTTACTCGCAAAAAAATTCTTAAAATCCAAAATATGACTTGGATTTAAATAACTCGCAATGAGTCGATAAACCGTAAAAAACAAATCGATCAATTAATCAATTATTCAATACATGAAAGGGGATATTTTTATTTTACAGAGCACCGTAACGAAAGATGCATCCCAAAAGCTAAGCAGAAACAGAAATATTTCGTTAGAAACAAAGAAAAATGTGCTGAATTTTTATGTGATATCCATCCACTTATATGTCATTAAATCGGCATATAATCTTACCACAGATGAAGAGGAAACTAGATGTAATAAAAATGTCGTTCTACAGAAGGATAGTGAGAATTGCAACAATTTTAGACTGTTTCTTTTGCTGACAGACATACGTTCTAACTTCTTACAATTGATGTTTAGTCGTTTCTTCTCCCTTTACTTTACTATCTTCTGTGGGAATATTTTTTTTTTAGTTTTCCTGTGTTTTGAACTCAGAATCAATAAATTACCCGAAATTTTGCTCAAGTTATATTCTTAAATAGACTCTCATATAGATGTTATGCATGTCCTCAGAGTCCTTCACAATTGTTTATATTTTCATTTGTATACAAAAGTTTTTTAGCTCAATGATAAAAAAAACTGCTTCAAGCGAATGAACCTTTAAGATCGGAAAGAAAACAATTCCTTCATCAGACATTATCGATTGGTGGCACACAGTCAAAAAGAGCATTACCAAATAACAAAAACCACATCACTTGAACATTTACCGCAACAACAACAGCAAAAGAAAAAAATACGGGGAGAACATATAACGAGAAAAGAAAATAATGAAATAATCAAAATAAATTTCTACATTAATGCAAAGAAATGGTTTGGGAGGAAACTTTCATCACTACTTAAAAGAGCTATAACAGTTACTCGATTATGAAACATATTTTCCTGAAACAAAAAAACCTTTAAGAAAAAGATTTTATAAATTCCAACCGACCGCGAATTGTTCAGTTAATGAATGCTGAAGGCTTTTCCGAAAGGAAACCAGCTTTAAACTATTGAATTCAACATCACTTTATTCTGATGAAGTCCTAAAGGTCGAAACGCTAAAACTGTTTTCCACATTATCATTAAAAATGTTAATGGCTATTTTCACCACTGCCATTACCATTAATAGAAATCTAGCAATTTAATATTTAAATTTTGCCCTACTAAAGAAAGCGTCTGGGAGTCAATAGTACCCGGTCAGAAATCAAAACAAATCATCTCTATGGTTATGCTACGCTAATTTCTTCTCAATAAAACAGAAGAGTCGAATCTAATGATTAATTCTCTATATAGGAGGAGAAGTAAAGGAAAATAACAATGGGGAAGAAAAGCCACATTTGATTTCTAAATCATCATAATTAACAAAGGTAACATTTTTCTTTTTCCAAAATGAAACTCAGATCGGTGAGAAACTGTAAGTTCTGAATAAGTTCAACTCTAAAAACAAGAGGAATATATCAAAATGGCGCGTAAAATGTATCTCAGTATATCGACCAAGAATCATTGTGCTAAAAAGATATTCCGTGAAATAAGCAATAACAAGTCAGAACGTAAAAGGGTTAGATCAAGGCTTTATTAATATCTAAGTTAATATGTGTCACTGTCAAATCTAATTTTTGAATCTTTGTCATATTCTGAATGGATAAAAAAAATACATATATAAGATGGCAAACAACAATTTAAAACACGAAGTAATCAAATCGCAAAGTATAAAAATGGTGGAACTTTTTTTTATGTCGCTACTGGGAAAATTTAAGTTTATAACTAAAATGTCATATTTTCTCTGAGGAATTTCTATCAATTACAGAAAACTAAAAAGTAAAAATATCAACTATAAAATATCTACAATTTTGTGTATTTTGACTTTTAAAACTTTTCTTGAAAAATCATTATTATGAAAAAATAATTTTATTTCTGCCAAGAAAATATAACAGAAATATTTGGAAATGTTTGAATTTTTTGTCGCGTTTGACAGAAATCGTCCTTGATTGTATAAGCTTATTATGATTGAGATTTCGATGGCCGCTCATTCAAGCAAAAACACAGCGACGACAAGGTTATTTCTGTTAAGGCTTTCCATATACCCTGCCTTTGTTTAACCTCCTCCTCCTCCTGCCCCTCCTCCTCCTCCTTCTTCTTCTTCTTCTTCTACTTCTTCTTCTTCTCCACGTTGTTCTTTCTTCTTCTCTTTCTTCTTCTTCTTTTTCTTCTTCTACATTGTTCTTTTCTCATACTCCCCTCCTCCTCCTCTTCTTTTTCTTCACCTTCCGCCTCTTCTTTCACATTGTTCCTTTCTTTTACACTTCTTCTCCTTCTTTCTCTTGCTCTACATTGTTCTTTTCTTTTACTCCTCCTCCTACTCTTCATCTCTTTCCATCTCTTTCTATTCCTCCACATAATTCTTCTTCTTCTTCTTCTTCCACGTTGTTCTTTTTTATACTCCTCCTCCTCCTCCTCTTCGTTTTCTTTTCCTTCGTCCTCCTCCTCCTCCTCCTCCACATTGTCCTTTTATTTTACTCTTCTTCTTTTCCTTCTTCGTCTTTTTCTTCTGCTCCTTCTCCTTCTTCCTCTTCTTCTTTTACAACTACTACTTTCTAATAATAATAATCCAATATCTGCTCCCTTCTTTCCTCATCCTTTTCATTCCCTTTCTTACTTCCTCTTCTACTTCTACATTGTTTTCTTTTACTCCTCCTCCTCCACTTCGTTTTCTTTTCCTTCCTCCTCCTCAACATTGTCCTTTTATTTTACTCTTCTTCTTTTCCTTCTTCGTCTTTTCCTCCTTCTTCTGATC
>OZ010605.1:85505914-85548414 GCA_963932145.1 Acanthosepion lycidas
CGACATAGATATATACACACACAAGAGCGGTAAGGTAAAGACTTGATCAAACGTTGATAATTCATGACCCACGTTTTGGATAAGTGCTTCAAAGCCGCTCACACACACACTGATTAAGATTATTTGCTGCTCGATCAATGAATGCTGACTGCTTTCTTATAAGGAATAGGCTAATATTACCATTATCATTAGAGATGCGGAGAACAGATACTACACTTTGATCCAATCCTGATGGCCAGGGAGTGAAGAAAAGCACTGGCTGTTCGCTCAATGAATATTGATTATTTCCATAAAAGGAAACGACTATATTGCCATTCTCTAAAATATCTTTACATCTTTCAAACCTGGAAAGCTTCATCGTCCGTAAATAAGATTCTAGGCATTTATGGTTATTTTCGTGGTTTTCTTTTCCAGTATAAAAGTCAATCGGTGATTTTATTTGTGAAATACTCATAATAGCGAAGACAATTTTTTATTTTGTTCTCTTTTTACCACGCAAAACTTTGCCCGTCAAATAAATGTTAATTTTTTAAAGGCGTCAGTTCATTGAATGAACAAAATGAAATTAACGAAACACACGTCTCAAAATTGAGTCAGTCTAACTCAATTATCTCCTTGATGTCTACATTTCTAACTAACTTCATTTCCGTTCATTTATTCAGAATGATCAAAATCAGTCATATTGGTAGAGGCCGTTAAATTTGGACTAATTGATATTCGATAATATCAACGCCTGTTCAATGATTCAGGCATCGAAATGAACATCAAAAAGAAAACTTTTTATTGCTTTAAAATGAAATTACCATTCTTTAAGATGGACGTGTGAAAATGAATCTCACTAACCTGGCAATGGATAAACCCGGTGGCAATGTTAAGAAAACTAGTCCAGGAATTCTTCAAGACTGATTGTATGAAAGTCAGTTTAACCAGTAGAAAAATTCGATTTTAAAAATTTATGCTGATATTTTCTTAGAGTTCTAATCGATATTCCTTAGTCTGGTAAAAGTCTTATTATTGAAGGCCATATAAGGATTGATTTCGTTAGCATTACCCTATACAATATATAGATATCAACGTTAACATTAACCTATTACCTGCTATGAGCCCCATTTGGGGATCTGTTAAAATTAAACTCACTACATGTTATCCCTTGTATTTACATTGAATTGCTTACATACATTGCATTTGCAGAGGTATATTTTACAACACTTAGCCTTTAAAGTTTTTATTATTAGCCGTAAGAAGACACTTTCTGTCGTAATTTTACATTTTACGATTAAAACAATAATGACTATTTTGAAAAGTATTTTTTTTAATTATTTCTAATCAATATTATTTTTTGATTTTTATACACATATATATTTGATGTTCTAGTTTCTATAAAAACGACAATGGTAACTACTGAAATCAAACATAAGGAATAAATAAACTCCTAAGCCATCTGTCTGGGCCAAAAATGCGCATTAAAAAGAATTTGTCAGTTAATGGGTTAAAGGAAATAAAGCTTTGAAATAGAGCCATAGGAGAAACTATTAGAGTTTTTGTTAACTCGTTAATGTTGACCTGGTTGTTTGACACAAGGATTTAATGCTATTAAATAAAACATTTCCAAATACCACCTAAACTTTAAATATATTCTCCCAGTCCCGGAATAGAAAAGACAATAAACTAAAACAGAGGTCACCAAACTTCTTTCACAGAGGGCCATGATAACTGGAGAATGATGAACCCGGGCCGGATAACCATTTTGTTTAATACAATACACTAAATGCACAAAAATAAAGACAACAAATATACTTATTTTCAAAAAAGTTATCCAAGAAATGGGCAATAGCAATAAAATAGTTATATTACACCAAGTTGGCACATATCCGAATCTCACAAACTATGCAGCAAAAAAGGTTAGTGAGATTTGTGAAACTAGCATTTACCTTTTAAGATATAATTAATATTTGTTTTGGTATTGCTGAGTCCAACCAAGAGAAATGCTTTCAAATGTTCATCAGTCAACCTCGTTACATGTTCTAATTTTATACACTTTAGATTTTATAATAAGTTCAAGTAAAATATATGACATAAGTCGCTGAAGTCAATCCTTTTTATATACGCCATTATTGCTTGGGTAAAAAAAAAGTACAAAAAAAATCAACAAACACGATGTTTGCCATGTTGACAGTCATTTCTTTTACAGACCAAAACCAAGGCTTTATTATATTTAGCACATTCTCTTTCCACGTGTGTACCCAGGGCACGGCGATAAAATCATTCAGTGGGTATTAGTCAATGTGTTCAACTTGGAACACGGTCTGGTGATTGTAGGAAGATAATTTTCAACAAAATAATCCCTGAAAATCGAGACGAACTTATTCATAGTTTTATACTATTGCATCGGAGAAAGGCATAAACTCTCTGCTCCCTTACCTCTGCTTAAATAGTTTACAGTTCCGGTTTCAGATCAGACACATTCTACAGAATCACCCTTGTATTCGTATTTATAGTTTGGGTGTGCCAATGAAAAGCTGACAACAAAATGGTCCAGTTTGTTAATCGTTTATTTTGGTGTGTGTGGGGGGTGTAGTTTCAACTTCCACTTCCTTAGTAATATTTACAACTGACCCCGCTCCCTTTTAATTCTGTCTTTCAGCGTTCAGCCATATTTCACTGGTATCATTGCGTTTCGTAATTCTTTGTTGTATGCACCAGAGATTTAGTCTTAGTCTGTAGTTGAGTTATAACACCTTCTATGTCTGTACTTCACGATCTTAGAATTACAATGTCTGTTGCAGATGCTATATATGCAAAACGTGTTTGGTCCTATTGGGACTGCCACAATTCTTTGCTTTTTCTGCCCTCTCTCCTCTCTGATAAATATCAGTTTTAACATTAAACCTCCAATTGTTATATTCTTCTGCATCACTTTCCAAGATTGATACCATAATGTCACGTTTGCAAACACTTTTTCTTTAAGTCTGGAATGGTCATAGCGCAAATATGGACAGTTCTCCATACAGCATATATTAATGGCTGTCTACAGATGACATTGTCTTTGCGAAAGAAAATCAAACATGCTTGGTATTCCAGCCTACAGAACGTTATTTAGAGTATGCTTTTGCCTGATGATGTTCAGAATACTTCTGAAACTTCGCAGGCAATGAGTCAGCGTTCTTTCCTGGATTACAGGGTTCATGCCTCAATACCTTAAAGCAACGTACTGGGAACACAGAATTGATATACCTTCATCTTGGTGATGAATGATAAACTCTGTGTCGATTTTTATGTTTAGCTCAGTATCCGAGGAAAGGTAGCTTGAGTAGCATGAAGCTGACGTAAGGGAAATCCACTCCCCCATCGCAATGGTATAATTAGCAACGGATATGTCTGATATTCTACTGACATCTTCTCTCATGATGTTGATTTTCTTACCACTGACATTCTTTGAGACTGGGGTCTCTGCAAAAGTGTGTAAAATAACGAGTGAGTTGTTGCATATCTTCCGCAGTATATGAAGTCTGGTGTGTATAATTTCCTAACAGTATCTCCTTGATCAAATTTTTCGAAGCCTTTAATTTCGTTCTGAGGCTTCTGATGTTGAAGACTTTTCCGTGACTCCCTGCGTATTGAAAAATGCAATAATCTGAGGTGTTAAACGTGTAACACATTAATAGAGATAATCTATCAAAGAGTATCGGCCCAATGAACATCTTTATTTTATCCCGGTCTCCATTTGAAAAAGAGTCCAAGGAGGAGCCGTTATACTAGACGATGTCTTTCATGCCATGACAAACTTTGGCAAGGTGCATTCAGTTCTGCGCAAGCGAGTGAAAAAAAAGCCTTTCCTACTGGCCAACCCGAAAGCTTTTTCGAGTTGATAAATGAGGATGTACAGTGGTCATCTTTGTCTAAGATATTACAGCTGCCTCGGGGGAAAAGATCATGTCATCGCTTGATCTTTCTTTTCTGTCTAGATAATTCACAATGATATACACGTTCTATGATCGCAGTCTTTTCATTTGTACTCGAGTGAAGGTCTTTCAAATGAAATTAAGGAGGGATATTCCAAAGTAGTTGTTGCAGTCATAGTGATCGTCTTCGTTTTTGAAATGTGTTCTGATGGTGGCGTTACGCATTTCTCAGAGCACTGTTCCTTCTTAGCACTTCAGACAGAAATCGTGTAACTGATAAAATTGCGCGCAATATTTGATAGATTTGAGAACCTCTGAGGGGATGCCTTAACTACTTGATGTTTTACCGATTTCAGTTCCTCGACTGAGGATGAAGCATCAAAAGCTATTTCATGACAGAAATGAAATTAATTCTTCCTAATGCAATGCCAGTCGGTATTCTTCTTTCTTGTGGAGAACTTCTGGTAATCATCTGCCCATCTCTCCATCTGTTGCTCCATCTGTTATCGTCTCTTGAAGTATAGGAAAGCGATGTTGGTATTACTTGGACCGAACGTTTTCTTCCCGGAATCATGCATACCCCAGCGGGGCGTGTACTATAGTCAATGGAGAGCTGGACGGAGGTTCGGCCAGTAGCTACAGATGCAATGTCAAGCGACTCGATGAGTGTCTTGTATGTTCTTCCTGAGGGCAGTCAGAGTCTCATTTGAAACCTCTTCCTTGTAGTTAAGCAAGTGCAGAATTACCGCTTTTGTTTTGGTGATCTGTTTCTGAGAACGAAAAAGTATAAAGACGCTTGACAGCTATCTACACGGTTAATGAAGTTCAAAACCCGGCTTAAACAGTATTTAATTTGTATTCGAAATCTCCATAAAGTCATGAATATACTTCTGAACTGTACTAAGTATTAGGTTGGTGCAAAAATAATGACGTAATAATGTCGTTTTTTGACGTAACGTCAAAAAACGACATTATTACGTCATTATTTTTGCACCAACCTAATATCTTAAAAAACGTCTTCTCACAATTTTTGTTGAGACAGGAATTGGAAAGCTCATTCTACAAGAAGAAGAAATTAAAATTAAAATGTTGGACATAATAAAAATTTAAAATAAAAAAATGTAAATAAAAGAAGATGGAAAACAGACAAAAAGCAAATTTGAAAGAAAAGAAAAAATATTTTAAAGAAATAATTTGTTAAATATTCCTTATGTTTGACTCTGACATTAATTCAGAATTCTGATAAAATTTGTATTTTTTTGTTCTGCGAAATTTTAAAAGCCCTTGAGATAAATTCAACATTCACAGTGTCAGCCATTTTTCTCGAGTTAAAAAGAGTATGCAAAGAACCCCAAAAACAAAAAACAAAAAAATATAAAAAAAACACTCACGTCAACATGGCTGCACGGGATGGAAAAAAACCTTCTCTTCGCTCGGAAATATCCTGTTGGAAAATGTCGGTTTTAATCCTTTCCAAAACGATGATTAATAATCCATCATTCTGAATCAACCCAACCACCTTAGGTGATAATATATACTAAAATTCTTATAAAGGCTATACAATAATAATGATAATCGATATATGCGCACACACCCATACACGTAATTTCACATATAAGTATGTAATCGTGTATATATATATATATATATATATATATATATATATATATATATATATATATATATATATATATATATCTGTGTGTTTGTGTATTTAGGCAGCAATCCTTCTTTTATGCACATTTCATTCAAAACGACAGACAAGGTGCTTTTATTTAGTTTTTTATACAATTTCTCATGCGATCTAATAATTTTCTTCTTTTCGGAGGTTAAACTATATAAAAACTATCAAAATGCTCTTTTAATCCAAGCGCTTTCGGCTATACATTTAGGCATTTTCAAGGATTATATTTCAACTGTTAAAATAAGTAATAGTTTGTTGTATGTATGTTTTTCAAAATATTTTCAATTTTTTTCAAAACACGGTCAAGATATTATGTCCATGTTCAAAGTTAATATTATTAAGTGTTGGGTTGTTTGTTTTTATTCATAAGGATTCTATTAATTTTAGCTTTTTTTTGCATGTAGAAGATGCTATTATATTAATGTTACGAATAGTGTCCGGTAGGTCTTCATGAATATTTATATGAGATCTAACTGAGCTATTATATAAACTAAAATTTGACTTGATAATAAAATAAATTACAAATATTGCTATGTCTTTTTCACCGTGCTATTACTGCCTTATTTTCTGTCTATATTTCTGAGATGAGGTATTATGTACATTATTTACATTATTCGGACTATTGTCCTCATCTTTGTCGCCATATTTATTACAACGTTTCGACCGTTGTACGCTCCGACCTTCTTCAGGTGGTTGGAATCTCGAACTTAACCTTTTATTTCGCTCACTGGGGTAGACTGTTCTAGTTCCACAAGCCATGTTAAATGGATGTCAGTTATCAGTTATCTCCTGTTAATTTTCCTCTGAAAGTTCTCCACTGCCTTAACCGGGTATTGAACTCACACTCTTTGGGTCCTGTCACTGGATCTAACTAATGCCTTTATCCACTGTGCCATGAGCCATTGAGGGGAGTATGAGCACTGATAAAAAAAAATGTGGGCTGAAGACATTAGGTTTATAATAGCTAGAAATTCAAACTAAGATGCCCTCAATGAGACATGGCACAGTGGGTAAAACAGTCTAACCCAGTGAGCGAAATAAAGGGTTCAGTTCGACATTCCAACCAGCTGAAGAAGGCCGAAGCGTTGTAATAAATATGGGGACAAGGATGAGAACAATAGTCTGAATAATGTAAAAGTGTACTGCCCTAGTTGCCACCAAATATGCTTGTGGGTCTTTTTCTGTTTTTATTTATTTTCGGACTTTTTCATTTATTTACATTTTTATGTTACTTCTCTTACCGTTTTCCATTTTATTGGTATTGATCGTTTCTAACTATCTATCTATCTATCTATCTATCTATCTATATATATATATATATATATATATATATATATATATATATATATATATATATATATATATATATATAGAGAGAGAGAGAGAGAGAGAGAGAGAGAGAGAGAGATATTAGAGAGAGAGATTAGAGATTTATACACGTTTTATATTTGACAGTTAAGTGAATTTTGTTTTCTTTTAAAATTTAAGTTTTCATAAAACCGGTTTTAATAACATTTTTTTCATCAGACACATCATTTTAATATATTAACAGAAATGTGCGAATGGTTGAACGGTTACTGGCTCAAAAAATTTAATCAACAGAGCCAGGTTCAAGTTCAGGTAAAGTTTTTTCCTTTCACTTTGTGCTAATTCTGTGAGGAAACCTGTTGAGGGCTCCACCCCTTTTTATACAAATTGGACTCACCCAGTATATAAATATCCTACGGCTGCGTGTAGACCCGAGAGAGCAAGACCGAGTCGAGTCGAATCCAGAGTGACAGAGTAAAAGGTTGTAGGTAACCGGAAGAGTGAGGGTGAGGTAATAGCATTGTAGGAGTTACAGTGAGCGACCACGTAGACTCAGTAAGAAGTCATACAGCGATACTTCAATACCAAAGACTGTATATATATTTTTCTACTAACCTGTATTCCTAGAACTACTAACCTACATTACCAGTTTGTATTATTACGTTAATACATTATTTTCCTATATTCATTCCTGGCGTTTGTTAGTTATTGGTACCGGATTTCAACCCGGAATCCCCAACAAAACCTTTCCTACCTTCCACCAGAGATAGATAAAACAGTAGAGCAGAATATTACACTTGTAAGGGCAACTTTACGTTGACGATGATTTTGAATTCAACCCCTCTGCCAAAGGTTGGAAGAAAATTACGGCTAGCCATTATTTTGTTTGGAGGTTTGGAGGAAAATCTGCCAAATTTTGGCCTGTCAAAATTAAATCGAATAGACCAAATCCTATAAGATGGCAGGTAATGAGAAAAACTTTTATGTCTTTATTAATTCGGATACAATATTTAACGGGCAATATATTTTATTTGAACCCAAAGTGCTTCTCTGAGAGACAGAACACACGCACACTTACAAGCGTGTGCAGATATAAATGGAGGATGTTTGATACAAAACTGTCTTGTATATTCAGTTCTTTTACCTTCAAATTAATGCCCGCTTGATAATATCGCAGAGGTATCGAACATTTATATTTCAGAAAATTCACCCCAAATTCTGTCCCTTGAAAGTCAAGCTTAGTTGTTGAATTTTGTGACATATTAACCATAGCTCGTTTAGTTTATTTTGTTTTACGGCATATCAACACCTCAATGGGTCATTTAATGCCGACAAGATTTTTAGAATAAGTTCGTATGAATAGAATATATAATCTTCGAAAGAAATCAGTTTGGTTTGGTTTATTTTGTTTTACGGCATATCAACGCCTCAATGGGTTATTTAATGCTGACACGATTTTTAGGATAGGTTCGTACGAATAGAATATGTATTATTTGGTTTAGATTGGTTTGGTTTATTTTGTTTTATGGCATATCAACCTCAATGGGTTATTTAATCCTGACAACATTTTTAGGATAGGTTCGTATGAATAGAATATGTATTCTTTGTAAGAAATCAGTTTGTAGATCAGGTTATATTGACGTATTTTTGTAAAGAGGGTTTTTGTCGTGAATCAGATTTACTTCTGATAATATTTTTTTCTTCAAAAACGTATTGCTGGTAATATATTTTCTCATCAAAAATGTATTGCTGGCAATATTTTTTTGCTGGGAATATTTTTTCTTCAAAAAATATATTGCTGGTAATTATTTTTGTATTAAAAAAAAATTGGTATTTTCACTATAAAATGTATTTTATACTTTCATCGTGTTTCGACCCCAATTTGGTGGTTAACTATTTTTGCCCATAACTGGGACCTTAACAGGTGCTACCACCCCAGGTCAAGGTGAATCTAGGAACAACATCAATTAAGAGGTGATTCCACGCTCCTCAAAACAAGCCGTCCAGAGGCCTTGCTGTTGGATGTAGTTTATAGTCTATATATCCAGGACGACCATATTTGGGTAATTTAATGTAGAAAACTTAAGTCTATACTTGAGTCTATAGATAAAAGCAGTACGTTAATCAGATAATGCCAAGATAAACTTTGCACTCAGCGTTATTTAAAGAAGTCAGGTGTATCAGCGGGTTGAAGTGAGAAATGATCTCCTAGCATCTGAGTGCTGACCGGTGGTTCACGCTATATCGGCAGCTGAGCCGACACGTAGACAGGTGGTCGACCCAGCTGAGCCGACACTTTCACATGTGGTACACCCAGCTTAGCCGACACATACACAGGTGGTCGACCCAGCTGATCCGGCACATACACAGATGGTCGACCCAGCTGTGCCTTAGAATGACTGTATGGCAATTAGGTATATTTAAGAGATTTGGATACATCCACGCAGACATGAAATATCCAAGATGCGAGAAGGCGCCAATGCCACATACATCCTCCGTTAGTTGTGTAAAACGATGGCGTTACATAATCATTGTTTGGTTTACACTTAGGACCGTAAGTTTCTACTTGTAGGGGACATACTCCTCTACAGGAGATACAGCGGTGTTTTCTAGGCCCTGCCGCGGGGGCAATATATCTCTTGACAATAATATTGTTTTGTTTTTCTCTTCAACTAGACTAGTTGTCTCGTTCCATTTCTACTAAGTTCCACGTTCTTCAGACTTTAAACAAAAAACAAACATTTGTGTCACGGTAAATTGAGAGGTGGACAGTGGCAATTGTGCAGAAACTGGGCACCCATAATAGTCCATTCACTAACAACAGCTACTTACCTAAACACCTAATAGCTGCTGAATGGACAGTAATATTTGTCTACATTCTGCACAGCAGCGACTGTTCACCCCTCAACTTAGCGTGTCCACAGCTTAAAGATTTTAGTCTACTTATGAATATTTGTGTGTGAGTAAATCCTTCTTTGGCAAATACATTTCAAATCAGTCGAAATCCAATAATTAAATTAAGTATAAAACTTCATTAGAAACAAAGAGTATTGAACTATTACGTGATATCTAAAGGTGTATTAGTCTAACGAATGATACCTTCCAAAAGTTAACCAGATTATTATAAAATAGAAAAAACTTCGCTAGAAATAAGGTAAGAGTACTAAACTCTTCTGGGATATCTATCCTTCAGAATGACAATCTCCTCAAAGACGAAGGAGAGACTTGAGGAAACAGAAATGTGTTTGTATAGAAGGATTTTGAGGATAACATGGAGCGAATATTTGAGCCGCGACGAAGTTTTAGAGAAAATGGAAACAAAAAGGAAACATTCTTAACATCAGGAAGAAAAAGTTGAAATTTCTAGGGACCATAATGAGGAAAGAAAGCTTGCAAAATCTGATACTCACAAGACAGATTAAAGGTAAGAGGGGCAGAACAAAACAAAACATAACATACCTTGTGATAGCGTGACAGGGCTTGTGACAAATAACAAGATCAAATTTATTACGAACGGCAAAGGATTAGAAATTGTGGAGAGCCATTATCGCTTACATCCTGAGGGAATACGGCATATGAAAGAGAAGAAGAATTTTCCTGACCATTCTTTTTTTGATGCTGCTGTGACTAGTCCAGTTTACTTGAATTTGCTGCAACAGTCTGTCATACCAAAGCTTTAGAAAGGACTTTGAAAATGAGGAATTTGATTTTCAGAAAGATGGGGCACCCACACACTACCGTCTCGTTATTAGATCCCACTTTGATGAGATCTTGGCAAGCAGGTGGATTGGACGAAGGGGTTTCGCAGAATACCCTCAGCGTTAAACAGACCTCACATCACTAGACTATATTTATGGGGATACACAGTCTACACTATGAAACCGATGTTTGCGATTCCATTGCTTCGCGTTTTCAGAAGTGTCTGGGACAGAACGGGCGTCAGTTTGTAAACAGGCGCTGTCTAAACGTATAAAATAATGTCTGTAGATTCTATTAGATCTTGAAAATGTAACGTAACACTGACTCTATAATTAATCAAAGTGTGTATACAATTTTGGGGGACATCCTATATATATATATATATATATATATATATATATATATATATATATATATATATAAGTGAACATAGAAGTCAACACTTAGAAGCGACAGTCTGTCTCCTCTAAGTGTTGACTTCTATGTTCACTTTTATATTTTATATTTACATACGCTCTAGGCCTACATCTCTGATATTGAACACTTTATCCCATAAATATAGCACACCTTATGACTATATTTCTTCATATATATATATATATATATATATATATATATATATATATATATATATATATATATATATATATATATAGTTATCTTGGGAAACGTAGGAATCCTCTTCTTATCCCTCTAGCTATGGGTAAATAGCAGGACAGACCGGGTTCTATATCACTGGATAGTAGATGGTCTAGGAGAAGGACAATTCTGAATTCAAAACCTGCGGAGTGTGCTTTGGGTACCTTGTGGTACGTAGTACACCAAGTCTCTGTATTCGACCCTTTAAAAAATGTGATTGTTTTGCACAAAAACTTCATCGTATGGGCTGGTGTCTGGTTGCTAGGAACTGAGCTGCTTGACCCTCATAAGTCGAATATTACGGGAGAGCCCACCATATATATATATATATATATATATATATATATATATATATATATATATATATATATATGTATGTATGTATGTATGTGTGTGTGTGTGTGTGTGTGTGTGTGTGTGTAAAACAAGATTAAATACTTTGTATACTAAAAAAAGTGTTGGAATATCTGATTTCTTTACAGTACAAATAAATTGAAGTTCCTTAAATTTTTAGTGATTTGAGTAGACGCTCCGTTCATTTATTAAACATTATATTTATTTATTTTCGTGTACCTGCTTGAATATTCGAGGAATCTCATTAAAGTAAACTATGCCCTCTTCGGCAGGATTCGATCCTGCTTCTCTCTTGGCAGAGGAAACCGCCATAAGATCCGACGTGTTTATACCGGCGCAGCTACAGAGTGCACTGCCGATCATGGAAAGCTGAATAGTGCCTTATAAAGGCATTTTTTTTTCTCAAATATCCTGACCGCTAAATGAAAAATAAATCTACTGTTTAATAATTACACGGAACGTCTACTGATATGGGTAACCACTAAATGTAACATTCAAGTAATAAAAACACATGTTTAAGGAGGTGACTTGCTTTGTTTGAATATAGTATTTTATTTATTTATTTATTTACTAGCAGTAGAGCCCGGCATTGCCCGGGGATGTAACAGTAAGAGATAGATCAAGTATCGACCATCATAAAGACTGAAAAATAAAATTGACAAAGATTATTGTTTAAGGTTGACGGATACGCATGTCTTAATTAGTTTTCTTTTGGGTTTTTTTTTTGGGGGGGGTACGAATTGGTCAAACCCAAACTCAAACAAAAACATCGTTTTCAATGGTTATGAGTCTACCGATTGAATAGAATTTTATTATAAACAATTGTTTTGTAAATGGAATTTTTAAAGCATTCTGAATGTAAAAATAAAGAAAAAGGTGTGCAAGACAATAAGAAACACTACCTGCCAAAAACAAAGTGAAGTTTTGTTGAAATCAGTTGAAAAATGTAGGAAATCCGATCCCATATATAAACGAACACACGCACACACACACACACACACACATACACACACACACAACCAACTTGGGTTTTATAATAAGTATAACTCGATAACTCAATAATAATAAGTATAACTCGATATGAGTTGTCCCCCTTTCATTAATGCCTCTTAATCGTGTTTTCAAATTGATTTCGTGCAAAAACAATTGTGTTTTTCCAATTTTTTGCACTGTCAGAACCACCGCAAGGTAATTTTACGTAGTCCTGTGAAGTTTTGTTGAAATTGGTTGAAAAATGTAGGAAATCCGATCCAATATATAAACGTACAGACACACACACACAATCTGCGTTTTATAATAAGTAAGATTTATTTTTTGTTTTAATCACTGTTTTTTATGTACTGAGTGTAACATCAAAATTGTCCAAATCGTGTAACAGCAGCGGATAATTGTCTATCCCATATAGTGTCTAATATTTAATAAAAAAATGCTAAACGAATTGAGTTTCTTTTTCTAGATGTTCAGATAAGATATTTAGCCATCTTGACACTATTTTTCGCAAGAATCACTGAAAAACCCTTTGAATTATTCAGCTAGAAAGAGAACGGATTAAAATCATTTTGTGTCAGCACCACTATATCCTTCCAGCTGAGCAATGGAGAGAGGAAAAAGATCATTGACACCTTCAGTAATGATACCAACATTCATAGTCTGGCTTACATCTTCAGAGTCCTCTCAAGAACCATCAAGAACACGGTGAATAAGTTTAAAATAAAGGGAACGATAGGATGGAAAACTGGATCAGGAGGTCACAACAGCAAAACGGATTATCATTTCAACTTAGAGCTATTGTTATTGTTCAAAGTAGAGTCCAACAGTGTTATAAAAACCTCGGAGAATTCCAGTAAGATATTTTAAATCATTTCCTAAATACAACAGTTCAAAGCTTTAATCTAATAAGTGGACAATTTTGCTGTTACACGATTTAGGAAATTTTGCTGTTACACCCGTTAAATAAAGTGCATATCAACATCTTCCTTCCAGTTTTATCAATTAGCCATTTATTTATTGCGATTTATCTTCTACTATTTCGTTGGAATGAAGATTATTATAACCAGCGCTTTGGGTGGTTTCACGATTATTGAATCCAACAGTTAATAAAAGTTCAGAATAAATATTTCAGAAATTTTTCATTTTCAAAACCGTTTTCTATTTAAAAGTCGTTTATTTCCAGCGAATTACATTAAGGAAATTATTTATATTTTATTATTTCATTATTTTTTTAATCTTCTTTCTCAAATCATATTGCTTCAATTCTCTAAATGTACGTATATATATATATATATATGTTTGTGCATGTGATCATGTGTGTATGTATAGATGTTCATATATATATATATATATATATATATATATATATGTCTGTGTGTACATGTGTACATTTATGAATATGTGTGCATGTGGAATATAAGACAGAATATGTTGGTTCATCTGTAAGCCAGCGACTAATAATAAAATAAAAACAATTTTTCGGTATAATCTCTTCCTTGTCAATACACTTAACCCTTCTTCTGAGAGAGAGCTCAGTGTTCGACATAAATAAGGAACATTTCAGATCAAAATTCAGCAAAGAACTGCGTCGATACACGAACAAACTTATCTATTATGCCATACGCACACACACACATAAGTGTACCCGTGTCATATGAATATATATGTGTATGTATATATATATATATATATATATATATATATATATATATATATATATATATATACATACATATGTAAGCATGAGAACTCGTATATTCCATATGTATACTCTTTATATATATATATATATATATTTATAAGTATATATATATACATACATATGTAAGCATGAGAACGCATATATTGCATATGTATACTCTTTATATATATATATATATATATATATATATATATATATATATATATATATATATATATATATATATATATATATATATGGATATGGATACAGATGTATAGATATATAGATAGATATAGATATAAATATAAATATAGATTTTGTCACTATTTGTGGAAGAAGCAGGAATTGAAAAGTGATAATTATTAGCAAACAGGAATCCATTTCGCTGGTTTTGGAAATAAATATTTTTAATGTCATTTTTTTTTTTACCCACATTATTTTTTTTATTTATTCAATGTTTCATTCCGGTTTCATTTTCTTCTTTTATGGACACAATATTTCGAGGATTTTTATTTTGTTTTTTTCGCTCTCTCTCTCTCTTAGGCACATCAAATCTCGATTTCAAAAATATTAATATGTCGTCTCTAATTCAGAATAATTTTGCTGCGATCTTGACGCTAATGTATCTTGTACGAATACGTACTTCTCGGAAATTCTAAACATTTCAACACAGATGATCAAATTCAAACGTGTATAACGGTTAACAAAATTTGCTTACAATTAAGTCATTTTTTTAAAAGTTTCTTTAAATGTTTTTTTTAAATCATTTGACGAGGTGAAAACTCCAATTTTCATTGGCCCGGCCGTAAAGTTGACGACGGTTCGTTATACTTTGTAGTTTAAACTTTATTTTTTCTAATTACAAAAAAATTATTTTCAAATAAAGAATATTCGTCCAAATTTAAATTCTAGCCTACCAGTAATGAACGCTTTTTAGTGGAAAGGAAGATATTAAATATAATACTGTGAAGAAAAAAGAGTTTAATTGCGTTGACGCAAGGGAAACAAATTTTAAACTTGAAACATCGCTTCCTCTCTGAATTGCATTTGCTCGATAAACTTGTATCTGCTGATTCCATATTTCTCTTCTGCCTAACTCTAAAAATATGTTTAATATATTGTTATTTTATTTTTAATCTTCATCAAGAAACTTAAGAAGTCGGTTTGAAAATATTCAACATTTTTATTTAAAAAAAAAAGGTTTCCTTAATAATGGCTGAGATTCAAGGAACATTTTTTCTGCGCTGACAAAAAGTATTTCAGTTAATAAATTGATTCTTTTAACAGTGAAGGCTGAGTTCGTCAGGAAAACAGATCATCCTGGTAATTTGAAAGATGTAAAGCTGTCTCTTAACTTGAGATATTTTTAATTTCAAATTTTATGATGTTTTTTTCTTTTACCGAAAGGAAAGTTTCAAGAAAGTTTATCGAAAAATAAAATAAAAAAACTGTAGGCATTTGTCGGAAACTTGTTATACTTAATCAGTCGCAGGCAACGCATATTTGATTAACAAAAAATAGACTTGATTCTTATTTCGATGTCAACATCAGAAATCATCGATAAAAATCTATGTATATATTGCAACATTGATTCATTTTTTACGGCTTATCAACATTTTGCGGGTTATTTAAAGTCAGAAAATATTTTTAGACTGTCGGAATTTGGTGAGGGCAGATAATAATGAATGGTTGGGGGGATAAAAGTCTTACTAATTAAACCATAGCTGGTGGGGAGAAGAGGTGGATCCATATCTTTTCCAAAGGTATTTGCGTGTGAGTATAATACAGTTGACTATGTTTATTACACTTTCTTTGATGAGAGTGTTTAAAAAACGTTTATCGAAAGAAAAAGTTACTAATATGTACCTTTAAGTAAAAAGATACTACTAACAGGAAGTCAGACGCTTCGTAAAAAATAGTTTGAATAAAGTTTATGCGTAAGAATTTATAAAAGAAGAAAGAAAAAAAAAGAGGCTCAAGCCTGGTGGTTTTAAAAGCAAGCAACATAAAATCTGGGAATAGGCGTGGTTTAAAGAGATACATTTTGAGATTTTTTAACCAAGAAGGTAAGCTAAGTCCTATAATTTTCAAATCTCCCATCAATTTTGGAATCGATGTGTGGCTATTTAAGATATCTAGTTGATCTAAGGAAAGAAAGGATTTGGCTTTCAAACTGTGGGCTGTTTTCTGGAATATGAACAAAGAAAAAAAAAGCCGCCATCGCCTTCAACGATGACGACGAAAATGAAATAACAAAAGAAAATGAAAAGAAAGAAGTTTCTACAAATTTGGAGAGACATACAATTATCTTTCATGTCGCAAAGTTAGAGGTATTAACCTTGATTCTGAATTTTTTATAAAAATATGAGATTTATCTCATTTTTGAACCTCAGTTTGTAAAACTGAACTATTTTCTGCTAAGAAACTCAGCAACGCCCCCGACAGTTTAATGACTGAAAGTAAGTATACAACATTTTGTTGATAATAATTACAATTGTTTTTTTGGACAAAACAGATTTATATTTATTTTTTTTTATATTGCCTAATTGTTTGGCACACAAAAGAAAAAAAAAAACATTGTGCAAGCTTTTTTTTTTATAAATTTTGTATTCTGTGCTATTATTATTTTTTATGTATCTTATTAAATGTAAAAATATTTCAAATTTCCCTCTGGAGGAAGATTCTTGGCTTTTTTTCATTTGCGCCATTCATAATATTTAGGATAAGAGATTTGACGTTTTTCGCTTCTACCTCAAGTATTATTATTAATAATAATAATAATAATAATAATAATAATAATAATAATAATAATAATAATAATCTCGCAACTTAATCCTATTATTATTATTATTATTATTATTATTATTATTATTGCACTTGAATTTTACCGAGAAAATCGGAAAATTGTTGAGTGATTACCCCTCAGTGTGTCTCTGGGCTCCAGTAATCGGGAAAATCTTTTCCGTCCTTCCCACCCACAATCCTAGCTCCGAGGGTAGTTTCAAAATTTAAGAAAAACGAAAAAGCAGTTAATAAGTGGAAAATAAATACGGGAGCGAATAATTTTTTTAAAAAAAAATCTCCCTCTGTGCAATTTTGCGAGAGAGAGAAAGTGAGAGAAAGAGATAGGTGGGGCGTTTTGGGCGACCCATCGAAGTACAGAACGGAAGGAAAGTTGTCTAAAACTCTGCAGGCTCCAGGCACTGGACCACTTTCTAGTCGTTCATTAAGATGGCACTCTTCCCAATGAGAAGAACGAAAAACGACCAAAGATAAAATACGAAAAGAAATAAAAGGCTTCACTATCTATATTAGCTGGTGGCTTTAAGGAAGAAATTTTTAAATATAATCAAAAATAAAAAAGTTATCACTCCGTTCATGAAAATTATATTTTGTGCTGAACGGATTTAAAAAAAAAATTGTCTTTTCTCTTTACGTCATATCCAAAATAAAGACCTCTCAATTATATGCAAAGATATTAGTGTCACAATTCTCAAACAATTAGTCAAATTCTTTCGTAAATTTCATAAAAAAATATTCTTATGGTGAGCATAATTTTAAAGTATTGTTCTTTTCTTATCTGCCTCGTTTCTTCAGTATGACAGTAAGCATGGCTCACCATAGATTCCTGTCCTTTGTCATTCTAAACAATGTTCTTTCTTTTTATCACCATTCTTCCGACCATTGACAAAAACTCACTATTTCCATCTGTTTCTTCCGCCTCTGTACATGTTGCATTCTGTGAGAGGTAAATACTCTTTTCAAATTATGTGTCCCAAATAATTCAACAATCATTTTCTGATTTAAAATTTGTTTCATTTAATTTTAATTTTCTTTTTTGCTACATTCACTTACGCAAAAATAACATTGGGTATGAATCCACTTCCTCCCTCCAGCTATGGATTAAGAAGTAGGAATTATATCTGGAAGAATAATTGTTTTCTCTAAAAAATGTTAATAAAATATTCGCTCAAAAAAAGGAATTATTATTAATATGTAAAATATGTTTAGGCTTTAAATGACCGACAGAGGATTGATAAGTCGTAAAAAAGAATTCAACGAATCAATCTCATTTTCTTTAAGCCATCCTCTTTATCAAAACACACACACACACACACACACACACACACACATATATATATATATATATATACATATATATATATATATATATATATATATATATATATAATTATTTATTTTTATTTTTAAAGAATTTTCTTTAAAAATAAAAATAAATAATTATATCTGCTCTACTTTGTATTGAGCACTCTTTTAAGAATAGTAATTGATGGTTATTGGAATTCATTCCATATACACCAATCATATACTTGTATATATATATATATATATATATATATGTTTGTGTGTATGCGCTGGCGCGTGTGTTTGTTTATGTATATGAGAGAGAGGGAATGTGTGTGTGAAAGAGTGCACGAATATGAACAAATTCACACACACACACACACATATATATATATATATATATATATATATATATATATATATATATATATATATATATATATATATATATATATATACACAGAGTGTATAAAACTAATTTTACAAACCGAGATTATTAGATTATTAGATTATAGTGGAGAATGTTTTTTGCAGAACCATCAACACTTTATATACATATACATATATATATATATATATATATATATATATATATATATATATATATATATATATATATATATATATGTCTGTATGCATGTATGTATATATGCATACATACGTGTGTGCGTGCTGATTCATGTGCAAGATAGCATGGACACACATGCTCACACGTAGACACGATGCACAGAAATGGAAATAGATTTGACAGTCTTAGGTGGGGGTGCGTGGTTGGGGAGGTATACATCATCAAAACAACTGTCATCTGCACCATTAACATCAAACCTAATGATTTTATTACCACTTAGGCAAGAAGCCACTTTTGACAACAGTCAAAAGAATGAAATCAAGGCTCACTAAAAATACAGAAAATGAAAAAATGTAATATTAAAAGAACACAAGAAAATTTTATTCCTTGAATAATTGATTCCTTTAATTTGCCTGAAGAACGTCACGAGACCGGAAACCGGTGTAGCAAAAATATGAAGAATAAAATATAATATGTACATTAAACAAATTCACATTATAGCCAAAAACCTTTTGGTTTTTTTAAATATACATTTTTCTCTCGTTGGAACAATTATAACATTTTCCCTATATATATATATATATATATATATATATATATATATATATATATGATTCATTTCGTTTTCAATTTCCAACCGGAATTGGATAGTCGAGCATCGCGCTTTCATAGTGGAAACTTTTATCAAGAACAACGAATCGGTAACCGCAAAACAAAGAGCGTTGAATCGCCCGATCATCTCATTTGAACCCATACGATTCGTCAACACACGTTCTGAATATTGTGTTCAAACATGAAACAGACTATCGCCGCTTGGTGTTGACCTTAATGTGCACTTTCATATTTTCTATTTATATACGCTCTGATATTGAGCACTTTTACCCCCAAATATATAATATCTTTAAACTACATATATATATATATATATATATATATATATATATATATATACGGGCACACACAACACGAAGTTACAAATCATCGTGACCAATGGTTTGAGTGTTCTGGCATTGTTCAGACTCTTGATCCCGCTAGAGCGACACTCTCTCCCAGAAAATGTAATTAAGGTCCGTTTACCGAAGATGCAGTATAAACAACAGGTTGGCTCTGTGGGTGTTGAACAAACACAAATGTGACTAGTAGATGACTATCCTCAGACACGAGTGACCAGCCATTATATATTAGACATAAAAATATGCTCTGTTTTTTATTAGTTACTAATAGGCTACATTCGTTTTAATTTTATAATTATCAACAAAAATTGTTTCATATTTTTTCAATATTTCCACAGCTAACCCTATCCATAAAACTAATCTTGACCATAAAAATAACGTCGACCATAAAACTAAATTATTTACTTTTCAATGCTCAGTTTTGCTTTGGTTTGTTCTTTAATATGGTATTAGCAGCAGCAAGTGTGTAAGTCAACGTTATTTTTTTTATTGCGCCTTTATTATTTTTTACTACAACGTAAAGTCAGTTTACGAACCAGTAACAAACATTTACCAAACAATTTTGATATCCTTTGGACTATTTACTATATAGGTGAGCGATGAAAAACATTTCCATGTGAAAGAGAGAGATGAAGCCAAAAAGGTTGGGAATTTTTGCTATACACTCTGGCCAAACAAATAAAACTATTATAATTATACAGACGAATGTGATCGGAAAAGTGTAGGCGGCCATTTTACAGAGGTTCTGTAGACATACATATTTTCTGATAGAAATTTAATATCTTTTAAAACCAACCAAGCAGGATTTCAAAAAAATATTCTAATTGAACATTGTACAATCAAAACGGTTATTATCATATGCTTTTGTTTTTTCATTTCACCCAAATCAAGCAATAAAGTCACGAGAATGCAATGGGTTGCTGAATGTTAGAGAATGAGAGAGGACAATAAAAAACAAGAATTAAGAAGACAGTAGATAACGATTGATATTGTATTCAAATTTTTCAAGATCAAAGTTGACTGGGACGCAAAAAGCCAGAAGGGATTTCCAAAATCGAGAAGTGAGAGAAAAAAAAACAGTTATTTACACAATTTATATTTTTCCGATTATTGTCCTCATCTGTATTGTCCAACACACGACGTTTCGGCCATTGTACGCTCCAGGCTACTTCATGGGACAAGTCCCAGTGGATAAAAGCGTTGGTGATTTGTCCCAAAGTGTTGTGAGTTCAATGCCTGGCCATAGCAGAAGTGAACAAAAGGGAAATAACTCAAACTGAGATATCCAGAAAAGGAATGTGGAACTAGAACAATGTGGAACTAGAACAATCTACCTCGGTGGACGAAATGAAGGGTTTGATTCGAAATTCCAACATTTATCATCTGAAGAAGGCCGGGGCGTGAATATGACAATAAAGATGGTGACAATAACCTGAACAATGTAAATAGTGAAAATGGTTACAATGCCTCATCTCAGAAATATAGATAGATAAAGAAAAAATCTGTTAGCATAAGAACCTGCAGTTACATCTAGCCTTTTCAACTGTAAGATGATGAGACCTTACCGCCAATCTAGTACTGCGCTTAAATTCATAAAGTCTAGGTACCATAGCGGAAAGTTGATTAAAACGTTATTTTACTTATGATCGACATTTACAGCATTTAAACTATTATGCGGAAAATGTGAATGACTTTGTCCAAAAATGAATGCATTGTCTATTTATTGATATTCTTATATATATAGTAAGTATAGTTATAAACGATTATTGATTTATCCAACAGGGAATTTAATTATTATTATAGTACCTAGTGTTAAAAATAACAATTCTAAATCCATAGTTTTCACTGTACAGGATGTTTTTAGTTCGGTAATGGCATATCTTGGAATATAATTCTTCCGATTTGAAGGGAGGCTGTATTTCTAACCAGAAGCAGAATAATGTCTATAAAATTCAGCAACAAGATGGAATTTAAGCAAGAACATAAAATATTTTTTCAAAATCAAAAGAAATGTCGGAATTGTACAAATGAAAAAAATGAGAAAATCGGATGTCGCTAAAATGACCAAAGAAATAGCCGTTGTTACGATTTCTTAATATTCTGAACAAAATTATTGTTATACATCGCTGACGAAGGCGTATGAATTCGCTACTAAAAGCGAGATACAAATGGCGGTAATCGTAATATAGGTTTCCCTACAAGGAAACATTTGGTATGCATTGAACGAGGATTGAGTACTGCTTTCAGTTGAAATTTATAAAATCTTTCTCTTAAAACAGCTTTTCTGGAACATAGATTTCTCAAACCCAGTAGCTGTTCTCACTCTTTACAGTATTGACGATGGGTGGGTCCTTTCTAAACTTTTATTTGCTGTTAGAAGAATAAGGATAAAATTTTAACCTTTTCTAAACGCTACCTTTTAGTTGGGAAGTATTTTTACTTTTACCAGGTTTCCCGAAATTACAGTGATCAGGACTATCAAAAGTGCAGTCAATAAAAATATTGTTTTTACTTACTAATTTACACCTGAATGAGGTGAGCAATATGAACGTAAGAGGCGATGGTAGGAAGTGAAGATTATGAGGACAGATAACGATTGACTCGAGACATAAACAGATTCAGATTGTAGTGTTCAGGAAAGGATCCATGTCGGAGTTTATTCCACAAAGTAGCAGCTCTTAGGTAAAATAGGTATGACGATAAACTACATCCGGCAGCAAAGCATCTGATCGAGAAATTGAAGGGTTCTGGGGAGCGTAGAACAGCCTCTTAATTGCTCTTTTCCAGGTGCACCCTAACTTGGAATGGTGACACCAGATTAGGGTCACAGATATAGACAAAGAGTGAACTTCTGAAAAAAAAATGCTATGAAAATATAAAAATACATTTTTAGAGTAAAAATACCAGTTTTTATATAAAAAAAATTACCAAAGATACATTTTTAAAGATAAATTACCAAAAATACATTTTATATCAAAATGACCAACATCATTTTATCTGTAGTTCAAGCCATAAAATTGTGTTCAAAATATTTAGATTTCGGCATTAAATAACATAGAGATGTTGATATACCGTTAAACAAAATCAACGAAAAACTCTTAGAAAAAAGCTGAATGAAACTTTCTCCTTATAATTGGAATAAGGAGGAAATGAGGATGATACGACTCCTGGGTGGCAGCCTGGTTTACCTTCTCTTGAAAGGTTTCAACTGATGAAACTAAAGAACGGGTCTCATCTGAAGATTTCTCATGAAAATAACGACAGTGTAGTGCGAAAAGAGGTTGCAGAGTAGAAAATGCAAGACTGTCTAAACTATTACTAACTCTGTCAACGACAGAAAATCAAGACTGAACAGCACCATTATTATTTTTACTTACTAATATGGCGGTAATGCTCCATTGGTTGCCTAATTTAACTTTTCTAAAAATAAAGAATCACAGAAGGAACCGGATACTTTCTGGAGAAATAGAATAACCTGACAATATTTTCCAGCATATTTAAGAGAATAATTCATTTGTGTGTTATTAAAACCGAAACATATTTGGATTTTAAGATTTTTTTTTTTTTTTTGGCGATTTAATATTGCATCAGTATTTTTTTTTCTAAAATAGCAATAATTTTTACAGATGAAAGTCCTGTAAATGGATACATACATTTCCAAAAAGGTATTTGAATATAACGAAACCGACTGGAATGTAACGAACCCGATTGGAATTCGAACTCAGCTCTTCCGAGCCGCTATCCATTCCACCGCGATACATCCATGAATTACCTAGAGATGTGATTATATGAAACAGGATTTGAACGTAAAAGTGGAGGATTTTTCAGCTAATGAAAAATTGTGACAATATTCAATTACGTGCCATGCGTGTTACACGCTTAGGCGATCACGTATCTTTCGATACATGACTGACGAGGCAGATTTCTTTCCCGCAGTAGGTTGCCAGTTCATTCTGCAGTATAGTTGCCATCCAAGGCTATAGAACCCAGTCTGTCCTGCTATTTACCCATAGCTAGGGGGAGAAGAAGAGGATTATTTTCTTTCCCAAGGGTATTAGCACGTAAGTGAATGTAATGGATTCGACTGGAATTCGAACTCAGCTCTCCGATAGGAAAATAAAAGTCCATATATGATACTGCAATGAAAAAAAATATTTTTATTTTAATAAATATTAATAAAACATTTATTATATAAACTTATATTGGTAAATGAATTTAATAGAAAAATTTAAGTTCGTGGTTAACGTAGAAGTAGTTTATTTTAGATTCGGAAGCAGCTCTTTAGTCGTTAAGTTTCCGATTTCTAATTTTTTTTTTAAAGCATTTCACCCCAAGCAAGGCGGGAGCCACTAGGACGCAAGGGGCTACAGAAAATTTAGAGCAAGATCAGATAGGAGTGATAGAAGAAAGGATGAGGGTAGTGGATAGATCAAAGCAACTGGAGATGTCGATTGACATTACACTTGAATAGCTGGAGATTATAGCTCACAGGGAAACAGGAATAGGGAAGGGAGTTCCACAGGTGAGAGGTGCGAGACATGAAGCTATTAGAGTAGAAGAGACGGCTACATTTAGGAGTTTCGACAGTGAAGGGGTGAGAGCGGGATGCCAGCCTCGTATGGCGCTTGAACTCATGACGTCTGGGAACCAGCGAATGCAGCTCCTGGAGCAATTTCCATGGAAGTATTTGTAGAATAGACAGAGGGAGGCGACGGCGCGTCTGTGAGAAAGTGACTGTAGACGAGACGACAGAGCAGGGCAAACTACATTGCATATCTGCCTCTGGAGCCTATCAAGAACCCCGAGGCAAACAGAAGGGGCACCAGATCATATATGGCAGCAATACTCCATGCAAGGGCGAATTGTTGATTTGTAGATTTGGAGGATCGACTCCGGGGAGAAAAACTTCCTGGTGCGAATCAGGGAGCCAACTTTCCTTGCAGTGGACGAGGCAATTGATTCAATGTATTTATTCCATCTCAGGTCAGCAGTCAACGTGAGACCGAGAAGCCGCAGAGAGTTGCTCTCGAGAAGTTGAGCGCCAGACATTCTAATGGAGGGAAAGGAAGGATCTCTGTGGTGATTAATAGAGAGCAGTTTTGTCTTAGAAGCGTTGAAGTTGACCAGCCTATTCTTGCCCCAGTTCACAATCGATTGGAGGTCCTTTTCGAGACGCACGGCCAGGTTAGTTTTGTCAGTGAGACTAGATTTGTTTTTGAGGCAGGAATAAATTGTGGTGTCATCCGCGTAGATGCCAACTTGGGAAGTTATGGCGTCAGGAAGGTCATTTCTGTAGATAAGGAATAGAGTGGGGCCTAGGATGGAGCCTTGAGGAACACCTGCGTTCGTAGGATAGGAACTGGATGAGAATCCGTTGAGAACGACCTTCAATTCACGGTTTGACAGGAATGATTGTATTAGGTTATATAATCGCCCCGTAATGCCATAACCCTGGAGCTTGCGAAGAAGGGCAGCATGCCAAACCCTATCAAATGCTTTGGAGATGTCGAGTGCCACGGCACGGGCTTCCCCGTTATTTTGAAGAGCTCGGTAGACAGTTTTAGTGATGGCCGTAAGCACATCAGCTGTAGATCGGGCAAAGCGGAAACCATATTGCTTGTCTGAGAGCTGATTATGGGATGTGAGGTGGTTTACCACCTCGGTATTGATTAGGGCTTCAAAGACTTTGCCGAAGAGGGGAAAGAGACTGATAGGACGGTAGTCAGAGGGGTCGCCAGAGTTCTTGAAGACAGGAACGATCGAAGAGGACTTCCAGTATTCAGGAAAACAAGATTCCTTGAAGCAGTAGTTGTATAGTTTAGAAAGGGCGGGCGCCAGTTCAGGCGAGCATTTCTTCAAGACAATGGCTGGTATCCCGTCTCCACCACTAGCCTTGTTGGGGTCTAAATTGGAGATAACGCCCAGTACCAAAGATGGGGTTATGTTTAGCCCACTTAATATGGCCTCGGTTCTAAGAGGGAAGTCGGGTATGGGTACACCGGAAGAGTCGAGCGTAGAGTTGAATGAAAATTTCCGAGCAAAGCATTCAGCCTTGTCGGTAGAGGAGGTCAGGACTTCGAACTGGTTGAATAAAGGAGGTATAGAGGGTTTGCAATTATTCAATACGCTCTTGCAGAGACGCCAATAATCTTTGGAGCCAAATTTGCGAGATGCAATACGTTCCTTCATCCGAGCCGCAAATAGTGACTTAGCATCGTTGAGGACACGCTTACACTCGTTACGGGCTCGTTGATGGTAGAACGAAGTTCTAGTGGTAGGGGGTTCTTTATAGGGGGTGGAGTTGAAGGAGATGTTAACAGATACTACCCCATGATCAGAGTTACCAAAAGGGCAGAGTTGCGAGGCGCTGCAGGATTCGGGGATGGAGGTAAAGCACAGGTCGAGAAGAGAGGCTTTACCTTCCCGGTTGAAGGCAAAACGAGTGGGGAAGTTAACTATCTGTCTGAGGGAATGAGAGATTGAAAAATTGAGCGTTTGAATGCCTGCGTGGTCAGTCGTAGCATTCTTAAGCCACAAGGTGTGATGGGCGTTAAAATCACCAAACACAAAAATGTGAGCGAACAGGTGGAGGGAGAGAGCCTTGTCTATGCTGTGAGAAATACTATCGAGTATCTCACAGTCTTGAGAGGATGGAGAGCGGTAAAGGAAGAAGAGATGGCTTACCGCATTGAGGAGAGAGAGTCGGAGACACATGTATGACTGGTCTGGCGATTCGAGAGAGAACTCTCTGGCCAGAGGGAGATGTTCCTTGACGTAGACACCAAGACCGTGCATGTGGGTTAGAGATGGGAATCATTTTTAACCGGAAGTCGATGGGTAAATCTCAACGTATTTATATGAAAATCATATTTTATTAAAATAATTTAAGCATTACAGAAAATATTTCCATTCATATAAAATTGTAATGGGTCTGCTCTAGAAGAATGGAATATTCTACCATTTACTTTTTTCCTCATTATCGACATTATTATATCAATGATATAATGACACCGTATTTCATGGACGGAACGGAATAGCTAAAGGGAAAAGGAATGGCAAGAATACTTGGTTCTTGGGGACAGTTTTATATCACTAAGTCGTACACAGAATTATATATATATATTTACATGTGTCACAAGCAGAGAAAATATAACATATATCCATACAAGTAGAGTGAAAAGGTAACAAAAGAAGAGACACTTTCATGTAATAATTCTTAACGGGAAATGGAGATTCCGGAGATTCTTCTGTGTTTCTGGAGAAGCCATATTTAGGATTCCATATTCGAGTGAGCCGGATTAATCTGCTATGTCGGTAGCGAGGACATATTTCGTGGAAAAGGAAACAGCGAGTCCTGGGTTTTTCCCAAGTCAAGGAATGCGAACCAGAGGTAGTCCCTATATCAGTTAAAGATACATTTCCATAGGAAAACGGCGCCATAGGTTTCTTAGTTCGATCACGTGGATGGGGGAGGTAGATTTAGCTTCACACCGGGCCCCTCAGTCCGCGTTAAAAGAAAAGCAACTGCTCGGTTTCACTCCTGGAAGCTGCCTGACTGGAACTTTCGTGAAAATATAAAATGGCGTCACTAAACGGCCGTTACCGACCCATGTAACTTAATTTCGACCAAAGGAAGATAATTGTCTTCTGTATCGCTACGGTTGCTTAACGTCAAAAATAGCATTAAATTATATATATATATATATATATATATATATATATATATATATATATATATATATATATATAATATTATAAATTAATAGACTTAAAAAAATAAAAAAAATCCAGATGACATGCATTTAATGGATGTCAGATTTCATTGAAAAATACATCCCTACCCACTACCAAAACGTAACAATAACTGATATAGACATATTGAACACCCAGACACCCCTAGTTCAGCAAAATAGATTTATCTGTAACCTTGGAAACATGAATTTTGTTTTAGCTGTGTATATAAAACCCAGTAATTTTTAAAGTTACTCCAAAATTCGCTTGAGGATGAAATGGAACTAATGTCTTTAATTTGATTACAAAATTAAATTCGGGGCGTTTAGCTTCCATTTTTGAAACATGGTTGGAACTGTGTAGAGAAAAACCATATTTTAAGTCTATTAACTTATAATATTAATGCTCTGTAAATTTACATTGAGCACTATTTTGTAAAAATAAAAATATCTATAAGAACACCGGATTATATATCTTACTGTTCTTTCTTTTTATATATATATATATATATATATATATATATATATATATATATATATATATATATATATATATATATATATCCGAATGTAATGGGAACTAAAATAATATATAAATTCTGACATTCAAAGAATTAATTCAAAACAGGGTTCAATAATAATAGTAGATCAATAATTATTTATAATTTTTTCATATAGACAAAAACAATTTACTCACTACAGAGAAGCAACTTCGATTCTGTGCATTTTATTGCACTTCGACTGGTGTGAATCAAAATGGTCATGAATAATTCTGTTTGTAAGTAGTCCGCACGTGGAACGTCACTCCGTTTATTCTATTTATTTGAAAAAATATATATTAGGTCTGTGCAAAAATAATGTCGTTTTCTCACATATGTTACTATGTGAGAAAAAGACATTATTTTTGCACCAACCTAATAGATATATAAATTTTCAGAGGGGGCGTATAAGGATAAAAGAAAAAGATAGGAAAGACAAAAGAGTGACAAAGTAAAACAATGGAGCTTGTTGAAAGCAGTTTGGTGAATGAGTTAAAATGATGAAGGAATTAAGTGACGTTCCACGTGCAGAACTGATTACGAACAGAATTATTCATAGGCATTTTGGTTAGCACCAGTCGAGGTGCAACTAAGTTGCATCTTTTTAGTGGGTTGTTTTTGCCTATATGAAAAAAAAAATTATTATTATTACTATATATCTATCCATCTATCTATATTATATATCTATCCATCTATCTATATATATATATATATGTGTGTGTGTGTGTGTGTATGTATATATACAGTGTAACCCGGATATAAGAGAGTTGTTGGGACCGGAGAAGAAGTCTCTTTTATCCGGGTTTCTCTTATATCCGGGTTTGGTCTATTTATTTATTAAACAGTATTAAATAACATTTACCGGCCTGAATGTCCGAGAAATTTTCATAGAAAATATTCAAGTACGAGATTCCTTTGTGGCCGAGTTGGTTAAGGCACGTCAGCGTAAATGACGGTTCGGTGTAGGATGCAGGTTCGAATCCTGTCAAAGAACGAATATTTTCTATGAAAATTTCTCGGACATTCAGGCCGGTAAATGTTATTTAATACTGTTTATTATAAACAGAGCATTTACTTAAATACTTGTATCTATAAAAAGAACGTTAAACATAAAAATGTCTTTAATATACATACATAGATATGTGTATTATTAATTTTAGAAATGATTAATTTTTTTTTATATATATATATATATATATATATATATATATATATATATATATATATATATATATATATATATATATATATATATATATATATATATATATATATATATATATATATATATATGTGTGTGTGTGTTGCACGCGCTTGCAAAAGACTGACAGACAGTGATAGAGATAAATATAAATTTGAAAATAAATTCTTAAGAATTTGCTAAAAAAAAGCAACATGTCTGCGCTGTTCCTGACTTCCGCTCTGCCAGTATGTGTCGCTCGCTCGCTTAACATCGCGCGTCGAACGTCTATCTGTTCATTGATTAATGCAACAAAAACATCATGAAGAAAAAAGAAAATCTAACATGAATCTGAATAAGAAAAATGTCATTGTATTTTCTAAAAGATTTCAAATTATTGCAAAATTGAAAACGACACAGTCACATGTACTTAAAAAAATTTAAAGAAAAATATACGTTTATAAATTTATGTTCGTAACCAACACCCCCGGCCCGTGTGCTCGTGAAAACTCACATAAAATATTGTTTATGCACGAAATTGACCTTCGTCATTTTTCGGAGAGCAGTCACTATTTTCCTACAAGATGGTCTGTTCGCTAAAAGCTATCATTGATTCGCAAACGTGACATAGTTATCTGCTGTTGAAGAAAGTAACGAAGGAAGATGGAGAAAAAAACAATTTCATGATTTATTACGCAATAACATTTCATAATTTTGTTTGACAAACCAAACAAATCGCCATTTTGAATGTCTGCCGACGTTCCATGTTCAAATTTTCGTCGACGTGTAAATTATTGTTATTTTACTATATAGGAGTACTATTATTATATTCAGTACTTTTCCGTTTTGTTTCTTAATAATTTGCTTGTTTAATAATTGGTAATGCTGATATTCAGCTATGTTGTGGAAACTATTCCTGGTTAGACTAATAGTAGTGGCAACAATATTTTGCACATTTAAATGGCGGCTGAAAGGAAATAGAAGACAATTTTAACAAGACGATAATTTTATGTTTTAGTTTTTTATATGACTGAGTAAAAATAGAAACAAATTACACTATTATGAGTGAAGACATTACATGTTAGGAATTATGTGTGTGACTGTGAGAGTGTGTGTGTACGTGTGTGGGGGGGATTTCTGTCAGTCACGTGAGAGGCATATTGAATGTTTCAAAAACTAAGGAATATCACTTTGGGGAAGATTTCTGAAAAAAAAAAAATGATGAATTTGTTGGCGTCGCTTTGACCAATTTAGGACACCTATTAGCGAAAATAATCATATTTGAAAAACTGAAGAATTCAGTGGGCTAACATAAACATTGTCAGAAATTTGAGGTTTTCGATGTTAGATATTTTACCATTGGAGCTAACATATGAGGATGGCTGGAAAATTATAACTTATATGTACGTTTGTCGAGCATTAATCTTGCTAGAAAAGGGGAAATATTAAAGAAGCCAGGTCTAGTATTCACCCTGCTTGAGATAGATATTATGCCCGCCTCATAAATCCGTCTAAGATTTTTATTATGAATATATTTTAAAATCTCCAAAGAATCAAAATCGAAATTATGATCAGATTTAGTTGTGTGTACAACTAAAGCATTGTTTAAATTACCAAGGCGAATATCTCGTTTATGTTCGAAAACACGAGATTTTACGGACCTACATGTTTCACCCACAAAATAAAATTCTTTTCATTTTTCATTCAAAATACTATATTTTAGGAATACGTTTTCACAACATCGCCGACGTGACGCCGACGTGATCATATTGAAACGGAACGCTGATCTTGAAAAATTTCAGTTGTCTGTTTTGATTAGTCTTACTCTTATGTTCATCGTCTTTTCATGTTGAATTAAATGTAGTCTAATGTTAATTATGTTTTATGAATATGTCCTGAAGATGGTCTACTAGACCGAAACGTCCGACGTTGACATTATATTAACATTAAAACAGCATAATTACATATTAGGATTTTTGTTTGTTTTTTTTCCGTATATTTTTCTTCATATATTTGCTTACATGTACATATATATATATATATATATATATATATATATATATATATAGATAGATAGATAGATAGATAGATAGATATAGATATAGATATATATATATGCATATATATACAGTATCGGCCATTCTATAGAACTGGAGCGAAGATTCATCACGTTATTCTTAATCTCCTCTACAGAATTTCAGTGGACATTTTAGCTTTAGGGGAGTTACGTGAAAATGCGATGTTTTTGCTAAAAAAAAATCCTGAAATGTGAATCTGACGATCATACAGTACACAGGATCACTCAATAGTATCTCAATGCCAATTGAGTAACCCCAAAGGATAATGTCCCTTCTCACATGCGGTGTAAGTTTCCATGTAATATTTCAAACCACTCAGAAAACTATCGGGAGGAATAGCACAAAATAGATTAATCAAAATGTTCTGACTGCAATAAATGCAGCGATTACGATTGCGGGCAACAATCAGATATACTCTAATTTAGATATATTTTATGGCATATCAACTCTACTATAATGGTCATTTACACACAAATCCCCCTCTGCAAAATAGGAAACTAACAGTTTTTATTTATCCAAAGATAACATCTCTTTCACCAAGATTTAATGTGTTCTGGTCGTTATATGCTGATCTGCTACCACACCCTACAAAAAGATTACACGGACCTATAAAAAGTAGGAGCGTTCAACTTGCTGATATATTCTATAAAATCTACTGGGTTTTTGTCGTCTCTAATGAGCTGGTTCTCGAGACAGAAAAATATAGTTATATACTTCATTGGTATGTTCTAAGTAAAATATTTCGGAAATGTCCAAACCTTGAAGCCAAATATTTAAAATTTGTTCTTTTTTCATAGATTTCTTCGAGTAAATAAAACTGATGGAATCAAGCCAAAAATCTTAATGGCAATTTCTGATTTCTATCGAATATTCAAAAATGTCAGCCGTCGCTGAGGAAATACTAACAGAGGCATACTGACCCTTTAAATGACAATTACTTCAGAAGAATGGCGTGACTGGTCAGCGGTCAGTAGAAGCCGGAGGTTACGTCAGAACATGTCAGAGTATTCAAATTCAATGGGGGCAAACAAGACGCAGTCTTCTTTGTCTAGCAGTCAAGACCATACTTAGGGTGTGGCAGGTGGGGGTGATGTCGGTACTTCTTTTCCAATACTGCTATCGATAAAATCGTTGTTATTTACCAATGAATCTTTCAGACACCAATCATTGATTTCGGGAGTAGATGTAGGTTTTAATTCCTCGATGAATATTTTGCAGGTTGGAAGTTATGGAAAAGTTTATGCTCATTCACTGTTATGATGGCCTGTTCTTTTTCGCCAGTGGGAAACTAGAAACAAACGTTCTTCCATCTACGCTCCTCTTGTATGTTGAACTTATTTCATGGCCTTGTCCCATTACATTAAGAAAGCAACGTCTAAAAATAAATGAAATTTGTTATTCGAATTGCATTGAACAAAGAAAATGATCACAAAATTCACCATAGATATGAAATGTTTTTAGATGATGACGTTAATTTCCTTCTCTCAAACGCAACACGGTTGTTTGTGCCGAGAAAAATGTCTTTTCTTTTATGGCCATGGATAATATATTGGACGTAAACATATGTCGGTTCAATTTAAAGAAAAAACTGCTGTTTCCGCTTTTAGAAGTTAGAATCGGCAGGGAAAAGTTCGCAGAAATATATTTACAGCAGACACTCGACAGACAAATCATATTTCTAAATACATCTTAGAAACAAATCATATATTTAAAGAATATATATATATATATATATATATATATATATATATATATATATATATATATATATATATATATATTATGTGTAGGCAAAAGATTTTCAGCGTCTTTTCATTTAAAAAAACATTATTTTTCTATTTTATATTGAGCATATTGAGTTAGCATTTTTTCATTTTTTGTAAAAATAAGGCTACAGGAAACTTTTTTTTTTTCAGTCGGCTAATAAATTCTTCAAATCCATAAAGCTATGGTGAAAATAGAAAGAAAGTCTTAAACGAAGAGGAATTAAAAAAAAAAACAAAAAAAAAAAACATCATTAACTACTGGTATTAATTCTTATTTTACGTGCCTTTAGCGATAATGGTTCGCCATAACTTCCTGTCCATTGTAACTCTTTGAAACGTGTGTCCCCTTACCATCTCAGGCCCTGCTTTGCCATCTATTTGTATCGCCATCTGGTCTAGTGCTCCTGCTATATATCTTGAAATTCTTAAAACGTGCTAAGAAGAATCTGCATTGTTATTAGTCCTAGCCTCACATCTCCGCTTCAGTCCCTTTCACACCCGCCATAATGTGGCTTCCTCGTTACTTTTACGATAAATATTTTCATGGTAATTGTTTGAATGAGCTTTCTTCGTTGGTACCTCGACTGCATAAATTTAAAGATAAACAGCGAACAATGTCTCTTTTACTGTTGAACTAGCTAGATGCTACCGTAAGTTCTATTCAAACAGTTTCTTCTCTCGGACTTAATTGTGAAAATCTCTTGCAGTTTCTTGATTTCCTGTCAACTACGACCTTCAAAAGATTAAGTGCAACGTTAATTACATTTCCTGTCTTCCTAGAGCCTGATCTTTTATTGTCCTTTCTGATCACTAACGTTTTCTCATTTTCTTAGTAACCTCTTGCATCTTAGTGGCATTAGTGCCTTACTTGGTGTGAAATGATTAACAAAGAAAGTCATAATACTCGCTCTTTCCGTTTACCTGGAAATGTTGAATATGATGGTCGGAATTAATGGATTAAACTCCTGAAATGACTTGAAAATATGATACTTCGTTTATCACTATATCTCTGGCTTACATAGAGATAAGGCAATCGGTTTAGTTATCGCCAGATTGATGTCATTTAAAATATTATTCATGTATCTTTTGTCGGTGCCTTCTTTTACTCTCAGCGACATTCATGCCGGGATCGAAACCCGACTGATTTGGCAACAGTTGAAGATTTTCCCCCTAAGTCATCGGTGCACGGCTGAAAGAAAGGCAATCTTTTACGTATGTATTCACTTACTCTGTAAATAAACATGCCAATGACTGAGAGAGCTCAATTCAGGGAAGTGGAAGAGCCTTGTAATATTATCAGTAATAGTCATTGTTTACACATGCACACTTATCTTCCAAGAGTGCACAGC
The DNA here is from genome assembly GCA_963932145.1 of Acanthosepion lycidas. Lineage (NCBI taxonomy): Eukaryota > Metazoa > Mollusca > Cephalopoda > Sepiida > Sepiidae > Acanthosepion > Acanthosepion lycidas. The sequence continues at coordinate 85,540,424 of OZ010605.1, forward strand.
CGAATTTAAGTTTTTCTGGTGCGTATATATTGTCATCCACAGACAGACTGTTTCACTGTATCACAGCTCATCAGTGTGCCTAGACATTCGATTGCTTATATATATATATATATATATATATATATATATATGTTTAATTCAATAATATAGACAAGTGTTTGTTTATTTTATGTAAATTCTTTTCATAACGTCTGCTAAGCTTAATAACATTATCATTAAACGAAGAAAGAAAATCACAATATTGATATATATTTTTTAATCCAATCAAAGCTTTCGGCTTACATAAGCCATTATAAAAGATGACAATTACTGTACAATATTTTAAGCAATACACGGACAAGAATGTGATGATAGTCTGTTTCTGTTTACATGGATGATTTCCAAGCAACCATAAACACGTGCATATAAGACGCTGGAAGCGAAAATCGCACTGCAGCTCATGACGTCACACATGACCACGCGAGAGTGAATTCGAGAATTATTAAGTATGGGAAGCTGTTAATATAAACCAATGTCTTCCGTTACCAATTATAGACATTTAAGAATATTTGTGGAGATTTCATAGTATATTATTATTATTATTATTATTATTATTATTATTTAAAATTAGGTATTCATCTCTTCCTCGCGACGCAGAAATTACCATGTTTCGGAACCAAAACCTAAACCTTAAATTAAACTTAAAATATATTTTTTTTTCGAAAGTTATTCAACATTGCTTGAGACTGGAACAGAAAACTTTGCTTTTAAGTTTAATTTAAGGTTTATGTTTTGGTTCAGAAACATGGTAATTTCTGTGTTGTGTTTAATACATATTTTTAAACAATAATATTATATATATAACCACGTCGCCCACCATGACTTGACGAGGTGAAAGATAGATTTTACGAGTATGTGAAGGACAGCATCTCGGCCGTGCCCAAGTCAAACAAGCCCATCATTCTCGGCGACTTTAAAGCCCGTATCGGCAGTGACCATATATCGTGGAAAGAAGTCATGGGAAAACACGGCGTTGGTAAGTGTAACAGCAACGGTATCGTCTTGCTAGAGTCCTGCGCCGCTCGTGGTCTTCTCATCACCAACATAGTCTTCCGTCTACCCAACCGCAACAAGACGTCGTGGATGCACACGCCCTCCAAGCCCTAGCATCTACTACGTCATCGTTAGGCAAAGGGCCAGGCGGTACTGAATGCTGGACAGACCACCTTCTGCTGATCTTGAAGATACGCTTCCGTATCACATCACCAAGGATGCCAGAAGGCATCAGAGCGCACAAGCGACTGAACATCTCAAAACTAAAGAATGACTTGGTCAAACAAAAACTAGTAGACGAATTGGGCAACAAGCTACCACCATGCAACCTGCACGTTGATGTCGTGACGTAATGGGCTCGTTTCCCTGACGCTGTCTACTCTAAAGCCTCAGAAGTTGTGGGACCCATCACCCGTAATTAGCAGCACTGGTTCGCCAACAACACTCGTATCCAGACTTTACTGGAGGAGAAACACCAACTCCACCGAGAAACCCTTCACTTCCAAGAAGGAAGCCGAGGATTGAAAATTTTACCATCGGCACGGTAGCGGAGATGTACATCGATGTCTGCATCTCGGAAGGCATCCGTCAGCATGTCGGAAAACACCATGCTGAACAGGGTGGGGGCCAGTACGCATCCCTGCTACGCTCCGCTGGTGACTAGAAATGGCTAGGATTACTCACAATCATCCCGCATTCTCGCATTCATCCCATCATGGAATTTTCGGACAATCACAATGAACTTGTCGGAGAATCCAAACTTGGTCATGATTCTTCACAGCTCGTCACGACAGACGATGTCAAATGCCTTAGTCAGGTCCACGAACGTGTTGTACACTCCTTGCTTCTGATTGCTGAACAAACCACCTGACGAGACCTTGGAGGTCGAAACCGCGATAGTGTTCTCTCCTGTCACTTGAGACAGAGCAGATCCTGAGGTATCTAATGTGGAAGGCATCGAGCTGTTTAGCATGCCAGCTGTAGACTGTCCACGTCTCGCACGCATAGAACAAACATGGTACACTGCTCCGTACACTTTGAGCTTTCAGACTTTATCCGTCAATCTGTCAAAGGCCGCGCTGGCTCTGACAATTCTATAGACCACTTCCTTATCGATGTTGGTGGAGCGTGACAGAGTGCTGACAAGGTAGATAAACTTGTCTGCAATTCGTAGTCTCTGGCCGTTGACCGTAATGTGAGGTTCAAAGTAGGCCGCCTCAGGTGCAGGTTGGTGCTGAACTTCGGTCTTAGTAGAAATTGCCAAGTTTTTGCAGGCTTTAGAGAATTGGTCCACGCTGCCCTTCAAGTCAGACTGGGTACTGGCATTGAGCGCACAGTAGTCGGAATTCACTGGTCGTATCTTCATGCACTTTTCGAATTGTTATTTCTTCTATTATCCGGTACCAACATCAGTCCATCATCCCGCTATATTCCATGGTCGTCGATGTGAACAATTTTATTTATTTTACTTAAGATGTATATTCCTATCAGTTCAGATACCTCTGCACGGTCAAATGGTCCCTGGGGGACATCAAAATTACCAGCTTTGGTGTTCTTAATCCATGTTTCACAACCATGAAATTAAACTGATTTACGGCAATGCAGGATTACTTTAATCTGTTCGATCTTTAAGCATAACGTAGTCTTTAGCAAACATCGAGGCCTTCAATAAACTCTTTTCAGTAATAGGTGGATAGAAATCCTTAATATCATATTTGATGAATACTTTATTACTCTTGTTGAGAATGTTCCCAAAGCATGAAATGCAATCTGACGTGCTCTTCCACTTGTTGGTTTGCTTAGCCACCCTGTGTAGTTTGCAGTTATCCATTACAATTTTGTGGCATATAATACCTAGCTCCGTCTTTGGTTTATTAAACAGAATGATGTGCTGTTGAGGAAGTCTTCATTGGGGTCTTTTAGTGTCAAGAACTCTTGCTTTCCGGCCAATATCCTGACTTTGCTGCTAATGCGAAACGTTGTGGGGATTTCTTTGGCTTCTGTATTGATAACCTCCACGTAAGAAGCAGGAGCCTTTTTAAAGAATTTTTCTCTCTTTCTGTACTTCCTTGGGCTCATTGCATATAATTTCTCCGTTTTTTTTTTTGTTTTTTTTTTATTTTTCCTCTCAACAGCAACTCACCTATTACTACCGATGTCGAATGATGGCATTTAAGTTCTTACGTTGCCCCTGATTAATTCACTAAACAAATAAACAACTTGATGAGACTTTGGCGGTCGAAACCACGGTAGTGTTCCGATCAGCGTTTTCATCTTTTTACTATACATATATATATATATATATATATATATATATATATATATATATATATATATATAGAGAGAGAGAGAGAGAGAGAGAGAGAGAACCAAAAAATTTTCATTGAATAATATAGACATAATGTGTCTATTAATTTGTATACTGATCCTTTTCAGTTGTCTAATCAGTTTCTTGATGTTGAGATTAAATTCGTCAAGATAGAAGTTTTTTTTTCTGCCCAAGTACTTTCGAACTTTTCCGAGATTACCTTCAGGGGTAAATTACAAAGACAAACGTATTATAACTGTGATAAAAGCTATATTCCGATGTGATGGTGATTCTTTTTAAAACACACGCAAACGCGCTCTGTAATTATCTTAAAATTTTATATTTATCCGTTGTAGTTATGGATTTTTTTGTAAAATAGAGAGATGAGCGGGAATTGGTAGAAATGTAAAATGGCATGAAATCTTATATGCATTTTAATATGTTGCTATATTCGTAATAAATTTTGCAGGGTGTTTGTTGGTTGCTTTTGATAGAGAGGGCCTTGAGAATTTGAAGTTTTTGTCTATTATTTTCGTGGTGAAGTATATTGATATAGTTAGCAAGTATTTCTCTGCATTTTGAAGGTGAACAGGACTGTGTTTTAGATGTTATGCAATAGAACTTGTATCCGACAAATGAAATGTAAGACGTCTTGATAATGTTGTGGTCGCCAAACCAACATATGTACTTATTTTTTGTCATAGATACCATTTCCCAAAGTTCATAATATAGAATGTTGTTCTTTTCCACAACATTAGTTGACGGAGAAGTGTTATTGGGCATGATTAAGTTGGTTGTGTTGTATAATTAGTTTAATTTTTTTTACTGGGATCAATGGGAAATATATTAGTACTTGTGAGATTTTTTAGGACTTGTTCATCTTTGTTTATATTTAGAATGCATTGGATTGAGGTCAAGTAATTTAATATGTTTAGGATTATATTAGAAATTGTTATGTTCTTCACACACACACAAATATATATATATATATATATATATATATATATATATATATATATATATATATATATATATATATATATATATATATAATGGTCATGGTTAATTCCACAATCCTTTCATTGGCAGCATAGCATGGGATTTGCCAGAGATACATACGCTTTTGAACTTAGAGTCTGTCCTGTTATTTACAGATAGCTGGGAAGAGAACAGGTGGGTTCATGCCTTTCTCAACGGTATTTGTATATAGGTGAATATAAAGAACTCAACTGGAATTCAAAATCGCCTCCCCGATTTCTCAATTCTAGTTATCAGTTATCTCCTGCTGAATTCCCCTCTCCAAGTTCTCCACCGCCTTAACCAGGTATTGAACTCACACTCTTTGGGCCCTGTCACTAGATATAACTAACCCCTTTAACCACCGTGCCATGTGTCAAAGAGTGTGAGTTCAATACCCGGTTAAGGCAGTAGAGAACTTGGAGAGTGGAATTAAGCAGGAGATAACTGATAACTGACATCCATTAGACATGGCACGTGAAACTAGAAGAGTCTACTCCAGTGAGCGAAATAAAGGGTTCAATTCGACATTCCAACCTACTGAAAAAGGCAGGAGCGTACAACGGCCGAAACGTTGTGATAAATATGTCGACAAAGATGAGGACAATAGTACTAATAATGTAAATAGTGTAAACTATTTTCATTTCATTTTTTCATCTTATTTTTATCACGATATTCTAGAACAAATTTTCTTCCAACGCTTAAATATGAATAGCATGCATTGGAATAAAAATAAATAAATTTTATTGGGATTTGAACTCAGTCCCCATATGCAGGAAATTCATCTGTCACAACTGCGTTTTAACCAATTCGATTATTGAAACTTATAGGGATTAGAGCAGTTTCTTCATCAAATCTTCTCTGAAAGAATTGGATTTTTATTTCTATTAAAATAAATAAAAAACAAATATTATCGTTGTCGCTTTTATCTCATATCCAAGAATTTCTTCTTTGCTAATTGCTTCTTTTAGGATGATGATATTAATGACTATATTTATCGCCAACCTGCAGGTTCAGGACTCGAAGCTTCCAATGTAACCAAACCTGCTCCTATCATTCATTCATTATTGCCCTTGGGCTTTGTAAGAGTTGGTTAGAGGTGAAAGAAAATCAGAATAGAAGAAAGTGCCAATGGCGTGAATTTGTTTAATGCGAACCTCAACTTGTTAGAAAGTGAACCAAATACTTGATTTCATGACCTTTCTCTGCGCTATATATGGAAAGAGATGCAGAATCCAGTTATGAATCTGCAACGGACTGCTACTGATTCTACAATAATTTCATATGGCGCCTTCTGTAGTATGTCCATAATGCATAGCCCTCTTCACCCGCTGTTTTAACCGTTGAGATTTTTTCCACCGTTGGGGTCTTTGGTCGCGCTTAGTCTGGGCCCTCGTCTTTGACCTTGCCATCCAGAGTGGTCCCTACTAGGAGTTTAGAACTCTCAACGGCATTGTTCTCATGCAAGACCCGCCCCACGACAAGATGCGACCATCAGACGTACGCACATAGAAACATACACGCATAGACACAGATATATATTTAACAGTGGGTGTCGCAGTAAACAGTTCGTCATCAAATGATGCAATAATTGCAATCATAGAAACAATAAATGAGAAAAGAATTAAAAGTATAAAATCATCATCAAATATATGGGAATATTTTTATTATTATCGTTGTTAAAAATAATATATATATATATATATATATATATATATATATATATATATATATATATATATATATATATATATATATATATATATATATTAGCTCCTGAATTAAATTTAATTCCAGTTGAGCACAGTGACTATTATAGCTATATAGCGAGACTCTTCGCAAGCCGAATTGAGTCACTGTCGGTCACTGGGCGTGTTTCCAAAAATAAATACGCTAAAAATCCACTTTCATCCCTACCGTGCGCCGACAGCTTAGTGGTAGAATATCCGCCTGATACCAATTCAGTCGGTAGTGGTAGAATATCCGCCTGATACCAATTCAGTCGGGTTTCGGTCCTAGCTAGAGGCAACCGGATGTCTAACCGCACTGATGAACTGTGATACAGCGAAACAGTCTGTCTGTGGATGACATTATATATTATTGAGCTTTTTACCCATAATCCGTAGCTAAGGTTGCCAATCGGTGTAAATAACGAAATCAAATTGAGAATAAATTGACGAAAAAAAACTGCTTTGTCATCTACTTGATTAAGTTCTACTAAGTAAATTTCTCTGTTTGCTTTCTCTATTCAGGATGTGAACTATCATGGTTCTCCACAGCTTTCTGTCTTTTGTTAATCTCAGTAATACTCTCAGACTTGTGGCCTCCTATCCTCCTATTATCTTTGTGATCCTACATCAGTGGGATATCAGCTAGTTTTTTTTCCTGGTCTTCTATGCGTCGTGTAACTGACAAATTCTCCATTTTTTTTCTTTCCACGCTTTTATCTCCCCAAAGTGTCGGCCCTGACTTTCTGATCAATAACTGCAGTTTCTTTGCATTTTCTGTCAGCATTTCTTGGATGAGGAGTTATCATTATTTACACTATTTATATTCGGACTATTGTCCTCATCGTTGTTGTTGTTATCACAAAATTGTGACCATTGTGCTTTCCGACCGTCATCAGGTTATGTTGATCCGGGTAACTTACGGGGATCGATATACATCTGATGAAGGCCGGAAGGCAGAATGGCCGAAACATTTTGATAACAACAACAAAGATGAGGAAAATCGTTTATTTGTAGTCGTTCTCTTGTTAAAACTTACTCATTTATTACATTTTCTTGTTTATAAATTAATCGTCGTTCTTTGGCATATACGGATATCTGTCGTTTCATAACTTTTCTTCGTCTGTACAAAATAGTCCAGATTTCTCATTAGTATTAAATAGTATGAATATTAAATAATATTAAATAATATTACTATTACATCGTAGTCTAGCTCTATTTGACCCATAGCATTATCACGTTGAAACGCTGGTACTTGTACGATAACCGAAGTTAAGCAAGCTTGATCAGTACCAAGATAGGTGACCGCTTGGGAATATTAGGTGTTGTAATCTTGGATGTGCAGTTTATGTAATTGATAAAGGCTCAGGTTTAGAAATCAAAGACACGAGTTCCAGTTTCAGTTGGGTTCGTTATATTCGCTTACATGGTTCGAAGAAGTATGGCCCTCACTATGAACTGCAGGGTCCATTTGTTCGACGCCATTTTAAAGCAATGATCTGAGAAAGCAGTTGTATACGGTTGAGAGTTTTAACATTTGTGACATTTGAAATTTCTTGGACACATATTGAGAAAAGAAGTTCTGGAATTTTTTGACCTTCACAGGACATATTAAAGGCAATGGGGTTAGAGGCTAACATTGAGTAGTTTACGTAACTAGTTTGTGTAAATGGATGACAAAACAGGGATTGGGAGAGGTAGTAAAAAGACAAACATTGCTTAGAGCTACGAAGGATATAAAAATGTGGAAAGCCATGAACGGCCACGACCTAAAAGGAATCGGCAAAGGGAAAACATATTTTTTTCAGAAAGTAAAACTTTCTAAATAGATCATATCTTTTTTTTTTTTACCTTAAAAAAACTATTTCCTATATTTTGGATGGCTTGATCATTTAATTGTTACAAAA
>OZ010605.1:85553414-85563414 GCA_963932145.1 Acanthosepion lycidas
CATCATTTATATCCATCTTACAGGGTGCGATGGATAAATTCTCGCCATTTTATATTTTTAATTTTGCACATGCGCGTTGTTTGTTTGTGATTTTGTCGACTTCATTGTCTAGTAGACTCAGTTGGGCGCTGTGTGTGAGAAAAAGAACACTATGACGCAATAGACTCCACTAGAAATTTGGAAACGCCATGCTGTAGTGGTTGGTATTCGCGGCGGAAGCTCGAACATTTCAGAGTGTTTGGGTGTCAATCTGAGTACAGTGCAGAGGATTCGGAAAGAGTTGGATGATATATCCAGTGAATATCATGGTATTTGGCGCGATCATTAGTGATACCGAGTTTATGCCGCCATTCATCTTCCCACAGGGTCTCAGACTTAACACGGAGGCCTGCATCTTGTGCTTTGAAGATGTAGTGCTGCCCTGGATCAAGAGGGTAACTGCAGGAAAACCCTTTGTTTGACAACAGGACTCTGCGCCGTTCCACACAAACAGGAGAACACCGTCATCTCTGTCAATTTTTGCGACCTCATTACCCCTTAAATCTGGCCAGCTGACTTCCCCAGACTGCAACCTCGATTATTATGTGAAGGGCGCAATTGGGCGAAGACTAACAAATTTCCTTGTAACAAGAAACATGAACTGAAGGCAACAGAATTATGGCAGAATTCACCAACATCAACAAGGAGACCGTTTAGAAGTGTTGCAGGAGATGCCAAAGTTATTTCAAGGCCATGGCTTGAAGCCAATGCCGATTTTTAAAATGAATTTACTCTTTAGTATTTCAAGATACTTCTGTGTAATTTAGGTATATATATTTGTTAAAATGAGGTATCAAAGTTATTTTCATTTTTGCATAATTTAGACGACAATTTATCCATCACACCCTGTATATATATATATATATATATATATATATATATATATATATATATATATATATATATATATATGTATATATTAGGTTGGTGCAAAAATAATATCGTTTTTTGACGTTAAAAAATACGTCAAAAACGATATTATTTTTGCACCAATCTAATATATATATATATATAACACAGCGTAATTTGACAGATTTTTCTCTTTCTAGTATAGCCAGATAAAATAGATAGATAGAGAGATAGATGTGAACAGACTGCGATCGCTATTAAATGGAATGAATATACAGTTAAAGGTATCGATCAGAATCATAATTATTGATTGAGTACACTGCCAAGAAGAAACTCACTGGCAATGGTTTGCAAGATAATTTCGCTACAACGGTCTTCATTTTATATGCATTTCATATATGTTTGTAAAAAAAAGCTTCCGGATTTTCTAGAAAAAAATGCAGTAAAATATACTCCTCACTTTGCTACAACCTAACGGATCTGTTTCGTGGCTGAAAGTCTTGTGTACTTTCGACTAATGTCCATGGTGAGAAACCAAGGTTTCGAATGCTGATGTCCAAAGGTATCAGTTATCCAACTCTTGAGAAAAGGTGTAACGCAATATTTTCGCCTCGTTCTTCAAGCATAACATTGTCAGTAACCATAAAGTGACTCCTTTCTCCCGACAGTGAAAATGCAGAAAACTCAAAGATCGAATAATTGACGACAATTGTCAAAGTTACCCATGACCCCTATAATCACAAGTTCATTTTGCTGCATTTGAATAATCGTTGTTTCTTTATTTATATAAACACAACACAAATATAAAAGATTTTACAAGTATGTGGCAAAGGAATGTTTTAATTACGCGAAATCTGTAATCAATATTCAATACTAGATTAATAAAAAGCAGGAATTTGAATGTCGATTCTCAAGACACGCAAAACTACTTAACTATTAGTTTGGTGCAAAAATAATATCGTTTTTTGACGTTAAAAAAATACGTCAAAAAACGATATTATTTTTGCACCAACCTAATATAAATACTGACATGGATCAGTCGTCGAAACTCGAATACAATTTAATACATTGACGTACTTTCGAACTTTAGCAAATACTTAAGGCTTTTTGTGTTATAAAAATTGGATGATTTTTATATTTCCATACCTGTAGACATGAACAAATTTTACAAGTATGAAATGTGAATAAAGAATTTTTGTCTATATTTCTGAGTTGAGGTATTGTAACTATTTATACTATTTGCATTGTTCGGACTATTGTCCTTATCATTATTGTCATACTCACGAGCTTTCGTCCCTTGTACGCTCCAAACTTCTTCAGTTGATATACGTTAGAATTTAGAACCGAACCCTTTATTTAGTCCATGAGGGTATTTTATTCACGTTCCACGTGCCATGCCTTTTCTGTATATATCACGTTCAGTTATTTCCCTTAACTCAACTCTCCCATTTTTTTGTTCACCTCTTCTGTAGCCAGGTATTGAACTCACAACTCTCTGTGTCAAGTTACTGGATTACTTCAACCAACGCCTTTATCCACTGGGTCATGTGCCCCCAAGTATTCACAATGTCACATGACCCAGTGGATAGTTGCGACTTCAATCGGAAGCCACAGCAGAGGTGAAGAAAATATTTGGAGGGTTGAGTTACTAAAGGGAAATAACTGAAACTGATATATCCAGAAAAGGCATGGCACGTGGAACTAGAACATTATACCCCGTTAGACAAAATAAAGGGTTTGGTTCGAAATTCCAACGTATATCACCTGAAGAAGGCCGGAAAGTACAACGGCCGAAAAGTCGTGAGTATAACAATAAAGATGAGGACAACAGTCCGAACGATCCTCTTTAAATTCTTCCTCCAAGTATTATTCCTTCATTCTGCAAAACCTTCCAATCCATCCCCAAGAATCGATTCGAAATCTAGTAATGTCCTCAACTTGAACTGATAAAAAGATTTCTCTGAAATCAATGCTTCTGTCTCATGATGGGTTGTCGACCGCAAAAAGTAAGATGGCGGGTTTCTTTTTATTTCATGCTTGATCGAAACTTAAGACTTTGACTCTCAGTAAAATTCCATTCCAACCTCTCTTTGTCTTATTATCAGATTGCATACTCATGTATAATATTTCAGTATGCAAAACAGAATCAGCAAACCGTACTAATGCCCTCGGGAAAGGCATGACTCCATAACATTTTCTATTGTCAAATGAACTGGCAAAATATCTTGTTCCTCACTTGCCATGTTGACTGGGTAAGGCTGGGTGAAGTATTTTCTCGTAACAACCATCCAGGCAGACATAAATATGAAATATTGTTACACCATTACGAGGGTCAGTATATTATCAAAACGCTTTCTTTTATTCATATTTCGAAATGACATTTTACATAACAAATTATAAAATAAACGCAACCTAACGTGTTTTATCGAATGAGGGGCAGCTGTGGTGTTTTTGGCAACCAATGAAGAAAGATAACGTCAGCGTGAGATTTAAGATTTAAAACGTGATTTGAATGTCAGTAAAACCAGAAAGAGAGAATCAATTGGAAAGCTTCCACTTTTGAAACTTTAACATCTTCAGTGTCAATCATTTATTTATTTTTTCTCTGAAGTCTGTCGATCGAGAATAGATTTGGTTATTTTGTTTAGCGACCTATCAACCTCTATGGATTATTTAATGCAGAAATTTAGATATCTTGTACGCAGTTTTATTTATTTATTACTCTGTTTTTTTTTTTTTTGTTTTTTTTTCCATAATAATGGTTTTAGTGATACAAGTCTTACTACTCAACTGATAGCTAGGGGGATAATAGGAGTATTCATACCTTTCCGAAGAGTATTTGTGAGTATAACGAACCCAACTGACATTAAAACTCGGATCTCAGATGAACAATTCCGATCCGTTATCCATTACACCACCCGCATATCCACGCTTACATCACCTGGTATTCCCAAGCGGTCACTTATGCTAAAAATAGAACAAGGGAAAATAAATAGCATCACTGAGAAGCAGGTTTCAGACATGACAATATATGGAGAACAAAATGAGTCCAAGGCGCAGTTTGTAAAAAAAGAGTGTCGCGGTCAAAACTAACCTGGGCGCGTGTCTTGAAATGGACCTCCAATCGGTTGTTAACTGGGGCAACAATTGGATGGTCAAATTTAACGCCTCAAAAACTAAACTACTCTCCATTAACCACCATAGATATCCTTACCTGCCCCCCATTAGAATGTCTGATAGTCAACTTCTTGAGAGCAACTCCCTGCGTCTGCTCGGCCTCACGTTGACTGCTGACCTGCGATGGAACAAATACATTGAGTCAGTTGCATCGTCCACCGCGAGGAAAGTTGGCTCTCTGTGCCGCGTCAGGAAATTTTTCTCTCCTGAATCGATACTTCAAATATACAAAACGACCATTCGCCCTTGCATGGAGTATGCTGCCATATATGGTCTGGGGCACCTTCTGTTTACCTCGGAGTTCTTGACAAGATCTAGAGACGGATATGTAATGTGATTGGCCCTGATCTGGCGTCTCGCCTGCAGCCACTATCTCACAGACGCGCCGTCGCCTCTCTCTGTCTCTTCTACAAATACTTTCATGGGAATTGCTCTGATGAGCTGCTTTCCCTGGTCCTCAGTCTCCATGAATGCAAGCGCCTTACGAGGCTGGCATCCCGCTCTCACCCTTACACTGTAGAAACTTTTAAATGTAGCCGTCTCTTCTACTCCAATAGCTTCATACCTAGCACCTCTCGCCTGTGGAACACCCTTCCCAATTACTGTTTCCCTGATAGCTGTAATCTCCAACTATTCAAATGTAATGTCAATCGACATCTCCAGTTACCTTGATCTACACACTATCCTTCCCTTCAACCTTTCTTCTATCACTCCTATCTGCTCTTGCTACAAATCTTCTGCAACCCCCCTGCATCCTAGTGGCTTCATGCCTTGCTCGGGGCGCAATGCTTAAAAAAAAAAAAGAAAAAAAAAAGTTACTTACTCGATGTCATTCTACATTGAAGGTGTTAATTTTAAATTCATGTTTCCTTAAATATCGTTTTAACTTAAACCGAGGCTTCATTGTAATGTTAGAGTTTAGCTAGCATGAACCCTAACACACACACACAGATATATATATATATATATATATATATATATATATATATATATATATATATATATATATATATATAGTTGGGTATCTCGAGGCAGTGTAATGGTTAGCAAGCTTGTCTCGCTAGAATAATTATAACAGAGTAGTGAATTCGATTCTCACAGGGTGCCCCATATTTTCGGTCTTGTGCCGCATCTAAGCTACACTTGAAAAATAACTATATCTACTCGTCGTGAAAAAATATCTCTATTATAATTCTGCTTCTTTCTCCCTTTGTTAGTTCGTACGACCGATACGCCCTGCCAATACCTCATAAATGAAGAACTATTCTGTCTTTAACGCGTGCTAACATATTAACGAACACTACTTGGTTTCAGTGAGAAAATGAAAGAAAGAAAGAAAAAAGAGAAAAGATAGAAGTATTTAAGTCTGTTTCTGTGAAATTTTAAGATTTGTTAATTTCAAATCTTTTCATTTGTACACTTTTAATTATAAATAAATGTATTAATAAAAATCTTTGCAAGACAGGTTTTCAGCTAGTTTATATAATTTATATGATTTTTTCTCTGAATTTCTTACTCACTCTCTAAAAATATATGTTAAACACACAATGACAAGATTTATGTGTCATGAAAATGATTCAACAAATGATGCACCCTTTCGCAATTCATCATGACTAAGATATTAATTAATGCGCAATAATAGAAAATCATTATTATTATTATTATCTTCCGTATTTGATTTTATTTACAATAATAATAATGATGATAAATAAATAAATATATGTTCATTATCAAGAGAAAAATCAAAGAGTCCATTTACAATATGGAGCTATAAACATCAAATATCTGTTAAGCGTTTTAACAGAATGGAAAACATGACACGGAGATCCGAACACGCATTGAACTATCGAAAGAGGTTCCCCAAAAGCTAAGTAAGGTACTGAGAAACAGGAAAAATTCATTAGAAACAAAGAGAGTTGTGGATTGGTGTGTGATAGCCATCGTCTTATGTGAATGTTGGACAATCTCCTCACAGATGTGCAAAAAACTAGGGGCAGCAGAAATGTGGTTCTATAGAAGGAAGCTGAGAATTCCATGGACGGAGCGAGTGAGCAAAAAAGAAGGCTTAAAATAAAATGGCAACAGAAAGAACACTGGAATTCTATGGACGGATAATGAGGAAGGAGGTCATAGAAATCTTAAAGTCATGGACAATATTGAAGGGGAAGAGAGGCAGGAGAAGACAGCGAGACACATGCCTGACGAGTTTGTGTGAATGAATTGCCGGACGGTTGGTGGGGGGCCTTAGCAACATGAGAAAAACTGTTCTCGAGATAGAAAGTTGTAGAGAGTCATAACCGCCTATATAATAAACGGACGCGGCACTTAGAAAAAGAAAAATATAGAATTTATCCCAAAAGGAAATTCTTAAAAAAAAAAAAATTAGAGATTGCTGAAAAAGAGTGATTTTATGGGAAATTCCTTTTTCTTATTTTTCGAATTTACGATTATTGCATTATTTTTAGGCAGGAACATTATTTTCAATTATATAAGCCTTTTGTTTGTTTGTTTTTTTTGTTGTTGTTTTTTTGTTGTTTTTTTTTTTGTTTTTTATCGCCAGTTCAATTTAACATTTTTAATCATTGTAAAATCCGCAATGTTATTGGGAACTATTTATTCGGAATCCAATTTAATGTGGATTATAGAGAGTTATTTCCTTAATTTACAAAAGAGAATTTCAATTGCCTCATAAATTCTTAATTTCAACTTTGAATCCATACCTGCCTTTTATTAGCAACTCATATAATGTCAAACCAAATCGAAACTGCTTGATCGTTATTTATGATAACTACAATCCAAGATAGTGTCTTCGTAAGTTGGTGTATCTGAATTTAAATGACTGACAAGCAACGTACATTCCTTTTCACCGGAAGGGACAATTACATTTTCTTTCAAGGAACTTCTATATAAGTAGGTATTTGGCGTGTGAATAAGGCGTTCTAGATGTCTGAATGCACCCACTCGAAAGACCTTCTGAATTCTAGCAACCAGTTAGGCTCCAAGGCTGATATCTTACCCATAAAAACAAACCTAACAATTATCCTGTAGCTTCACATTTCAACCAACCGTGTCACCGCATTGATAGTGTCACATGCGTGCTTTTAGTGTTTTCATTTAAGTGCCAACAGGAACGGCGAAAATCCGACTTAAAATACATTTTCAAAATAGAATCACATATTATAAGGATTTAGATTTACTCAGAGAATACAGTTTCAACAGAGAGCCTCCTACAAACCCTCCACAACACTAAGAGTAGAAAACTACTAATACAAAACTATCAAATTTCTTACAGTAATGCATAACATGGGTAGGAGGAAGCAACAATGACAACATCAAAATTCCCAGGTAAAGAGAGTCCGGTTTCATCGTTTATTTCTCGTCTGATTGATAAAGGACACAGGCATGTCCGAAAATTCTGACATTAAATTTTTTCTCTTCGGGCTTCTGTTTAGTGAAAAGTCTACTAATATATAAGAAATCAATTTTATTGACAATATTTTTATCATTTTATTGTTTTTTATTACTCGAATTTCATTAACCAGTGTATTAAATCTACACACACACACACACACACACACACACACACACACACACACACATATATATATATATATATATATATATATATATATATATATATATACACACACAGGTTGCGATGGATAAATTGTCGTCTAAACTATGCAAAAATGAAAATAACATTATTGAATGTGCACTCTACTCTTACTTGTGTCTCCGTCTCGCTACTTAACTCAGTCAGCCATCTTTCCTTTCTCTACCGTTTCCCCCGCTTCATCTCATGACTGTTGCGTGCTAGATCGTATTTTTTATAATATATATATAAGACCATCTCCCTACACCCATTTGCAAATATATTTGTGCTCGATGACTTTAATGCCTACCATGCCTGTTGGCTTAAACACACTGTTACTGACCTAGCTGGCATCCAAACCCTTAACTTCTCAATTACTCAATCGCTCAAGCAAGTCATGGACTTCCCCACGCGTTTTCCCAGTAACCCCGACGGACATGCTTCTCTTGCAAATCTCTTTTTTTTTTACCTCTATCCGGACTCATTTTGTATTCTGCAGCTCTGCCCTCTTAGCAACTCTGATCATGCGATTGTGTCTGTAAACATTTCTATTTGCTCCTCTACCAGCAAGAACCTCCCACCAGCAGAATTTCATTTTGTTATCAACGAGCGAATTGGGACTTGTTCTTTGACTTCCTTCATGACGTACTTTGGAATGCAGTTTTTAATCATCCTATTTATAAATGCTGGTCTAAGGTCTCCTCCTGGGCGAAAGCCGGGATCGATGCTTTTATCCCAGGTGGGAAATATCAAGTTAAACTGAATTCATTTTCTTGGTTCTCACCTGCATGCTCGGCCTCTATAGTCCCCAGGAATCACTTCTTCCTACTATACCAGGGTGACACGTCTGATTACAACAGATGTCTCTTTGTCTTTGCTTTGCAAACATGTCCTCAAAGAAACGAAGTTACTGTTTGCTGGTAGAATGAAACGACGTATAGTATCTCGCAAATTCTAGAGATTATCGGCGGTACTGCGAGAGTGTGCTGAACAACAGAAAACCCTCAATCCCCCTTCTATTCAATCATTTAGAAGTCGTAATATCTACAGCAGATAAGGTTGAATGCTTTGCTTGGAAATTCTCTTTTAACTCAATATTCGACTCATTTGGAGTACCCACACCTGATTTCCCCACCCCCTAGAAATGAGGCCCCTAACAAGGGATATGTGCATCACTGGTCTCGGACATTATTTCTAAATTAGACCCCCATAAACCAAGCGTATGTAGCGGGATACCAACCGTCGTCCTAAACATATGTGCTCCCGAGCTAGCTTCAGTTCTCTCCAACATCTACAAATATTACCTCACTGCTTTCTGCTTTCTAGCTTGTTGGAAGTCCTTTTCTGTAGTACCTGTTTTTAAGAACTCTGGAGAACCTACTGACCCATCTAACTATCGTCTTATTAGTCTCCTACCGTTCTTCGGCAAAGTATTCCAGGTTTTAATCACTGTTGAAGCGGTTAAGTATCTTAACTCCCATGACCTACTCTCTGACAATAATATGGCTGCCGTTTTGCCAGATATACGGCTGATGTACTAACGGCCATCACTGAATATGTATATCAAGTACTTTTTAATAATGGCGAAGCCCGATCTGTGGCTCTAAATATCTTGAAGGAGTTTGACAGGGTTTGGCACGCTGGTCTTCTACGTAAGCTCCAGGGCTACGATATTACTGGGCGTTTGATGGATTTAATCCAATCGTTCCTGTCAAATCGTGCAATGAAATTCGTTTTGAAAGGGCTCGTTTCGAGATCCTTTCATACAAACGTGGGTGTTCCCCAAGGTTTTATGCTGGGTCTTACGCTATTTCTGATGTTCATCAATGATCATCTTGATGACATAGTTCTCAAGTAAGTATTTATTCTGATGACACTACCATTTAATCCTGTCTCAATAGCAAATCCATCAAAGCTGAGGAAATTAACCTGGCCGCTGCTCTTGAAAAAGACCGCCAATCTGAAGTTAACTGGGACAAGGAATGTCTCGAAAATTTCAATTTCCTCCAAAATAATTAGCATGGCTGATACTAAACTCATGGAGGGCAACACACTGCTGCGCTTTCTTGGCCTCACGTTTTCAGCTGACTTGGGGTGAAACAACTAGATAGCATCAATAGCTGCATCTACTGCAAGGAAAGTTGGGTCACTGTGTCGTGCCAGAGTATTTTTTTTCGTCAGAGACTGTCTTGCTCATTTACAAATCTACCATTCGTCCGTGCATTGAATGCTGTTGTTATATATCGTCTGGAGCCCCTGCAGTTCATCTCAAGGTTCTTGACAAAATCCAAAGAAGAATCTGCAATGTAATCGATCCTGACTTGGCATCTCGATTTCAGTAAC